>OW386290.2:110905027-111505027 GCA_936432065.2 Rutpela maculata
AAATAAATATAATACTAATAATGTGCTCAACAGACACTTATTGTTAGCCGTATATTTAAATGTTCATGATTAATATATACATTTTTCGGAAACAATAAAAAAAATGTTAAAGTAAAAGTTGTTCCAAATGAAATTAACAATTATTTTTTACTAACATAAAATTTTGTTCATGCTTTTATACGAAGCGACAAGATAAAGTGGTATTTTTTAAATGGAACACCCTGTATATTATTTTAGTTTTAGATTCTACTTCAAATTTTCATCATCGTCATATAAGGTACTATGTGTCTAAAATGTCTATTATCTCAGTGATAAGCATTTAACAAAAAAAAAATGACAGATGGAGGTTAACATGTTTTAAGTAAATTACCGGCCTGAGGAACGTAGGAGGTGGAAAACGTAGAGGCGGTAGTGCGTTTTTGCCCGATTTCTAGTAAATATCTCTATATTAATCTCTGCAAAAAAATTAAATAATACTTTTTTATGGCCATCATCAAAAATGTCATTTTCTTTAAGTCTCAACACTCGTCAAAAACCTCCATTACGTGGAGGAAGTAATACAATGAAAACATCGATAAGCTGACCAACAGTTTGATGAGCTAAATATTTCACTGTTTTCAAAACCACCTTAGTTACATCTTACCCTTCAATTATATATGGACGGTAATTTCAGTTGTACCTGTCAGATATGCAAAGTTAGCTTAGCTTATCAATATCTTCCTTCTTAATGGTAGTACTACCTTGTTACCAATATGGTCCCACTTAAAAAAATTTACTTTGGTACAAAGAATCATTTTATTTCTCTATGTAATTTCGGGATTTCTAGCATTATGTGTGATTATAAGGATTTTTTGACTAAATTGATATTTGATTAAATCAAATAGATCAATTTTTCATATTACTCATATGCACAAAATATATAGTTTTTAAACTATTAAATATTTATGTTGAATTTTAATAATTTTATTTTCATGCAATTTTATACAAATTGTTTCAATTGAACTATTTAACGGACTTAACAAATGATATTAGGAAACTATAGCTCCGTCCGTTAATTTAAGGAATATAAGTAATAAATTAAAATTAAAAACACTCTATATATGTAATTTTTTCTGTCATATCAAAGTATAAAATATATCTGGATTCCATAACATCTAATTTGAGTGCTAATGAATGGATTTTGATGAAACCTTGTTGTGTTTGTAATGAAGTTAATAAAAATGTTGAAAAAAGATTAGAGTAGGAGATGATCGGAAGTGGTAGAAAACACACTTTATCATGGGTCCCGTAACTTGTAGAATTAGGTCAAAAATGTAATAAAACATTATGTTTACCTTTTTGACCCAAAATAATATGTTTTTACTCTTATGAATTTTTTCCAAAAATGCATATTTTTCGGGATATGGCCACTCCAAAATCCATAAAAGTGGGGGAGGGAAAATGTAAAAGTTGAAAAAAAAATCTGAAAAAATTCAGGTGAATATATCATCGAAATACAAGCCTTTTTTATTTGCAGATTCCCTATAAAGTGTGTTTTCACCGAGTTTTTCCGGAAAAACATGAAAAACCACCCTTTTTTTTGAAATTGTAGCGCTAAAATAAGTAACTTAAAAATTTGAAAAAATTTAAACGTTATGCATTGAGGACTTCTAAATATTTTTTGTCTCTTGGAATGTTTTTGTAACTTGCTAATTTTCCGAGTTGCAGGCAGTTTTTCACGATAAATAATGTACTACATTTTTTGCACATTACAAAATACATGAAAATTCAAAAAATGAGCGTGAACTATATATATTATTATAAAAACATATGGAACCTATATAGTTATACCATTTTTAAAGGTTCAATATAATTTTTAGATTCAGAATGTGAAAAAGTTTTCCGGAAAATTTTTGTTTTTCACAATTGTTATTTGGTAATGATAAAAGTGGGAGAACTCATTCAAAGGATTGAAATAAGTTTATATAGTTACAAGTATGACACTTATTTTATTTGAAGTATAAATATTGTAACCATAATTTTATTTATAGTAAAGACTCATCAAATGAATTGTTTCGACAACTTCCAAAGTTTCATTTGTTCCGTTAGTATCTATTAAATCTTCCGCAGGTTTACAATTAGTACAATCTACACCATTGTACTTTTCACAAGCTGAGGTGCAATGAAGTTCAAAAGTTTTGGCTCGGATATTCTTTTTGAGAAAGACATGATGCGAACGGTTCAACGGTTGCACAGGAAAAATGAAAGTCGTATTTAAGTTTATAATACCTAGTAAGTGCCCGCACTAGTCAATCGAAAAGTATTACTATTATAGTGATCGTAAAAAAACACATTTTTTTTTTTGTTGAAATAAGTTTAGAATGCAATGAATCGTCGAGACTTAAATTTGACAGAAAAAAAATTTTGCATCTCTTCTTCTGTCTGTAACTTTATTTGGATGTGGAAGTAGTGATTCCTTAAAAATAAAAGATGTGGTGGTGTAACTGATCTCGTGGGTATCCGGTATATTAGAGTTGAAAAAAAAAAACGAACGCTTCGCCGAAACGTGAAAATATACGTTGAAACAATCATATCGTTTTTTTAAATATTTTTAAGTTTTATTTTAACAAAAAAATTAACAATAGAATTGAATATTGGATAAATTTGGTGTGGTTGTACTACTGGTGCAGATTATAATTACTTTTACGGATTATGATCTTATTGTTTCTGAAAGCCTAGTATGAGCATGAAAATAAAAAGTTTTTATTTGATCCATTTTCTTATAATTAATATAAATTTCTTGCTTTTCGTTAAAAAAATTATCTGCAGATAAAAAGTTTCCTTTCTTCCGAATTTAATCGGTGGACATACTGTATAATATTAGGAGAATTTAAAAAATTAACAATAACTAAGTGCGTATTTATTAAATCAAACATGAAAAGAAAGCATACTTGATAAAACATGCTAAAATGTACAAACACAAAATAATATATAAAGTGCATATAATCTATTTTCATTACGTGTTCTAAATTTTGAAACTAACTACCTGAAGATGAATCATTGGGAATAAATTGTAGATATTATCATTTTCGCGCTATTTTTACAGAATTTAACTGAGCGACCGTAATAAAATTTTACCTAGGTACTCGTAAAGTGTCTAATAATAACGAGAAAGATTTGACTAACTGAAGACTGACTTAATTTTTAAATAGAAAGCAGATATATAAGTACGTATTTTTCTTAAAGAAATTTTAAGTAGCACTTTGGTTTCAAGGAAAGTGAAATTTTCACTAAGTCAAAAATGTTTGCTAATGACAAGATTTTATATGTCGTGAACAAATTGAAAAATAACATTATATGAGACTAAATAATAAGAAATAATGTTTTTAATGATTTTTCTCAAAATAAATTTAACTATATTATTAAATTTTTATTATTGCCCAAATGAAAAAAAAAATTATAGAAAAACTACAAATGCATTATGATCCTTATTTGATGTAATAGCAGAATACTTGATTGAAATTGCACCATATCAGTGATCGCTAGAGGCGTTTTATATTAACTGCATATTGTACGAACTGTTTCATTATAATTTCAGAACAAAATTTTATTAAGTTTTTGAAGAAGCACACAAAAATACGACGTGCCATTATTCATAATTGTTTACATAAATTCGTTTGCATTGCGGTTTTGCTGCACTGCAACGATAATAACTACAGCAGTTTGTAAGTCTTACAAAATGAATGTAAATTGAAACTTTCAGGCTTTGGTTCTTTTTTCATCATTATTGGAACTATGTCTTCTATGAAGCTGTCTGAAACAATAATTTAAGAAGCCTAGTAAAACGCACTAACTAATGACACGTACAATGTAAAAGAATCTTAGTGCATGGGATATATTTACTTGAAGGCAATTAAAATCAATCATTAAATAGAAAAGTCAGCTCTAAATATTTACTATAAAACTTCATGTAAGGTTCACTTTTAGTCTGGCTACAGCTAAAAAACAGTTTGAATGTTGTTTTATTGAAATATACGTTTGATATTTTTAATGGCAATATTGAGTAAGAACTAAAAAGATAATTGCATACATATTTTCATATTTTTTGCGATTTTTGCAGACAAATACTTTTTGTTCTATTTTTGCAATTCCATATAAGCCGTCGAAATTTGAATCCGATAGAAAATTCTGCATAAGAATCTAATTTTTGATTTTGTATACCGTTTAGTCGACGCTTCCTTATCCATTTCGGGATAGAAATTCTCAAACTACAGCATGATCCATTTCCTCTACGCTTTCCATGAAAGATTAGTTTTTGGTATCATTAAAAACAGATCTCAGGTTACCCATGTTAAACTTATTTCCTTTGATCTACAAAAATTATTTATTTTCAAGTATTTCACCCAAAAGATGTAATAAACTATTAAACCAAACTTATAAAAATAACGTCGATATTATAGAAATACAATAAATAATAAATATCTTTTCGATAAGTTTAAAATAAGATTATGTCAAATAAATATAAATTATGTAATTTTTTTATTTGCACGGTTGAATGTATTATTATGGGAAATCCATTAAGTCCTTAAAAATTGCTTTGCATCACAACGTTATCTATATCTTAATTTGTAGAGAGATCGTTTTTTTTTTATGAATACTTCCAACAGAATTCAAATATCTCTTTTAGTTATCAATAAAATGGCACCAGGAATTTTAAGTGAGACACCCTATATATTTACCTAAAACTTCTTTTTTGTTTCCATAGGTAATTTTGTAGCAAAATAAGTAATATATGGTAGCTTGTAGTAAAAGTTAATGTTTTGAATTTACTAGTACGATTTTTTGTGTCAACAATTTACGTTTCAGTGAATAATAAAATAAACAACCAATGGGGTGGTGATGTTTATATTACGAATACTTGACCAACACCTCCTCCTCGGTAGCTAAAATTATTTTTCAAGCTGACACCTACTTCTTTTATTTCAGAGGTACGATTTAATATATTTATAGTATCATATTCACTTATAATAGGATCTTTTTTGTTGTGAATCCGATTGCTTTGCATTTAGATCCATTAAAGGTTGTCGAGGGATAAAATGACCTGCATTTCATTTTCAAGCCCAAACCATTTGCAGAGCTAATGATGACTTTATGACCTGCCACATGTTGAGTTGAAATTTTAAAATTTTCTGCCATATTTAAAACACATAATTTTAATATTTTAATATTGGTAGCACTGTCGAGTAGCGGCGCTGTTTTTAAATATTTATAACATTTTTGGCTTAAGGTGTCAAATATTGGATCACCTTCATATTTGTATTAGTCGTGCTAGAAATAATTAGGCAACATAATTGCTTCCTCCGCATTCATATTCAAAGACCAACCGAAAAAGGTCTCTAATAAAAGTCAATGAAACTTATGTATACATTGCAGTAAATGCAATTTTCTATCTGCCTTTTTCGTGAAATACATGTCTTTTTATTTCTTTAATTTCTTTAATCGTAAAAACATGATCTACTTTGGGCAATTTTTATTTGCCGATTGTACAATACCTACAGTATTTTTTCAAAAGGTGTCATACTGTGTTTTTCGCAGTTCTTCTAAAATATCTCTGGTTTTAAACAAAAATTCGCAATATATTGAAAACAGATTGTTCGTTATGAAATTGCGAACAAAACTAAAATATTCTTACTCAAATTGTTAAGTTGCGGAAAATAAAAATAATTACGATCAATCATCTTTAAGCAATTCACGAAAATAACAATAATAATAATAATAATAAATGTCTAATTTAAAATAAAAAAATGTATAATAGTGCCTAAAAATCGCAATTGTTTAAGTACATTAAGTCGCCGAACAACATAATTGTTTTTAGAATATGGGTTTTTTGTACTTTTTAGTGGTATTAACAGAAATGTTTAAAAATATTTACATTTTGACTGAAAATTAGGTATTTTGTTTCCCTAGAATCATATTTTTTCGAAAGTTTCATTAAATCATATATATTATCACTTAAGTTATTGTCAACTGTTTAAAAAAGATCGATCTTAATTGTTTTGTTATTTACGAAAAAGATGGCACAGTTCCAATTTTCTTCGCAATTTCATAACCAACAATCTGGTTTTCTGTTACGATACCAGATAACTTAAAAAAATCTGCTTCTAGTGGAACGAATTAACGTCATATCAAATTTCAAGTAGAAATGCTTATAACAACGCCTAAAATACAATAACAAATTTGAAAATTGAGTCGCAATTGTTTTGGAATACCATCAAGTCGTAGAGAAAAATTTTTTTCTCCTTAGACTATTAATAAATTAGTCTTTCAAATAATTTTTTTTAACTATTTTTATAGAATAAAAGGCAAAGAAATTATGACAGAAACATCTTTGAAATAATTTTAATTTAAAAAGAAACGTGACTAGAATATGAATAGAAACTATGAAACTAATATTAATTGTAATAAAAATTAAAAACTACTGCCGAAGGAATCACTACTTCCACATCCAGATTTCCTATCGAAGTCTCTTACAACGAAAGAAATTTAATAATATATAAGGCATTAAAAATAATAATAATATTAATAAAATATTAAAAAAACGATGTCACACGGTGGTTGGTGTATTAGAGGGGGTGGTTAATGCCAAAAATTTTTGAGGGACTTGGTTCTTTGGATTGACAAAATTTTATTTTCTACCCTGTTTAATATTAGGGTGAAGGTGGCGATGGGGGTAGTAGAGGGTGTGGCTAATACCAAAAAAATTCTTTGAGGGCTTTGGCTCTTGTACACACACTAAATCACAATTTTATTTTTTTACCCCGTTTAATAATGGAGTATGAATGTATGAGTGGTAACGGAGGTGGTAGAGGAAGTGGCTAATGCCAAAAACATTTTAAGGCTCTTGGTTCTTATATACACACTAAATCCCAATTTTATTTTCTACTCCCTTTAATAATAGGACGGGAGTGGATAGAGGCTAATATAAAAATTGAGGCCTATGTTTCAAAATTGAATCGCAGGATTTGAACCAAACGTACTAACTAACATACATACAAAGCAAGTTAAATAAAGGCTTGTAATAAATGGGCGTAACTACTTTCCGTACTTAAAAGTTTTCTAAAAGATTGACATAATTTCAAATTATCAAATATGTAACAAATTTTCTACAGATACGTATAACGTAATCTGTGATTATTAATTTAAAATTATATCTAAATTTTAGCTAAAATGTTATGAACTACAAGCAGATACACTTATTTTTTTATTAAATATAATTATATTAAGGGAAATTCGTATTTCTACTGATATATCACACACACATGCATTAAATATATATGTGGCATACATCATAAACAGTAGATTTATGGAATACATTTTACACACCTACAAATTTTAGTATTAATGGCAAACATCGTCATAAATATATGTACCTTATCACTTTTTAACTACGGAGTGTATCAAAAAATTATTATTCTATTTTTACAAAATGCTTTTAACAGGACTATAAAATAGGACCATATATACTGTATATAAGATAGCACAAATGGCGCGAAATACCTATTTTAATTTAAACAGAAACGTGACTAGAATATGAATAAAAACTAATATTAATAGTAATAAAAATTAAAAACCGCTGCCGAAGGAATCACTACTTCCAGATCATCCAGATTCCCTATCCAAGTCTCTTACAACGAAAGAACTTTAATAATATATAAGGCATTAAAAAAATAATAATAATAAAATAATAAAAAAACGATATGTCATACGGTGGTTGGGGTAGTCGAGGGGCTAACTCCAAAAAATTTTTGTATACACAATTTTATTTTCTACCCTCTATAATAATAGCGCCAGAGTGGCGATGGTATTGGTAGAGGGTGTGACTAATACCAAAAAAAATCTTTGAGGCCTTTGACTCTTGTACACACACTAAATCACAATTTTATTTTTTTACCCCACTTGATAACAGAGTAGGAGTGGTAACGGGGGTTGTAGAGTGAATGGCTAATGTCAAAATCATTTTAAAGCTATTGGTTTTTGTATACACACTAAATCCCAATTTTATTTTTTACCCCCTTTAATAATAGGATGGAGGTGGGCTAATATAAAAAAAATGAGGCCAATATTTTAATAAACAAAAGGTTTTTCTTTGCGTTACTACACTTTCATTCCACTACGTGGATGTGGAAGTAAAAATTAAATGTAAAAAAAACCTTTTTAAAAACAAGCTTTTATTATTATTTAGGTGTAAAAGTGGAAAAAATAAGTTAAGTTGAATTAATTGCTTTAAATACAGCTTTAACAATTATAAACAAAGATAATAATTGGTCAATACATTGTTTTAAAAGCATGTTGCGCTCGAAAAGTTCATACAGGCATTAATTTAGTTTGACAGAGATGGTAAGAATTTTTTTCTATTCACTTAACAAGCTTTTAAGACAATTAATTCAACATAACTTATTTTACTTCCACATCCAGTGGAAGTATAAATAGTAACGACAAAAAATTTTTTTTAAATTTTTCTTGTTCAGATAGGCTTAGAATGTCATGAAACGTCGAGATTTTAAGTTTGAGTGAAAAGAAAATTTCTGTCGGTCTGCCGGTCTGTCGGTCTATCTGTCTGTCGGTCTGTAACTTTTTTTTATGCGCACGTTTACTCTGGAACCTTTTGAGATTAAATTTGGTACACATATGTACTTTAACGAGAACTAGAACTACATTTTACTTTCATTTTGTTCCGTCGAGGGGTTGGGGGGTAAATTGGGGTAAACTTGGGGTAAATAGGTAAATCAAGCAGGTAACAGTTCATAAAGTATTTAGTATATGCAAGAGAAGCTAACGTCTCAAAAAAAAATTTGGCATTAGCCACCCCCATTACCACCCCCACCCCATTATTAATGGGGATGAAAAAAAAAATGTGATTTAGTGTGTGTATAAGAGTCAGAAACCTCAAAATATTTGTTTACTTTATCCACCCACACTACCACCCCCTATCTCAACCCCCACCCCACTACCGATGCGAGGTATCGTTTTATGGGTTTTTGGGGTAGAGGATTTCAAATATTATATTATTAAAGTGCCATAAACAATTATTTCCACATACAAAATTTTTTCGTTGTGAGTGATTTGGATAGAAAATCTGGATGTGGAAGTAGTGATTCCTTGGGCAGCGGTTTTTTTCGTTTTATTAGGTACATTTAAATAATAATTTTTTTTACGTTTAATTACATTTAATTTTATTTCAAAATTTTAGTTACATCTTAGTATTACGTTTTAATATTTATATATTTTATATTCATTGCGTCGTTTTTACTTAAAATAATACTGGATCCTCCGCTATTTCTTAGAATTCAACGTCTGAGTCAATACACTATCCGATATAAAAATTATAATTTAAACCTGATCGCCATTTAAAATGCAGTGTGTGAATGAATAAATTATACGATCAAATTATAGTTTAAAACCGCTGCACAGGGAATCACTACTTCCACATCCAGATTTTCTATCCAAGTCTCTCACAACGAAAAAATTTTATATGTGGAAATAATTGTTTATGGAACTTTAATAATATAATATTTGAAATCCTCTACCCCAAGAATCCATAAAACGATACCCCACATCGGTAGTGGGGTGGGGGTGGTGATAGGGGGGTAGTGGAGGGTGGATGAAGTAAAAAAATATTTTGGGGTTTTTGGTTCTTGTACACGGTACACACACTAAATCATAATCTTTTCTCATCCCCTTTAATAATGGAGTGGTGGTGGTAATAGAGGTGGCTAATGCCAAAAATTTTTTTGAGACCTTAGCTTCTCTTATATATACTAAATACCAATTTTATGAACTCTTGCCTGCTTCATTTACCTATTTACCCCAATTCACTCCAATTTACCCCCCAACCCTTGGACGGAACAAGATGATAATATAATCTCGTTCCAGATCTCGTTAAAATACATATGTGTACCAAATTGGAAGTCAATATCTTAAACGGTTCCTGAGTAAACGTGCGCACAAAAAAGTTACAGACAGACCGACAGACATAATTTTTTTTCACTCAAACTTAAAATCTCGACGTTCCATGACATTCTAAGCTTATTTGAACAATAAAAGTTTAAAATTTTTTTTTGTCGTTACTATACTTACACTCGACGTGGAAGTAAAAAGACCAAAAATGTTAAAAAAAAAGGCTCGAATGCTGAAAATGGAGTGATGTATACCATTAATTAAGTTAGTTGTCTAGTTACAATATTTAAGAGGTGGGGAGATAATTTTTTTTTCGAACGTGCGTTATGTCCTCAATGGTGCTTTATGCGATGTAATTTAAAAAATTTTAGTTGTGGATAATTTTCAACTAGCAGAGAGAGAAATATAATCATTTTGGAACAAAAACTAACGTATCACGGATTCAGATGCAAGTAGAACATACGGATTCAGATGCAAGTAGAACATAATTCTTTTTTTAAACGTTGATTATTTCATATACTTTCATAATTCACTTATCGTTTTTTTGGTTTCACAAAAAAATGAGTAGTTATTTGAAATTGTTTTTACGTGCAATATCCATAATTAAAATTAAAATCCAAAAAATTGGTTTAAGTTTAATTTTTTTTTCTTTCCAAACACCACCGTAAAGTACATGCACTTTAAAACAAAAAAACCGCTGACCAAGGAATCGCTACTTCCACATTTCCTATCCAAGTCACTCACAACGAAAAAATTTTGTGTGTGGAAATAATTGTTTATGGAACTTTAATAATATATAATATAATATTTGAAATATTCTACCCCAAAAACCCATAAAACGATACCCCACATCGGTAGTGGGGTGGGGGTGGTGATAGAGGGTGGTAGTGGTGGTGGATAAAGTAAAAAAATATTTTGAGGTTTCACTAAATCACAATTTTTTTTCATCCCCTTTAATAATGGGATGGGAGTGGTAATAGGTGTAGCTAATGCCAAAATTTTTTTGAGTTTCTCTTGTATATGCTAAATACCAATTTTATGAACTCTTCCTGCTTGATTTACATATTTACCCCAAATTTACCAATTTACCCCCCAATCCTTCGACGGAACAAGATGAAAATATAATTTAGTTCTAGATCTCGTTAAAGTACATATGTGTACCAAATTTCAAGTCAATATCTCAAACGGTTCATTGGTTTCATGACATTCTAAGCCCATTTGAACAATAAAAATTTTTAAACATTTTTTTGTCGTTACTATACTTCCACTGGATGTGGAAGTAAAAATACTCTTTTTAGTACCATATTATGGTATGGTTACCAGAACTACATGTGTATGCAAAATTCAATTGACCGTCGTTAAGTCGTTCAAAATTGACTTGCAAGATTTGAACTTTAAACATACTAACATACAAGCTAACGACATACAAACTAACATACATACAAAGCAAGTTAAACAAAAGCTTGTAATAAGTGTGCCTATCTACTTATCGTACATAAAAGTTTTCTAAAGGTCAATCCCCAATGACAAATTATTAAATACGTAACAAATTTTATATAGGAATATATAACATAATCTGTGATTATTAATTAAATAATGTATCTAAATGTTAGCTAGAATGTTGTGAATGACAAACAGATACACTTATATCTTTATTAAATATAATTGTAATATTGGAAATTCGTATTTTTACTGATATTTCATACACACATTCATTAAATATATATGTGGCGTACATGATACACAGTAGATTTATGGAATACATTTTACACACGTACATAGTATTAGTGGCAAACGTCGTCAGAAATATATGCACCTTATAACTTCTTAACTACGGAGTGTATCGAAAAATGAGACATATCTACGAAAAGGAGAATTTTTACCTGATCGGCAGGCAACCATATTAGCAAAGCTTCCACAAATACGTTTGAGGATGGTTTGTCACAAATACGGTCAGACCTGTATGTGTGTGTGTGTGTGTGTGTGTGTGTGTGTGTGTGTGTGTGTGTGTGTGTGTGTGTGTGTGTGTGTGTGTGTGTGTGTGTGTGTGTGTGTGTGTGTGTGTGTGTGTGTGTGTGTGTGTGTGTGTGTGTGTGTGTGTGTGTGTGTGTGTGTGTGTGTGTGTGTGTGTGTGTGTGTGTGTGTGTGTGTGTGTGTGTGTGTGTGTGTGTGTGTGTGTGTGTGTGTGTGTGTGTGTGTGTGTGTGTGTGTGTGTGTGTGTGTGTGTGTGTGTGTGTGTGTGTGTGTGTGTGTGTGTGTGTGTGTGTGTGTGTGTGTGTGTGTGTGTGTGTGTGTGTGTGTGTGTGTGTGTGTGTGTGTGTGTGTGTGTGTGTGTGTGTGTGTGTGTGTGTGTGTGTGTGTGTGTGTGTGTGTGTGTGTGTGTGTGTGTGTGTGTGTGTGTGTGTGTGTGTGTGTGTGTGTGTGTGTGTGTGTGTGTGTGTGTGTGTGTGTGTGTGTGTGTGTGTGTGTGTGTGTGTGTGTGTGTGTGTGTGTGTGTGTGTGTGTGTGTGTGTGTGTGTGTGTGTGTGTGTGTGTGTGTGTGTGTGTGTGTGTGTGTGTGTGTGTGTGTGTGTGTGTGTGTGTGTGTGTGTGTGTGTGTGTGTGTGTGTGTGTGTGTGTGTGTGTGTGTGTGTGTGTGTGTGTGTGTGTGTGTGTGTGTGTGTGTGTGTGTGTGTGTGTGTGTGTGTGTGTGTGTGTGTGTGTGTGTGTGTGTGTGTGTGTGTGTGTGTGTGTGTTAGCACGATAGCGGCGAAGCCACTAAACGGATTTGGATGAAACTTTCCATGAGGGTTTCTTTAGTGCTCCAGAAGATCTGAAAAGGTTTTGGTTGAGATCGGATTACGTTTGTTGCTGTTTTGGCACAACAAGTTGTTTATTTTATGATTACTTACAATTTATAATCGAACCATTGAAAAGCAGTAAAAATTCCGATTTCAACGATATATAACACTTGCACTCTTTACCTTTGGTTTCCGTGAAAAAAATTAAAAACCAAATAACACGCTTCTTGTGTAAAATATATTTTATAGTGGAACCACAGAATACAGTAACTGCACAGAAGCAAAGTCTTTGGCGGTTCCTTTCAGTTTTGATGGCTCGTTTTCTGTGACCTTGCGTACCAGTTGCGTCTACACCACGGTGTATTAAATAGGTGGTCCGGCACTTTCCTATTATAATAATGGCTTCGTAAGTGCATGGTTTCTGTTTACTTTAATAGATGGCGCGAGCAATACGGTCCTACAATTACCCGGGCATGTGCATCGTATAACTAACATAACCTCAAATTTTAAGGTGTTTTCGTTTATTCTCATATTTAATGTTTGTATAGGCATTTTTAGCTTGGAGCCATACTGGCTCCAAGCAAATATTTAAAAATTCACGCAAATAATTTTTCAATATTGTTGATTAATAAAAATAGACTGCTAATTATAGGTTAGATTCCTAACCTGCAAAAGTGTCTTATTTTATTGTGACAAACTATTTAAAACTTCATACATATTACGTTGAACTTGACTTTGGTTGAAAGTACAGGAACCAGGCAGAAATTTTAATAATAGTTACGTAATACCTGTAAATCTTAAGAAATATATATTTTTGAGGTTTATTGTGACGACACGTGCAATACTGCATGTAGTGTTACATATATTCTTTCAATGTTTTAATTTAGCTACTTAATGTCAGATGTCACTGGACTCTTGTCAAAAACAAGAAGCCGGGAATGTATGCAACACTGTATGTACGTATGCACAGAACCTATAAAATTATCTATCTATGCGTAAGTAATGAGAGAACTTAGTTGAGCCATATTTTACAATATGTATGAAGTAAGCACTTATTAAGCCACTGTGAGGGTTGTCGTCGCATCACCGATTTAATACACCCTGGTCTACACTGAGAGATATGTTGTTTATTTCTTTTAATAGGTTAGATTTCTAACCTGCAAAATGCGTTTTATTTTATTGTGACAAACTAGATTTTGGTCGAAAGTATGGGAACCAGGCAGAAATTTTAATAATAGCTACGTAGTACTTTTAAATTTTAAGAAATATATATTTTTGAGGTTAGCAATGACGTCATGTGCAGATCCCCATTTAAGGATACACTGAAAAGACAGTGTATTTCGAGTTGGATTGAAAAATATTACGATTTGAATTGCTTATAATTGGCGCCTATTTTCAATTGAGTTGTACACTAGGTTTTATTTATGAGAAATTTTAATTCTCGGTTAATGTTTTCAATATTCCAAAATGAGTGGAAAAAAAAATTCACAAATCCAAACTTAACACGATAAACATCAACAGTGTCAAGATAAAAGTGAGGTTGATTGTTAAACAATTAAGAAATGGCGATGAGTATACAAATTTGGTTTTGGCGGGAAGGCTAGCCTTCGCCTCTGTATAGTTATTGTACTCTGTGGTCTAACCTAACGTTCAATAGACTAGTGTGTTAAAGCGTGCAGACTGTATGCTTAGTAAATTTGAGTGTCAAGTGCATCGAGACATTACAAGTTTTTTCGACGTTCATAAAGCCCACGGAAGGTGTGAGAAGCCTTCGTGAACCGCTCACAAGCCCTACAAGTATAAGCAATCTCACCGGAACGTTTTCGGTGAGTTTTTCCAATAAAACTTTAAAAGTGACATTATATTTTAAAAACTATTTCCGCTACTTCCGCCATCCCGCCGGAAATTCTTCCGGCAACATAACCTAAAAATAGTGCTACATAACTTAAAAATAATTTAAGACATTGGTACCAACCTAAAATATTTTTTCGAAAACTGTCAAAAACCAAATTCCCCCAGAAAAACATTGAAACCAAAAATTTGACAGCTTACTTCCCCGACCGATTTAGTGAAAAATCGGCCGAGGCCAGAAGATAAAACAAAATATATCAACTCAAACTTAAACGATCCACCATGAACACTACTCCGGCCACATCTGGCAGGGAAGCTGCCCACCAAGAGTTATATGGTTTTTCCAAAAGATGGCCATCCCTACCACCCATTACCAACGAACGGATGTTTTCGTTTAGTTGTTTCCCGTATCAATAATCAAAATTATTAAGTGCTCTTGCCTACGAACTTAATTTTTATAGTGTTGTGTTTATTAACCTCCCCACAATAATTGTGGGAGGTTACTACAATTAATCCAAAATCGAAAATTGAGATAACATCAAATCTTTACGATTTCGAGGTCCCGGAAACCCAAAAAAGTGGTTTGTGACTAATGCCTGTTTATTAGCACGATAGCTACGAAGCTACTAAACAGATTTGGATGAAACTTTTACATGAGGATTTCTTTAGTGCTCCAGAAGATCTGAAAAGGTTTTGGTTGAGATCGGATTACGTTTAGTGCCATTTTGGCACAAGTTCTTTATTTTATGATTACTTAGAATTTGTAATTGAACCATTAAAAAGCAGTATAAATTCCAATTTCAGCGATATATCACACTTGCACCCTTTCGATTTGGTTTGCGTTAAAAAAATTAAAAATAATTCGTTATATGTGCACATATGACAGCATCCAAAAAATTGGTATTATTGTTAGGGGAAAACGTATTTTGCCATCTGTCAAAAATATTTGGGTTGGTAACCTTTGTGAATGTTGATTTATAGCTTATGGTACGTGACGTCACAGCTAACCTCAAAAATATATATTTCTTAAGATTTAAGAATATTACGTAGCTATTATTAAAATTTCTGCCTGGTTCCCGTACTTTCAACTAAAATCTAGTACAGTGTAATGTTTATGAAGTCCTAAATACTTTGTCCTAATAAAATAGGACTCTTTTTGTGGGTTAGAAATCTAACCTGTAATTAGCAATATATTTTTTTATTAATCAACCATTTTTAGGTCACATGGTTTTGACAATTTTGACATTTTGCTTGAGGGACAACAAAACGCAGTTTGCGTGGTTTTATATATTTTTTTCTGATTTTCTTGAGAAACTGTGTGTGTTTTCGTAATAATGTCATATAGTGAATATTATCCAACCCTTATGGGTGATGTAAAGTGTCGCTACGATGAGAAAATCAAAATAATAGACAATATTGACCCATACACCCTTGGAGTGGAGACTGGAGACCTTTCTGCAGATTTGTCTATTTTACCTTGTGTGTCCGTAATTAATATGGTAAATTACTTAGTGTCGACTCACAGCTTCTTCGCAGATCAGCAGTTAAAGGCATACAAATCTTTACAAGCATATAAATATTATGAGGCCGGATTTGTGCAAGAAGTTTGTGCAAGAAAGATAAACTCAAATGTATTCATTGTTATGGGCAAGGCAAGTTTACATTTAAATAACTAAGTGCTAGATTTCAGTGATAAGCTTGTTATATTATCCGTATGTAGTATTCAATAGACTCTGCCAGAAAGTGATTTCTTTACCTTTCTTCTAATCTTTTTTACATTCAAAATAAACCTTATCTCACAATCGCACCTTGTCGCAAAAAAATATGGTGTTTTATTTTTATTTCACATTTAAAACTGAGATTACTTCTTTGTTTACATTGGAATAAAAAGTTTGGTTATCCCTCAGGCAATATGGTCGACTTATCGTGACGTCATCCTAAGATGGTCTATATAGAAAAATTATTTGCATGAGTTTTTTAACTATCTGCTTGGAGTCACTGTGGCTCCAAGCTGAAAATGCGTAGTCAAACATTAAAAATGTGAATAAACTTGAAAAACTTAAACATGTTATGTCCCTAAATATATTTCATAACCTAAAAATCAACAGTCGTAAAGGTTACCAACCCAAATATTTTTGACAATGTCAAAACTTATTTTAGTTGTTTTTTTTTTAAGGTAATAATTGTTTATAGCCGTGTTCGGATATTACGTCTGATTGATGGGACATGTCACAATCGTTCATTGCAAATCGAGTTAACTGAGCTAAATCTTAAACGTTCGAATATTACAAAATAAAGGCCTCGGACGAAGCTCGACTTGCTCGACCTTCTTGATCGAGCAGGAAGATTTTAATTTGACGCATGCGTAGTCTGCTTGAACAGTCCATAATGTTATTGACTTGTTGGTTAGAGCGTCATTTGGGCTAAATTCAGTGTTATTATTTTTTTTTCATTATCCAATATTTTACAAAATCTTCGAAACGTTATCTGTTAATACCCTTATAATATCCGGCAATTGATTAACATGCAACATAAACAAACATGAGAGGTTATGTTTTAACAGATTTCTTGTAGTCCGCTTCAGTTCGTTCGATATTTGTTGATGAAATAAATGGCTCCAAAGTCACGTGTAATTTATCTGTTTGCTCAGTGCTCTGATTTCCGATGTAATATCCAAATACAGCTGATAAGGATCCACCGTGTGGGGAGGTTCCAGCCGCTTCCAGTAGCTGCCGATTTTTTTTTGGTAAAATAATTGCGAAAAAAATTTTAGTTGTTTTTTTAAGGTAATTGCTTATAAAACCGATGTACGAATATACTTCTTTTCAATTTTAGGTCTGTTTTAGACCATTAAATATTCTATTTATGTTGTAGATGATATTATACCTTTACCGTTTTTTCTCCAACACTGTTCCCAGGTTTGTATAAGTACTTCAATTTAAAACTTAAATTCTTAAAGTAAACATTTTTTTAACGAACCGCCATTGAATTAATGTAATAATTACGTTGTTCAACAAGTACTCGTACTTCTCAAGTGACACTGGTGACAGTTTAATTAAATTAAATAAGTTTTTCTTAATAATTATAAATAAATAAAAATACTAGTAACTCGAAAAATTCAGGTTTGGGAACACGTAAAAAAAATAGAAAAAAAAAAGAGAACCTGAAAGATTTTCATTTATTTTAAATAAGGCTAGAAATTCAATTTCACATAATAAAGACTTCATACACATCACTATAAATACTGCTTTTAGCATCCGAAATAACGGTCACTAAGATAGCTCAGTTGGTAGAAGAGTCAGTACTGTAATACGGACAACGGGAGACATGTAGGTTTGAACCCTACGGACCGCAATTGGTGAAGGTAAGTAAAAATGAATTTAATAACTTAATAAACATTATAGTTTGCAGGCAACCCTTGTGAGAAAAAATTGGAGTGATGGTAAACAATATTAGATATGTTAGTATGTAAATAAAATTACGGATGGCTAACAAACAAATTCATTAGGACAAAACTTATTTATGCATTAATTATTTTATTTTTATCAAGTAGACTACTAACTAGTATGTAGTTTTATATGTTCCTATTACTAAAAACCTGTGGGGGATTACCAAATATAACCTGAAAAAGACGTCATTCGTCTGAGATATTAGGAAGTCATTTTCACGTTTCATTTACGTCATCTAACTCGTCATTTCTCGTCACTCCTGACCATTTTTTCACGTCATTTTCACGTGCCTTTGCTACCTGGGTTATAACTATGAACATATCTTTGATTTTATAATATAATTCTGGAACTTTTCCAATACATTAACAAATATAAAAGGAATGAAAGTGGTTTGTGACTAATGCCTGTTTATTAGCACGATAGCTACGAAGCTACTAAACAGATTTGGATGAAACTTTTACATGAGGATTTCTTTAGTGCTCCAGAAGATCTGAAAAGGTTTTGGTTGAGATCGGATTACGTTTAGTGCCATTTTGGCACAAGTTCTTTATTTTATGATTACTTAGAATTTGTAATTGAACCATTAAAAAGCAGTATAAATTCCAATTTCAGCGATATATCACACTTGCACCCTTTCGATTTGGTTTGCGTTAAAAAAATTAAAAATAATTCGTTATATGTGCACATATGACAGCATCCAAAAAATTGGTATTATTGTTAGGGGAAAACGTATTTTGCCATCTGTCAAAAATATTTGGGTTGGTAACCTTTGTGAATGTTGATTTATAGCTTATGGTACGTGACGTCACAGCTAACCTCAAAAATATATATTTCTTAAGATTTAAGAATATTACGTAGCTATTATTAAAATTTCTGCCTGGTTCCCGTACTTTCAACTAAAATCTAGTACAGTGTAATGTTTATGAAGTCCTAAATACTTTGTCCTAATAAAATAGGACTCTTTTTGTGGGTTAGAAATCTAACCTGTAATTAGCAATATATTTTTTTATTAATCAACCATTTTTAGGTCACATGGTTTTGACAATTTTGACATTTTGCTTGAGGGACAACAAAACGCAGTTTGCGTGGTTTTATATATTTTTTTCTGATTTTCTTGAGAAACTGTGTGTGTTTTCGTAATAATGTCATATAGTGAATATTATCCAACCCTTATGGGTGATGTAAAGTGTCGCTACGATGAGAAAATCAAAATAATAGACAATATTGACCCATACACCCTTGGAGTGGAGACTGGAGACCTTTCTGCAGATTTGTCTATTTTACCTTGTGTGTCCGTAATTAATATGGTAAATTACTTAGTGTCGACTCACAGCTTCTTCGCAGATCAGCAGTTAAAGGCATACAAATCTTTACAAGCATATAAATATTATGAGGCCGGATTTGTGCAAGAAGTTTGTGCAAGAAAGATAAACTCAAATGTATTCATTGTTATGGGCAAGGCAAGTTTACATTTAAATAACTAAGTGCTAGATTTCAGTGATAAGCTTGTTATATTATCCGTATGTAGTATTCAATAGACTCTGCCAGAAAGTGATTTCTTTACCTTTCTTCTAATCTTTTTTACATTCAAAATAAACCTTATCTCACAATCGCACCTTGTCGCAAAAAAATATGGTGTTTTATTTTTATTTCACATTTAAAACTGAGATTACTTCTTTGTTTACATTGGAATAAAAAGTTTGGTTATCCCTCAGGCAATATGGTCGACTTATCGTGACGTCATCCTAAGATGGTCTATATAGAAAAATTATTTGCATGAGTTTTTTAACTATCTGCTTGGAGTCACTGTGGCTCCAAGCTGAAAATGCGTAGTCAAACATTAAAAATGTGAATAAACTTGAAAAACTTAAACATGTTATGTCCCTAAATATATTTCATAACCTAAAAATCAACAGTCGTAAAGGTTACCAACCCAAATATTTTTGACAATGTCAAAACTTATTTTAGTTGTTTTTTTTTTAAGGTAATAATTGTTTATAGCCGTGTTCGGATATTACGTCTGATTGATGGGACACGTCACAATCGTTCATTGCAAATCGAGTTAACTGAGCTAAATCTTAAACGTTCGAATATTACAAAATAAAGGCCTCGGACGAAGCTCGACTTGCTCGACCTTCTTGATCGAGCAGGAAGATTTTAATTTGACGCATGCGTAGTCTGCTTGAACAGTCCATAATGTTATTGACTTGTTGGTTAGAGCGTCATTTGGGCTAAATTCAGTGTTATTATTTTTTTTTCATTATCCAATATTTTACAAAATCTTCGAAACGTTATCTGTTAATACCCTTATAATATCCGGCAATTGATTAACATGCAACATAAACAAACATGAGAGGTTATGTTTTAACAGATTTCTTGTAGTCCGCTTCAGTTCGTTCGATATTTGTTGATGAAATAAATGGCTCCAAAGTCACGTGTAATTTATCTGTTTGCTCAGTGCTCTGATTTCCGATGTAATATCCAAATACAGCTGATAAGGATCCACCGTGTGGGGAGGTTCCAGCCGCTTCCAGTAGCTGCCGATTTTTTTTTGGTAAAATAATTGCGAAAAAAATTTTAGTTGTTTTTTTAAGGTAATTGCTTATAAAACCGATGTACGAATATACTTCTTTTCAATTTTAGGTCTGTTTTAGACCATTAAATATTCTATTTATGTTGTAGATGATATTATACCTTTACCGTTTTTTCTCCAACACTGTTCCCAGGTTTGTATAAGTACTTCAATTTAAAACTTAAATTCTTAAAGTAAACATTTTTTTAACGAACCGCCATTGAATTAATGTAATAATTACGTTGTTCAACAAGTACTCGTACTTCTCAAGTGACACTGGTGACAGTTTAATTAAATTAAATAAGTTTTTCTTAATAATTATAAATAAATAAAAATACTAGTAACTCGAAAAATTCAGGTTTGGGAACACGTAAAAAAAATAGAAAAAAAAAAGAGAACCTGAAAGATTTTCATTTATTTTAAATAAGGCTAGAAATTCAATTTCACATAATAAAGACTTCATACACATCACTATAAATACTGCTTTTAGCATCCGAAATAACGGTCACTAAGATAGCTCAGTTGGTAGAAGAGTCAGTACTGTAATACGGACAACGGGAGACATGTAGGTTTGAACCCTACGGACCGCAATTGGTGAAGGTAAGTAAAAATGAATTTAATAACTTAATAAACATTATAGTTTGCAGGCAACCCTTGTGAGAAAAAATTGGAGTGATGGTAAACAATATTAGATATGTTAGTATGTAAATAAAATTACGGATGGCTAACAAACAAATTCATTAGGACAAAACTTATTTATGCATTAATTATTTTATTTTTATCAAGTAGACTACTAACTAGTATGTAGTTTTATATGTTCCTATTACTAAAAACCTGTGGGGGATTACCAAATATAACCTGAAAAAGACGTCATTCGTCTGAGATATTAGGAAGTCATTTTCACGTTTCATTTACGTCATCTAACTCGTCATTTCTCGTCACTCCTGACCATTTTTTCACGTCATTTTCACGTGCCTTTGCTACCTGGGTTATAACTATGAACATATCTTTGATTTTATAATATAATTCTGGAACTTTTCCAATACATTAACAAATATAAAAGGAATGAAAGTGGTTTGTGACTAATGCCTGTTTATTAGCACGATAGCTACGAAGCTACTAAACAGATTTGGATGAAACTTTTACATGAGGATTTCTTTAGTGCTCCAGAAGATCTGAAAAGGTTTTGGTTGAGATCGGATTACGTTTAGTGCCATTTTGGCACAAGTTCTTTATTTTATGATTACTTAGAATTTGTAATTGAACCATTAAAAAGCAGTATAAATTCCAATTTCAGCGATATATCACACTTGCACCCTTTCGATTTGGTTTGCGTTAAAAAAATTAAAAATAATTCGTTATATGTGCACATATGACAGCATCCAAAAAATTGGTATTATTGTTAGGGGAAAACGTATTTTGCCATCTGTCAAAAATATTTGGGTTGGTAACCTTTGTGAATGTTGATTTATAGCTTATGGTACGTGACGTCACAGCTAACCTCAAAAATATATATTTCTTAAGATTTAAGAATATTACGTAGCTATTATTAAAATTTCTGCCTGGTTCCCGTACTTTCAACTAAAATCTAGTACAGTGTAATGTTTATGAAGTCCTAAATACTTTGTCCTAATAAAATAGGACTCTTTTTGTGGGTTAGAAATCTAACCTGTAATTAGCAATATATTTTTTTATTAATCAACCATTTTTAGGTCACATGGTTTTGACAATTTTGACATTTTGCTTGAGGGACAACAAAACGCAGTTTGCGTGGTTTTATATATTTTTTTCTGATTTTCTTGAGAAACTGTGTGTGTTTTCGTAATAATGTCATATAGTGAATATTATCCAACCCTTATGGGTGATGTAAAGTGTCGCTACGATGAGAAAATCAAAATAATAGACAATATTGACCCATACACCCTTGGAGTGGAGACTGGAGACCTTTCTGCAGATTTGTCTATTTTACCTTGTGTGTCCGTAATTAATATGGTAAATTACTTAGTGTCGACTCACAGCTTCTTCGCAGATCAGCAGTTAAAGGCATACAAATCTTTACAAGCATATAAATATTATGAGGCCGGATTTGTGCAAGAAGTTTGTGCAAGAAAGATAAACTCAAATGTATTCATTGTTATGGGCAAGGCAAGTTTACATTTAAATAATTAAGTGCTAGATTTCAGTGATAAGCTTGTTATATTATCCGTATGTAGTATTCAATAGACTCTGCCAGAAAGTGATTTCTTTACCTTTCTTCTAATCTTTTTTACATTCAAAATAAACCTTATCTCACAATCGCACCTTGTCGCAAAAAAATATGGTGTTTTATTTTTATTTCACATTTAAAACTGAGATTACTTCTTTGTTTACATTGGAATAAAAAGTTTGGTTATCCCTCAGGCAATATGGTCGACTTATCGTGACGTCATCCTAAGATGGTCTATATAGAAAAATTATTTGCATGAGTTTTTTAACTATCTGCTTGGAGTCACTGTGGCTCCAAGCTGAAAATGCGTAGTCAAACATTAAAAATGTGAATAAACTTGAAAAACTTAAACATGTTATGTCCCTAAATATATTTCATAACCTAAAAATCAACAGTCGTAAAGGTTACCAACCCAAATATTTTTGACAATGTCAAAACTTATTTTAGTTGTTTTTTTTTTAAGGTAATAATTGTTTATAGCCGTGTTCGGATATTACGTCTGATTGATGGGACACGTCACAATCGTTCATTGCAAATCGAGTTAACTGAGCTAAATCTTAAACGTTCGAATATTACAAAATAAAGGCCTCGGACGAAGCTCGACTTGCTCGACCTTCTTGATCGAGCAGGAAGATTTTAATTTGACGCATGCGTAGTCTGCTTGAACAGTCCATAATGTTATTGACTTGTTGGTTAGAGCGTCATTTGGGCTAAATTCAGTGTTATTATTTTTTTTTCATTATCCAATATTTTACAAAATCTTCGAAACGTTATCTGTTAATACCCTTATAATATCCGGCAATTGATTAACATGCAACATAAACAAACATGAGAGGTTATGTTTTAACAGATTTCTTGTAGTCCGCTTCAGTTCGTTCGATATTTGTTGATGAAATAAATGGCTCCAAAGTCACGTGTAATTTATCTGTTTGCTCAGTGCTCTGATTTCCGATGTAATATCCAAATACAGCTGATAAGGATCCACCGTGTGGGGAGGTTCCAGCCGCTTCCAGTAGCTGCCGATTTTTTTTTGGTAAAATAATTGCGAAAAAAATTTTAGTTGTTTTTTTAAGGTAATTGCTTATAAAACCGATGTACGAATATACTTCTTTTCAATTTTAGGTCTGTTTTAGACCATTAAATATTCTATTTATGTTGTAGATGATATTATACCTTTACCGTTTTTTCTCCAACACTGTTCCCAGGTTTGTATAAGTACTTCAATTTAAAACTTAAATTCTTAAAGTAAACATTTTTTTAACGAACCGCCACTGAATTAATGTAATAATTACGTTGTTCAACAAGTACTCGTACTTCTCAAGTGACACTGGTGACAGTTTAATTAAATTAAATAAGTTTTTCTTAATAATTATAAATAAATAAAAATACTAGTAACTCGAGAAATTCAGGTTTGGGAACACGTAAAAAAAATAGAAAAAAAAAAGAGAACCTGAAAGATTTTCATTTATTTTAAATAAGGCTAGAAATTCAATTTCACATAATAAAGACTTCATACACATCACTATAAATACTGCTTTTAGCATCCGAAATAACGGTCACTAAGATAGCTCAGTTGGTAGAAGAGTCAGTACTGTAATACGGACAACGGGAGACATGTAGGTTTGAACCCTACGGACCGCAATTGGTGAAAGTAAGTAAAAATGAATTTAATAACTTAATAAACATTATAGTTTGCAGGCAACCCTTGTGAGAAAAAATTGGAGTGATGGTAAACAATATTAGATATGTTAGTATGTAAATAAAATTACGGATGGCTAACAAACAAATTCATTAGGACAAAACTTATTTATGCATTAATTATTTTATTTTTATCAAGTAGACTACTAACTAGTATGTAGTTTTATATGTTCCTATTACTAAAAACCTGTGGGGGATTACCAAATATAACCTGAAAAAGACGTCATTCGTCTGAGATATTAGGAAGTCATTTTCACGTTTCATTTACGTCATCTAACTCGTCATTTCTCGTCACTCCTGACCATTTTTTCACGTCATTTTCACGTGCCTTTGCTACCTGGGTTATAACTATGAACATATCTTTGATTTTATAATATAATTCTGGAACTTTTCCAATACATTAACAAATGTAAAAGGAATCCATTGGATATAGCCAGGCCCCCCGCATCAAATCATGGGCCCCGGTACTAAATTCACTGGCGGCCCCCCGCGCCTAATAATTGATGAGTGGGAAAAAAAATTTTTGTCAAAATCTCTGGCGGGCTCTCGCTACGGGCCCCCGCGCTTAATAATTGATGAGCGGGTAGGAGAAATTTGAAAACAAAATTTTTGACAAAATCTCTGGCGGGTCCCCGCTACGGGCTCCTCGGGAACCAACGGGCCGACGCGCTTAATAATTGATGAGCGGGGGGGGAGAAATTTGAAAAAAAAATTGTCAAAATCACTGGCGGGCCCCGCCACGGGCCCTTCCAAAACTAAAACTAACGGGCCCTCGTGCTTAATTTTTCATTTCATGAGCAGGGGGGGGGGGGAGAAATTAAAGAAAAATTGCCAAAATCTCTGAGAAGCCCGGGCCCCTAAACTCAGTACCCAATAGAGCCTCCCCCCCATACGGGGTTGCCTGGATATAGCTGAAATGTGGTTAGGTGTACCTGTAATAAATACAATACAGTAAAGGCATGTAAAAATTCATGTGAGCGACTCAGCGGCTACGTGTGGTGTCTGTGTATGCGTTCATAATTATATATTTTCCCTCCATACTCACTATTTATCCTCCTATTCACTAAGAAATGTTAAAAATGTGTAATCAGAAAGAGAAAAATTATTTTACTCGATAGCCCTGCCAAAAATTCCACATAGAAACTTATAAAAAAAAAGTGATGCGGTTTTATCGTTCCTATAAGTTATATTATTATTATACAGACACGATTTTATATGTTTTATTAAGTTTTAAATCGGTTATGAAACAGTAATTCCGAATGAGCTATTTGGAATTATCATGTTGCCCTTTCATGAGTACTTATATGAAATATACAACAAATCTACAGTTTAGCGTCTGCAAATGCACCCTTGCCCTTATATCTGTAAACATATGGAATTACAGATACAACTTTAAAGAGATTCTAAACTTTTCTATAAGTAATATCATAAGAGTCCAGTCCGTCCTTTCTCCAGTATCTATCGTATATAACACACCATTTATCAACATGTTTTTATTGTAAATTTCAACATTGTCTTTTTATTAGTATTAATGTGGATATACATGTCAACAAATGTACAGTTTCAATTGTATATTTTACAGATGTATTTTTATTGTAAACTTCCATTTTGCTTTTTTATTAGTATTAATTTGGATATGCATGCCGACAAATGTACAGTTTAAATTGCATATTTCAAATAGAAATACTAATATTGTGGTAAACACAAAATACTGCAAAAAGTCCTTATTTCCTCGGGTGTTCTTGTTCTAGCCTAGAAGCAATGAATGAGTTGGCAGTGAAAGAGACTGCTTTACTTTTAATTTAACAAACACACGTCAGTTCCTTAGGTCACATTAGAGTAGATATGAATTAGCGACACGTATACAGCTCCCTCTACTGGAGCCTGGAGTAAAGCTGCTGCTGAAATTTCTATCAGTTTCTACCAGAATGGAGCAGCAAACATTTACTTATACCACAACAATGAGAATTTATGAGAACAGTATCTAAGGTAAAACGTGCGGCTTTCCGTGGTTAAATGGCAAGTGTTTCTATAAGAAACGAGCTGCATTAGGTTAGGACAGTTTTGACTTGCAATTGAAGATTACTAATTATAATGTTTGAATAGGGATTTATGAGATCAGTTTCTATGAGTATTAATGTTTTTTTTTTCAGTAATATATTAAATGTGTTTTCATTTGTTTGAATGGGTAAAAAGAAAGGTCAGTTTTCAACTGCAATTACAAATACAAGTTTAATCACTTTGAATGGGGTTATATGCGATTAATTTCTAAAAGTATTTATGCTGTTTTCCGAATATAATTGTGATGAGGTTTAATCAGTAACAAATTGTTCACTACTTGTTATGATATGGTCGGAAATTCCAAGTACACATTTAGTATTCCTTCAAAAGGATTGATGAGAGCAGTTTCTACGAGTATCTATTTGTTGTCCCTCTAGTAAATTATATAAGTCTTTACATTTACTTATACTATGAATTTATGAGAACAGTATCTAATGTAAAACGTATGGCTTTCCGTGGTTAAATGGCAAGTGTTTCTATAAGAAACGAGCTGCATTAGGTTAGAACAGTTTTGATTTGCAATTGAAGATTACAAATTATAATGTTTGAATAGGGATTTATGAGATCAGTTTCTATGAGTAGTAATGTTTTTTTTTCAGTAATATATTAAATGTGTTTTCATATGTTTGAATGGGTAAAAGGAAAGGTCAGTTTTCAACTGAAATTACAAATACAAATTTAATCACTTCGAATGGGGTTATACGCAATCAATTTCTAACAGTATTTATGCTGTTTTCCGAATATAATTGTGATGAGGTTTGATCAGTAACAAATTGTTCACTATATGTTACGATATGATCAGAAATTCCAGGTTCATATTTAGTATTACTTCGAAAGGATTGATGATAGCAGTTTCTACGAGTATGTATTTGTTGTGCCAATAGTAAATTATATAAGTCTTTATCAGTATGGATTCGGATCTAATTTAAATATGAAAATTATATCAGAATAAAGCAACCAAATATTTTAAACAGTATCTATTTGTAAATCCAGACATTTACTTATACTATCTCAATGAGAATTTATGAGGACAGTATCTAATGTAAAACGTGCGGCTTTTCGTGGATAAATGGCAAGAGTTTCTATAAGAAACGAGCTGCATTAGGTTAGAACAGTTTTGATTTGCAATTGAAGATTACAAATTATAATGTTTGAATAGGGATTTATGAGATCAGTTTCTATGAGTATTAATGTTTTTTTTCAGTAATATATTAAATGTGTTTTCATTTGTTTGAATGGGTAAAAAGAAAGGTCAGTTTTCAACTGCAATTACAAATACAAGTTTAACCACTTCGAATGGGATTATATGCGATCAATTTCTAACAGTATTTATGCTGTTTTCCGAATATAATTGTGATGATGTTTGATCAGTAACAAATTGTTCACTACATGTTACGTGTGGAAATTCCAGGTACATATTTCGTATTACTTCGAAAGGATTGATGATAGCAGTTTCTACGAGTATGTATTTGTTGTGCCAATAGTAAATTATATAAGTCTTTATCAGTATCCATTCGGATCTAATTTAAATATGAAAATTATATCAGAATAAAGCAACCAAATATTTTAAACAGTATCTATTTGTAAATCCAGACATTTACTTATACTATCTCAATGAGAATTTATGAGGACAGTATCTAATGTAAAACGTGCGGCTTTCCGTGGTTAAATGGCAAGAGTTTCTATAAGAAACGAGCTGCATTAGGTTAGAACAGTTTTTATTTATTTATTTATTTATTTATTTATTTATTTAGAAGAAGAAACAAACAGGTTACAAACCTAATTACATGTTTCTTGAGGG
Source organism: Rutpela maculata (assembly GCA_936432065.2). Taxonomy (NCBI): domain Eukaryota; kingdom Metazoa; phylum Arthropoda; class Insecta; order Coleoptera; family Cerambycidae; genus Rutpela; species Rutpela maculata. The sequence continues at coordinate 110,933,382 of OW386290.2, forward strand.
GACACTACAGGCGATATAACCCGCTGGAGCCAACCCGGGCGACACGCTTCGAAGACCGGGTTTTGATTTGCAATTGAAGATTACAAATTATGATGTTTGAATAGGGATTTATGAGATGAGTTTCTATGAGTATTAATGTTATTTTTTTCAGTAATAAGTATATTAAATGTATTTTCATTTGTTTGAATGGGTAAAAAGGAAGGTCAGTTTTCAACTGCAATTACAAATAGGTACAAGTTTAATCACTACGAATGGGGTTATATGCGATCAGTATTTCGAATATAATTGTGATGAGGTTTGATCAGTAACAAATTGTTTACCACATGTTACGATATGGTCGGAAATTCCAGGTACGCATTCGGATCTACTTTAAATACAAAAATTATATCAGAATGAAACAACCAAATATTTTAAACAGTATCCACTTGTAAATCCAATCATTTAAAGATATATTTTAATGAGAACCAATCAGAACAGTATCTAATGTAACGCGTGCGGCTTTCCGTGGCTAAATTTTAAAAGTATTTTTAATAAATAGCTTTAACGGATTTGAACAGTTTTAATTTGCAATTCCAGATGAATAGTTTTAATTGTTAAATAGGGATCTATGAGATCGGTGTCTTTGTGTAATATTTTTTTTTAATAAAAACACATTTTATTTTGAAAAAAAAAAACATTTCACTGACCTCATAGATTCCTAACAATTAAAACTATTTATCTGGAAATGCAAATGAAAACTGTTCGAATCCCTTAAAGCTTATTTATTGCAAATAATTTTAAAATTTAGCCACGGAAAACCGCACACGTTACATTATAGATACTGTTCTGATGGATTCTCATTATAATATTATCTTTAAATGTTTGGATTTACAGGTGGACACTGTTTAAAATATTTGAGGTTTCATTAGATCCGAATGCATACTGATAAAGACTTATATACTTTACTGTAGGAACAACAAATAAATACTCATAGAAACTGCTCTCATCAATCCTCTTGAAGGAATACTAAATATGTACCTGGAATTTCCGACCATATCGTAACATGTAGTGAACAATTTGTTACGGATCAAACCTCATCACAATTATATTCGGAAAACAGCATAAATACTGTTAGAAATTGATCGCATATAACCCCATTCGAAGTGATTAAACTTGTATTTGTAATTGCAGTTGAAAACTGACCTTCCTTTTCACCCATTCAAACAAATGAAAACACATTTAATATATTACTGAAAAAAAACCATTAATACTCATAGAAACTGATCTCATAAATCCCTATTTAAACATTATAATTTGTAATCTTCAATTGCAAATCAAAACTGCTCTAACCTAATGCAGTTCGTTTCTTATAGAAACACTTGCCATTTAACCACGAAAAGCCGCACGTTTTACATTAGATACTGTTCTCATAAATTCTCATTGAGATAGTATAAGTAAATGTCTGGATTTACAAATAGATACTGTTTAAAATATTTGGTTGCTTTATTCTGATATAATTTTCATATTTAAATTAGATCCGAATCTTTACTGATAAAGACTTATATAATTTACTAGAGGAACAACAAATAGATACTCGTAGAAACTGCTCTCATCAATTCTCTTGAAGGAATACCAAATGTGTACTTGGAATTTCCGACCATATCATAACATGTAGTGAACAATTTGTTACTGATTAAACCTCATCACAATTATATCCGGAATACAGCATAAATACTTTTAGAAATTGATCGCATATAACCCCATTCGAAGTGATTAAACTTGTATTTGTAATTGCAGTTGAAAACTGACCTTTCTTTTTACCCATTCAAACAAATGAAAACACATTTAATATATTACTGAAGAAAACACATTAATACTCATAGAAACTGATCTCATAAATCCCTATTCAAACATTATAATTTTGAATCTTCAATTACAAATCAAAACTGTTCTAACCTAATGCAGCTCGTTTCTTAAAGAAACACACTTGTCTTTTAATCATGGAAAACCGCACGAATTACATTAGATATTGTGCTCATAAATTCCCATTGATGTGGTATAAGTAAATGTTTGGATTTACAAATGGATATGGCTTGACTCGTTTTGCTGGTCAATTCTGATATAAACTGATAACAATTTCAACAGCAACTTTACCTAACTCTTATAGAAACTTATTGACCATATAGGTTCTCATAGATACTTATTAATTTTTGATAATTTTCAATACGGATAGATGAGATTTTTTTGACAGGGAGAATAGCTAAGAATGTTTAGAGGTTCCATAGTATGCATTTAACCGTGCGCTGGCCGCGCAGAGTGACAAAGTTATAAAGCATTGATAGGTACTAGTAAACGCCTTTATTGTGGGCGGTCGGTTAAGTCGTTGAAACTATGCAATCCCAAAAGCAAAACTTTCCGATACTGTAAGCAGATAGTGATAGATATAAAAGCAGTACAAAGTTTGAAATTTAAAAAGGTACTTGTGTAGGATTTCCGTAACCTAGTAACTAACACGGCTTTGTTTATTTATATAATAACAGTTAAGTAAAATTTTTGTCGAATTGATTTTAAGTTATATATTAATTATAAAAAAATGAGTCTTGCTACTGAAAACAATTTAGAAAATTGTTCTGAAGACATTTTAAATACCGCTCGAGAAGCATCTTTGAGCTTACTTCCTTTGAAATCCAAGGAAAAATACGAGAAGCAAGTATATGAAATATTTTCTGTCAAACTGTTTTTATTAACAGACATTACTAAAGTGACATTTTGATGTGGTAAAGTGCCACTTTATTAAACGATTTTGAATTTAGTAAAATAGCATATTATCAGTCAAAATGCGAAAAAATAATTTGAACATCTAGACGACTTTTTAAAAATAATTGTAAGACTTTCAAATTCGATATTTTAAATTACCATTACAATTTTGTTCCTATATATTTTTTTTTTAAACCAACAGAAAGTTTGCTATTTCGGATAAAGGAAAAAATTATTTCAGAGTGTCAAAAATTAAATTTAGTACATGATAATTACGTAAATGATGCAACAATTAGGCAATCCAAACCAAGATGGCCGCTGTTGGCACACAATCCGGTCGGTGTCACGAGAGAATAATTTGTGTTGAGGACATATCATCACGCTTGTAGTGATTTACTGGTGTTTTACAAATTTAATTACTATTTTGAGATGGAGAGTGAATATCTCATAAATTACTATTAGAAAACCGAGAGACGTTGGTGAAAAGTAAGTTATCTATACCTTTTTGTCTTTTGTTTAAAATGCTGTTTGTTTCAGATACTGAATGAAAGTTGAAGTTAATCGATGATTTGGATCATTTTACGTTAAAAATTGCTGATTTAAACTATTCAATTGTCGAGGTTCCACCAGTTACAAATAATGTACTGAAGCACTTACCTCTTATAAAATGTTTGCTGCAGACTCTCTGGTGCTTGAATTTTGATTCTGTGAGATCATTTCGCTATATTGCAGCTATCCGTAGGGCCCCACGCTTTATGGATTTTTTTTTTTTTTTTCGTTAAAAACCTGTGGTTAGCATTCGAAGGTATACATTAAAAAGCTACTTGATCCCTGTCGGCTCGACTCCCACAACTAAGTACAATACAAGTCATTGGCATTATGCTTGTAATAACACAAATAAGTCTCACAGAACTATAAAAAAAACCGCTAGGTTACCTCAGGTAGTATGGATGCGCAGTGGATTTTCTCAAGTAAAATGGAAGCGCAATGGGTTACTTCAAGTAGTATGAATGCGCAGTAAATTGGATGTATTGGAAGAATACTGATGCGAAAAAAATTTCTGAAAATTTTCAATGTTCAAATAGGCTTAGAATGTCATGAAACATCAATATTTCAAGTTTGAGCAAAAAAATTTCTGCTTGTCGTGTCGGTCTGCCTGTTGGTCTTGTAACTTTTTGTTGCTCTCGATTACTCTGGAACCGTTTAAGATATTGACTCAAAATTTGACACACGTATGTATTGTAAGATCTGGAACTAGATTATATTTTGATCTTATTCCATTGAAGAGTTGGGTGGTAAATTGGGATAAAGGGGGGTAAATAGGTAAATAAAGCAAGTAAGAGTCCATGAAATTGGTATTTAGTAAATATAAGAGGAGCCATGGTCTCAAAAAAAATTTTGACATTAGCCATACCCTATAGCACCCCCACCCCATTATTAAAGGGGGTGAAAAAATATTCTGATTTAGTGTATGTACAAGAATCAAAGTCAACAAGAATTTTTTTCACTTCATTCGCCCCCACCACCACTACCAATGTGGCATATTATTTTATGGGTTTTTGGGGTACACGATTTCAAATATTATATTATTAAAGTTCCATAAACAATTATTTCCACATAGTGGAGTGCAAATATGGTATTTTCGTTGTAAGACTTGGATACTATGTGGAAGTAGTGATTCCTTAGGCAGCGGTTTTTTAAAAATTATTTGAATCATAATTTTGGCAAAAATACTACCTTTGAGATACAACGTTAAAATTTCATATCTGAAGATAGCACAAGACATCTTTAAGACGTCCATATTAAGTCTTATTTAGGTCTGAACGTCTTATTCCTTATAAAGACGTCTTGAAGACGTCTTTCCTTAGACGTCTTTAAGATTTCTGATTTCTACGTCTTAAAGACGTCATAATTACTATGTCAATTTTAGTATTACCCAATAGAAGCAAAAAAATGTTAACAAAACTGTTTTTTCAATTATACAATGTTTTTGTTTATAGTTGACAGATATTTCTGTAAAATGTGTAGTGTATTTTGTTTGTGTACCTATTTGTAGTAATTTGTAATTTGTCATTAATAATTTAATTTTAATCTTTTTTATAAATTATTAATGACATTATTAGATATAAATGAAACATTAATGATAACACAATACATAACAGCCGGATTGTCCAGCAAAATCTAGTCGTAGCATTTGCTAACCATGGAGGCTTTAAGAAAACAAATCATAAACGCTCAGTGGCCGCGGAGTTAAAGAGTTCACTTACGAGTCAACAGGTATGCGGTTCGATTCCTACTGATGCCGCTTTTTTTTTTCGTTAAAATAATTGCGAAAAAAGTTTTAGTTGGTTTTTATAAAGGTAACAATTGCTTATAAAACCGATATGCAAATGTATTTTTTTTTTCAATTTTAGGTCTGTTTTAGACCAACAGTGGACCTCGAAAAGACGTCTGTAAAACGTCTGGATTTTTAACATAAGACCTAAATAAGACGTCTGTAAGGAGTAAATGGACGTCTTTAAGACGTAGTGAAAGTCTAAGGAACGCGTCTTTAAGACATCTTAAAGACATCTCTGTGCTATCTGGGCCTTTTGTTGACATTAGAAACAACTTTTTCCTATAACAATCTCCTCTCAAAATACTTATACTTTACTTTTGACACAAATTCACGTTTCCTTATTTGTTAACCATGCTGTACGTTATTTCGAAATTCTGGCTATAGCTTTTCAGAGTAAGCAAAACATTTTATGAAGAGTGCCTTTTTCTCTAAAAATGCAAAATAAGAATGCGAAATAACAAAGATTGCAAGTATAGTTAGTTTAGATGTACAGTTAATAATATGATAAATGATAAAGGTATCACCTTTACGTGAATTTGGTAAATATGCTTAATGCTTATTTTGCTTGTAATGTAAAATGTAACATAATATGACTGATGATGATGTATAATAGATGAATTTGATAATCCCAGCCGTTTCCGAGCAAAAATTAAACAGGAAACCATCATTGACTTGGCACACACCCAATTTAGAAAAAATTGTTTGAGACTATTTTGAAAAAAGTAATAAACGAAAACAATTTATTATAAAGCATTTTCTTAAGAATTATTATTATTGCACGAGATCTGATGTAAATCAAATTTTGATGTAATTAATTACATATTTTTTTCTTCGTCATAAAAAAAATTCTCTTTAGTCTAAAAATGTTTAGTCTAAACTGTGCTCTTAAACACAGTGCTCCCGAGCACAAAAGTGCTTAGAGTGCTTAGACAAGCACTAAACACAGTGATTAGGAACGGCTCTGAATGTAAACATCTTTTATAGCAAAAAATATTTCTAAGTTGTAAAAAAAAATTTTTTTTCGTATTTACCCCCCCCCCGATCAAAAAAAAAAATTCGGATTATAAGTAGGTATTAAAAAAATAATATAATAAGGGGCCCCCAACAATTTTTTGCCCTCGGGCCCCATGACATCTAGTTACGCCACTGACATTTATATTTTAATTCTGTTAAAATTGGCCGCATTACAAGGGGCCCCCACATAAGAAGTGTCCAGGGGCCTCTCAAATGTAAATCCGGCCCTGGGGCAATAGTGCAATATCCCGAGTTCTACGATAGCTAGAAATTAAAAAAAATACAAGGTAAAAAGTCTATAACCGGAAATTATTTTCGAATAGACAGGGCGAGCTAAGAAGAAATTACAGAGGATCAAGTGCCTTTTTTTAAATGGAATGCTATGTACATTAGTACATTTTTTGAAACCTCTTTCTAGGCTCTATCCATTCCTACATTATTATTGACTATCTCCCAACCACTTGGATATAATGAATTTTTTTGTTGAAATAGTGCCATCTGCAGATGCATATTGAAAAAATCACCAAAGTCACAAAATTATGGGTTTTAAGAAAAACTTATGTGAATGCTAGTTACGAGACATTAACATTAATGTTTTTGAATCATTTTTACTTAATTTAGTAAATTATTTTTCAATCAAGAACTTTTTAAATTGAATTTTCTCGACGATCTGATATAGAAATGAAAAACAAACATTTAACAAACAGTTAAAAACTCATTATATCAATTAATCCTTTATTGCCATAATAAAACATCCAAGTGGACGGGGCATCGTGAAATACAAAAAATAAAATTTACAATATAAGTAAAACTTATACAGATACAAGACACAAGATACAAGACAGATTAAAATTAAATCTAAATTAAAATTAAAAAGAGAAATTAAAATGAGAAAAGCTTACTAATTAATTACATGTTATATTATGAAATTACATGTTTTCTGATCTTTCCCAACAGTGGAGATTTAGGAAGATTTTTCCTGCAGATAGTTACCCAAAGAGGTTCTGAACTTAATTTCGTTGTTTATGCTGCGTATTTCAAGGGGTAGACGGTTATAAGCTATGAGTAATTTCCTTTCTCATAGAAGGCGGAGTAATGCAGAGGCGGTCTCAAGCCGTTTGCATTTCTGGTCACCTTATTCATGTTTTCAGAGCAGTTGTTACTATTTGTTGTAAAAAGAGCCGGATGAGGTTTCACAAACATTACAAGATTCAGGTAATATAATGACAGGACAGTTGGAAAGTTGTGCTCTTTAAATAAAGGCTTGCAAGTTTATCTTCTACAGTTGTACATGCACCTTAAGATGCGTTTTTGTGTTACAAATATTGTTTTGGCATGTACTGAAGAAGCCCAGAATATTATACCATATGTTACAATGTAAATCCGGCCCTGGGGCAATAGTGCAATATCCCGAGTTCTACGATAGCTAGAAATTAAAAAAAAATACAAGTAAACAAGGTAAAAAGTCTATAACCGGAAATTATTTTCGAATATACAGGGCGAGCTAAGAAGAAATTACAGAGGATCAAGTGCCTTTTTTTAAATGGAATGCTATGTACATTAGTACATTTTTTGAAACCTCTTTCTAGGCTCTATCCATTCCTACATTATTATTGACTATCTCCCAACCACTTGGATATAATGAATTTTTTTGTTGAAATAGTGCCATCTGCAGATGCATATTGAAAAAATCACCAAAGTCACAAAATTATGGGTTTTAAGAAAAACTTATGTGAATGCTAGTTACGAGACATTAACATTAATGTTTTTGAATCATTTTTACTTAATTTAGTAAATTATTTTTCAATCAAGAACTTTTTAAATTGAATTTTCTCGACGATCTGATATAGAAATGAAAAACAAACATTTTTTGTAAGTACTTCCCTATGGCTAATTGCAACCATTTTGGTTTTATTGAGCAATAAGTACAAAATTCAAGAATATGTGAATTTTGTAGTTCTTAAAGGGCATTGTGCACTGTGCAGTGTACGGTTTCATTTAATGGGTTATTTAAATGGAGTGAATTTGCTTTTCCAATTTTGAGATGTTTACTTTGAATTAAACTACCTCCTCTTATATTTGTGTTAACAACATTGCCATTTTTTTAATTGTAATCCAGTCCTTATCATTAATCGATGTACTTATTCCAGTTTTGGTTTCCACAAACATGTTGCATTTGATATCGTTGTGTTCTATATAGTGATTTATTAAATGTTTTTTAGAGCTGTAACTGTTGATGTTAGCATAAAGTATTTTAATTTTAGACATCCCTGTGGATTTGAATACCTTCACTTGGCTCTGTGGGTATATCGTTGTTTTCGGAATTCAGATCAAACATGAGTATATCCCTATCCCGATTTCCTACAAATGTGGGAATGGTGTTAATGTTGTACTGATCAATAAATCTCTTTTGTAGCTTAGCCAATAGTTCCTGACGGTTGTTATTTTTAGGTTTATTTATCTTATTTGTATGTCAGTAATTTAGTATATGTAATGAGGGATTGTTTTTTTTTTTGATATTATGCGTTTACAATAACGGTGTACTATGTTGGTGTTAAGTAAAATATCATTTATTATACTTACTCTTCGCAAAAACGAAGAGTATATTGTATTTGATCGGCACATTTCTAAATCAGTAAATATCGCTCGTAGAGAAAAATTTTTTATATCGTTATGTTAGTGAACGAATTCTGAACAACTTTCAAAATGTCCGTCTGTCCGTCCGTCACGTTTCATGTAAGCACGATAACTCAAGAAAGAAAAATCCGATTGTATTGAAATTTGGAGAGTAACTTAGTGTCAGCTAGAGGAAGAACCCTATTTTAACAAAATAGATTGGTAAATAAAAAAATTATTAGTAATTTAAAATTTAAAAAAAATATTTTTTACATTTTTTTATGGTTTGTAATAAATAGAAACATTGCGAAATGTTATTTCCTATCACTATTTTTTTTTTAATACATTTTACTAATGTTTGTTTCCTAATAATCACAATAAATTTTCTAATGGTATATATTACACTCATTAACAATTTTAGTAATAAGAAATGGTGGTGTAGCGGCAAGAGTTTCGTCTCGCAATCCTGCAAAGGTTCCGGGTTCGATCCCTCACATCGTGATTTTTTTTTTATTTTTTTTTTTCACAACAAAGTTGGTATCACAAAATTTAAAATGTCCAAAAACTAACATTATTTACAAGAAAAGTGCGAAGAGTATCCTATAGAATGTGTAACAAGTATATAAAAAGCTCAGTAAATCGGCGAAGAGTATAATCTAGTTTCTTTTTCATTTATATCTATGCCCACCTGAAATATAACCTCAGAATATGATTGTATTGTTGATGTTTGGTGACTTGTAGTTTGGGGAATTAGGCAATCCAACGACCTGTCAAAATTATTTTTCAATATGGCGCTGAGGGCAAACATGGGGTTTATTTTAATTAACTCGCGGAAACGTAGCCAAGGCAACCGAAAAAAAACTCATTTAACGAATGAAAATAAAGGATTGCCGGATGTTTGCCCTCAGCGCCATGTTGGAAGTCACGTGGTTTGGATTGCCTAATAGTACTTTCCTCAAAAGTTGAGATTTCCTTATCTTTCTTCAGGTGATCCAGCGCCTTTACTATGTGTTCTTTTGTGTTGTCTAACTTAATAATAAAACCTTTCCTTATTTGTAAGGTTCATTATTAAATTATGTTATATATGTATTTGTTTATTAAGAATATTATATATTTACTGAATAAACAGAGCCGTAGCGAGCTAACTTTTTTGGGGAGTTATTTTTTAAATTTGCCAGCTTCATAAACTTAAGAAGCCAACTATGTATATAAATAAACGAAAAAAATTTCCACTGAAATAAAAGTTGATGAGCGGAGGGGGGGCAGAAAAGCTAAAAAAAATTTTTTTTTCACCAAAAAAAAAATCGATGAGAAAATCTGAATATAAATAAATGAATGAAAATAAATTTTTTTCCACCCAAATAAAAACTGCCAACTTATGTCTCAACTTTCCAACTTTTGCCAAGTCTGACAAAGTTGCCCCCCCATTCACCCGTCTTGCTACGGCCCTGTGAATAAAGTTTTCTGTAAAATAAAATTATTTCGGCCCTTAATTGATTTTATTTAACTATCGATACCTACTTAATACTTTTCTTTCCATACAATACTAATATTGATACGATAAATTCAATGCCATGTCGATACAAATATTGACATTTTTGTGGTATCAGAACCTCTCAGAGTATTTTTCTTGGTTACTACGAACCTATTTGCCATTGAACACAAAGATGAAATAGTGGATAATGACAAACATGTTATAGCCATCATATCAATTAAAAATAGATGCCACCACAAATATCAATCAATCAAAATATACTTTATTGTTCTGAAGAATTTTTTTTTTCTGACAAACAGAATACAATATATACATACACATTTTCAAACAAACATTAACATTAAAATGTATCGTGTAAAAGAATTCCTGTAAGCTATATAGAGTTTGACAATAAGAAAATTCTTTACTGATATTTTGAAATCCCAATTGGAAATTATGTTTTTAATATGGATCGGTAGATAGTTAAACATTTTAAGACAATAGAATCTTTGACAGGGTATTGGTGAAGTAACATTACCAGGCGACATAATAGGGAATTTGCATAAAAATTATAGAAAACAGTACTCACAAAGGTAAGCTATTATTTGCCATAATCCTCAAGTAACCCAGAATTAAGCCCAACAGAAATGTTACTGTAATTAAAAATTATGTCATTGTGCAATCAGGGCCGGATTATCCATAAGGCTAACTAGGTTATAGCCAGGGTGTATACACCCTGGTTATAGCCTAGGTGTGATAATGCGTGAAGAGGCGCGCACGCTAATGCATCAGGGGTGTCACAAGCTCTTTATGGACTCTGCTCATTCAAAATTTTTTAGATTTCTCCCCTCGCCTATCAATTTTGAATTTGGACAAAAAATTTTTCTTTTTTTTTTTCATATTTCTCCCGGCCCCGCTTGTCAATTTTGAAATTTAGACAAAAAATGTTTTTTTCAGATTCCCCCAGCTCATCATTTTTTTTTCCATTACGAATAAGAGAAAATTTTGAATAAGAGGGTGCAGAGCACAAATACATAACACAATTAGCATAGGGGGGTGCCAATCCTTAATCTGGCCCTGTGTGCAATACATACAAGTAGAAAGCATGTAATTTACAATAGTGCGAAATGTTTTTAGATACAAATAATTTCAATCAAAATTTACAAATTTTTCAAAAACTAAGTAAGCTTAAAAATATACCTGACACCAAACATACTTAGTTGATTCCTCAACATAGATTCAATTATAATCCAGTCCCCAGAGAAAAATTTATTGCAAAAGCAGGATTAATTATTTTTTGAGTGAAATTTTGCACAGAAGTAGGCTTTTGGTCATAGAAAAGTATAAAAATAGTTCTTATAGTTGCAATATAAAACACAATGGCGTCAAAATCGCAAACATTTTTTTGGAAATAACTCTTGAAACATGCAAAATACAAATAGCACAAAATTTTACACAGAAAATGTTTTTACCAAAAATTTCTTACATGCAACCATTTTTTTGTAAAATAAAAATCAATATTATGGGGTCATGAGCCAAAGTGCGAAATTTTTTTTGTACGTTTTGACACAAAAACATTAGAAGAAATGATTGGATTGTAAAAAAATATTTCAAATGAAAGTGCAGCTTTTGTCATATAAATTATTAACCGTAACATTTGCCTTGAACAACAAATTCAAATTTTTTATATCTTGGAACATACATTTTTCATTTTACTTTTCTAAAATCCTGGAAAGGACTATATAACATAGTTATTGAATTTGTGGAAACAAATAATTTACTTTTAGTTTCTTAACATGACCCCAGAATTCATAAATCAGTAGAGACAGCAAGTTATCACTTGTTAAATTATGTATATTCTGAACTACATAAAAGAAATTATGTAGTGACTCTTATGTTTGCTCTAAGTGAGGCATTTGATACTATTGGCTCGACTAATATTTTAAAAATACTTAGGTATTTGGGGGGCTGTTGGGTACAGAGTTTAGGGGCTCAGGCTTGCGAGGGGCCCCTCTTGCTTCAAAAATTAAAAAAAAGTTTGAATTTGTTTTTCAATGCATAAAATAAACAGTTAAAAACTCATTATATCAATTAATCCTTTATTGCCATAATAAAACATCCAAGTGGACGGGGCATCGTGAAATGCAAAAAATAAAATTTACAATATAAGTAAAACTTATACAGATACAAGACACAAGATACAAGACAGATTAAAATTAAATCTAAATTAAAATTAAAAAGAGAAATTAAAATGAGAAAAGCTTACTAATTAATTACATGTTATATTATGAAATTACATGTTTTCTGATCTTTCCCAACAGTGGAGATTATAGGAAGATTTTTCCTGCAGATAGTTACCCAAAGAGGTTCTGAAGAACTTAATTTCGTTGTTTATGCTGCGTATTTCAAGGGGTAGACGGTTATAAGCTATGAGTAATTTCCTTTCTCATAGAAGGCGGAGTAATGCAGAGGCGGTCTCAAGCCGTTTGCATTTCTGGTCACCTTATTCATGTTTTCAGAGCAGTTGTTACTATTTGTTGTAAAAAGAGCCGGATGAGGTTTCACAAACATTACAAGATTCAGGTAATATAATGACGGGATAGTTAGAAAGTTGTGCTCTTTAAATAAAGGCTTGCAAGAAGTTTATCTTCTACAGTTGTACATGCACCTTAAGATGCGTTTTTGTGTTACAAATATTGTTTTGGCATGTACTGAAGAAGCCCAGAATATTATACCATATGTTACAATAGATTGAATGCAGGAAAAGTAAAATGCTTTCAGCGATTCAATAGACAATTGATCTCTAAGCATCCTCAACACTCCACAAGCAGCGTTTAATTTAGAATTTAGTTAGTACATGGCAATCCCAGCTGAAAGCGTTGTTCATTATAACTCCCAAAAATTTTGTATTTTCTGTGTTAGGTATTGATCTAAGATCAAGCTTTACGTATAGAGATTCAGTTACATTTCTGTTTTTTGAGAATGTAATGAGTGAAGTCTTTTCAGTATTTAATTTAAGGCAGTTTTCTTCACACCATTGTGTCATTTTGTTTACAATATGGGAGGATTCCTGCGAGATTGTCAAATAATTGGGGCTGGTTAAGATGACTGATGTGTCGTTAGCAAATTGAAAAACTGAATTGATGCCCAGGCTATTGCTTAAATTATTTACATATAAAAGAAAACTGCTGCCTAAGGAATCACTACTTCCACATCCAGATTCTCTATCCAAGTCACTCACAACGAAAAAACTTTGTATGTGAAAATAATTGTTTATGGAACTTTAATAATATAATATTTGAAATCCTCTACCCCAAAAACCCATAAAACGATACCCCACATCGGTAGTGGGGTGGGGGTGGTTATAGGGGGGTGGTAGTGGGGGGTGGATGAAGTAAAAAAAATATTGAGGTTTCTGGTTCCTGTGCATACACTAAATCACAATTTTTTTTCATCCCCTTTAATAGGAGGTGGGGGTGGTAAGGGGGTGGCTAATGCCAAAAACTTTTTTGAGACCTTAGCATCTCTTGTATATACTAAATACCAATTTCATGGACTCTTACCTGCTTGATTTACCCATTTACCCCAAATTTACCCCCAAACCCTTCGACGGAACAAGATGAAAATATAATCTAGTTCTAGATCTAGTTAAAGTACAAATGTGTACCAAATTTCAAGTCAATATCTTTAACAGTTCCAGAGTAAACGTGCGCACAAAAAAAAGTTACAGACAGACAGACCGACAGACAGAAATTTTTTTTCGCTCAAACTTAAAATCTCGACGTTTCATGACATTTTAAGCCTATTTGGACAATAAAAATTTTTTAAAATTTTTTTGTCGTTACTATACTTCCACTGGACATGGAAGTAAAAATGAGAGGGGCCAGTATCGATCCTTGTGGGATACCTTGCATTATTCGGTTCTTTTCTGTGGAGTAGTGTTGACCAATACTTACAATTTAATACCTGTTCGTTAAGTAAGATTTAAATAGATCCAGGCATTTGCCCCTAATACAATAACTTGATAGTTTTAAGTAAAGAATTTCGTAATTTATTGTGTCAAAGGCCTTCGACATATCGAAATACAACCCAGCCGTTTTGTATCCTTTGCCTAGAGCTTCATATATTTCTTTTGAAGCATTGAAAATTGCAAGTTCAGTGGGTATATGACTAACTGATGCCTGCGACTTTGTTCGCGTGAAAGACTTCATCCGCGTGGAATTAAAAACATTGACATACTAACTTATGCCTATTCGCAAAAATCGTGGAGTGGGCGACATCTACATTCTAACAGTATAACTTGTATAAGAGTGAACAACAAATCCATTTTCTATTGACATTTGATAGATGATTAACTTTGTTTTTGAAACTGTCAAAACAAATCTTAGAAAATTCACTTGATAAAATTATATTGGTCATTTTTTCATACTTGTCCATTTTTTTTAGGAAGCTATAAACACTACCAAACACAATTATGTATTAAACTATTTTTCTAATGTCACATATGCCAATTATAAATCATTAAAACCCAGACTAAAGCAAATACTTACTCAGAAGGCTATACTATAGACGAGTATTTTTATGATAAAACCATAATATAAACACACTCCATGTTTAAACAATTTCTTTCTTTTTATTTTTCTTAAAAAAAAAACTTAACTATTTTAAACTGTTTTTTTTTGTGTGTAACCATTATAAATGTCTGTTGATCATGTTTTCTGTTGCTATAATGATATACTTGAACTGTTATAAATTAGGACTAGGTTCTTAAAATGTATTATATAGTTTGACACGTTCAACACTGTATGGATATTTGTAAAATTCTCTTTTATATGAACAAATAAAGACATATCTATTTATCTATTTATATGTCAAAACTTTGTTGTTCACTATTATAAGAGCGCCATCTGTTGGTTGGTGATTTTCGGGAATAAAGAAGTACTACATACTCGGAAAGTACACTAGAGGGAACCCACTGCTCATCCACTGTGCAATAATTGCACTCAAGAAAAATTTCTGCGCCTCCATTGTACTCGAGGAAAGCCACTGTGCATTCATAGTACTCGGGGAAACCCACTGCACATTCACTGCATTCAAGGAAACCCACTGTGCGTCCATTGTACTCGAGGAAACCCACTGCACATCCTTAGTGCTAGGGGAAACCCACTGTGCATCGCAATCTGATAACAATTCATTATTCTATTTTTGTGTTAGAGCGAGTTAAACGAAAAAATAATTATTTTAATCGACAATAGAGCACATTGGCGGGTGTGTATCAAATTTCATGCTTAAAAACATTGATATAGAATTGATATTAAGTAATTAAATATTCAAAATTTGTAATATGGAAATAAATTAACAAAAAAGAGAAAAAATGTCCTGTGCAAAATGTAAAATTGAGTTGTCCACTGAGGAACTTACTAAAAAAATCAAATGTGATCAATGTAAGGCACGACTATGTCAAGCATGCTCTGGTCTTAGAGAGACTGAAGTACGAGTTATGCAACTGAACAGAAGATCATTAAAGTTAAAATGTGATATATGTGAACTTAACATACCTGATAGTTTGAAACAATTTGAAGAAAGTATTATAAATAAGCTTGGCGACATCCAAAATAATTTTACGATCCTCTTAAATTCTTTTAAAAGTGACCTTAATGAGGGCATATCACAAACTAAGGCTGAGGTTGAAATCCTTAGAGAAAGCAATATTCATTTAGTTAATCTTCTGACCAATGTTAACAGCCATCAGATTCCATCTTCGTATTCACTTGCAAAAGGTTCCCCGTCATCATTGCTGGAGAGGGGGAACGAAATAAGGGCTACAAATTCCATTACTAAAGGTACAAAAATCTCCAATAACCTCAATTTCCACCAGGGAGATGTACCCCCATCACGCAGCATAGCTAAATCATCATATGCAGAAACTATTAAAAAACACACACAATTTAATAAAAATGTCTCAAATGTAGCGACCCAGCAACCGAGTAATCAGTTAACCAATTATATTAATGGAAAAAACTCCCAAATTGCAGAACACTAGCAGAATTCTATGTCAGACGCAATAAATTAAGACCTTGTTGATGATAGTACTAAATTCCAAGTTGTTAAAAAAAGAAGAAAAATAAATGTAGGTAGTGGCAATGGAGATCAAAAATTTCATGGAAAAAACGAGAAAAATAGGAAAATCTGGTTATTTGTAACGAGAGTACCTGATGATGTAGGAGCCGAAGATATTAAGAATTATATTAAAACACACACAAAGACGGAAATCTCCTTAGAACAAACGCCTATCGAACGGGATGTTGAAGTTAAAATATTAAACACAAAATATACTAGACCCAATAACCAGTCTTTTATGGTTGGGGTTGAGCCTGAGTTCCAAGAAGAAGTGTATAAATCAAATTTTTGGCCACGAAAAATTGGTTTCGAAAGATTCGATTTCAGGAAAGGACAACATTTTCTCAGAAATGTACAAGAACTGTCCGACCCTGAACAACCCTCCTCTTTTTTAGACAAAGCCATGTAGAAATAACAGTATCCAATTATGTCACCTAGTGCTGTGTCGCCATGCAACACTGACATTAGTTCACCTGAAATATGCAAACGAAGTATTGTCGTGTCACCTAAATATCAGAAGTATGCGGAACAAAATTACAGAGCTTGAAGTTCTTCTTTAGTCTCTGAACTTTCCCGATGTTGTATGCATCACAGAAACCCATTACAAAACTGATGAAATTGCCCAAGTAAACTTCAAACCTTATGTTTTAGGGGATTACTACTGTAGGACAGAGACCGGAGGCGGAGGAGTAGCTATATTTACTAAACAGGATCTTAATGCCATAGCTATAAAGTGTAAAGTTAGTAAATCTGAATTATATTTTGAATATGCTCTCATAGAAGTAAATTTAAATATCAACATTAATATGCAAATCGGTTGCATTTATAGGGCGCCTAATCAAGCTAACTTTAAACAGTTTATGGACTCTTTGTTTGACCTTTTGCAGTCAGGCTTTAAGACAAACACTGTAAATGTGATATGTGGAGATTTTAATATAAATTTAGACAACATTTGTGTAGATAAATGCGGCAGAGAATTCTCTAATTTAACCAAATCATTTGGATTTAATATTTGTATCAATGAATATACCCGTGTTACTAGAAATTCTAAATCTATTATAGACAATATTTTATGTAATGTCGATGTGTCTGTACTTCAACCTACTGTTGTATATTGTGACCTGTCTGATCATTTTTTGCAACATATTTCGTACAATTATGAACACTTCGATCGTACTGTACACCAGTCTAGTGGTAATCTAAGAAGATTTTTCAATAGTACTAAAAATATAAATAATTTTAAATATTTCCTGTCTTTAGAAAGCTGGAATTTCTTACACACGAATACTGACAGCAACTCTAAATTCGAACAACTTTATCATATTTTTACTAGACTAATGGATATTTCATTTCCACTAGAAACCATCAAGGCTAAAAAAGAAAACAAAAATTCTAAAAACCCCTTACTCAATATTTAATTGATGAGGATAAATTTGTTAAGGACATATTTAAAGCATATAAACTAACAAATGATGTGAATATTTTAATTCGTTATAATATATTAAAGAAGAACCATTCAAATAACATTAAAATGGCAAAAAAATCCTATCATGATTCTTTAAAGCAAAATTCTAAAAATATGGCCAGTACAGCTTGGCAAGTGATCAAAAGTCAAGTAAATGACAAAAAGTATACTAAGATACCATTAGTATTTAGTGATGAGGAGGAAAACAATATCACAAACTATGAGACTGCTGCACAAGCTTTTAACGATTATTTCATTAATTCAATAAAACATCTAACTGAAAACTTAACTGTCAATTATGATGCTACTGATACAATTAAGGAAAATTCATTATTTTTATATCCAAGGACGCCACAGTAGGTGAGAAATTTTAACTAAGATCTCTAGCAAACACTCTGCCGGTTACGATGAAATACCCTGCTCCCTTCTTATTAATGTTGTTGACTACATTATTGATCCAATTACGCAGTTGTTAAACTGCTCTTTCCAAGATGGGATATTCCCGACACTTTTAAAAAAAGCACTTATTGTACCAATTCATAAAAAAGGTGATTTATCACAAATTTCTAACTATAGAGGCATTGCCTTACTCTCGGCTTTCTCCAAACTTTATGAATACTCGTTTCATACAAGATTAACAAATTTTCTAGAAATTGAAAAAATTCTGTCAAACAACCAGTTTGGATTCAGAAAAAAAGTTTCAACACAGGATGCCATTTTATCAGTCTACAACTATTTTAACAAATTTTGAGAATAAAAACAAAACAGCGTGTATATTATTTGATCTCAAACGTGCTTTTGATACTACTGATGTTAATTTATTACTAAATAAATTGTTCAGATATGGTATACGTGGCCCTGTCTTAGATTGGCTGTCGTCCTATTTAACGGGTTGTAGCCAAGAAGTCATTTTAAGAAACAATGGTTCAATTTATAGATCGGAATCATGCCCTGTGTCTACAGGTGTCCCTCAAGGAAGTGTTCTAGGACCTCTCTTGTTTATTATTTTTATAAATAATATTTTTTCCTATCACCCCAATGCATTTGTTTCACTCTTTGCCGACGATGCTTTAGTAGCAGTCACGTCAGATAATCTAAATAACCTTAGTGTGAAGGCAAATAACACTATTCATTGTATGAAACACTATTGTAGAGACAATGGTTTTGTATTAAATGATCTAAAAACTGACTTTATAATGTTCTCACTAAGAGAACTAAAAGAAAGTTTATTGGTGAAGATTGACAGCAGTAGTATCCAACAAAGCACTTCCGTAAAGTTCTTGGGTGTATTCATTGATGCACACCTCAGATAAACAAAGAAATATATGGATAAATAATACTTTCCGTCTCCGCGTAAGATATATCACGTGTTCATTGTTTACATGTCTATCGAGGCGTTCATTGGTTCTCTTCCGAAGGACGTTGACCGTTGTTTACATTTTCTTGTGCCGCCATATTGTTTTATTGCTTTTAACGCTGTTTTTATTCAGTTATAAACAATTTTGTGTTGATTTTGCAGTTTAATCACGTTTCATACGGTTCAAAAATGACTAAGGATTGTACTAAAAGACCTACAAAAGGGAGTAATCTCGTTCGTTTTATATGCAAGAATAGTTGTGTACATAGTCATAGGTTGGGGTTATAGTTAGGTTTATTGTCTTATTGTTTTGCTGATCTAGCAATAAATAATTTTTCCTTCTGCCTCTCTCGTCTTTACACTCAAGTAAAAAACATAAAAAGACAGTTGTGTGATTATCAGATAGATAGATAAATAGATAGATTAATAGATTTAGATTCATTTCTCTAAATTTAAATGTTACATAAGTATACCTATTTAAATTTGGTACGAGTATTTCAAACTTTACAGAATGTTTACATTATTACATAATAATAGACTGTATTAACTTTTCTTCAAAATAATAATGCCCTGGGTTCGATCCCAGCTTTAAAATTGACAACGTTGATATGTAATGGATGTATATCTGCGTTTTTCTAAATGTGTAACCCCCTTCTGAACAGTCTTGACTTTGAAATTGTAGGGGTTGCCTGATATATGTGCTACGTTATGTTGTTATTCCGTAGGCTCCCAGAAAATATTACGCTTAGAAAAAAGTGACTCGCTGTCCTACAGGTAACTGACCAAAATTTGAAGCATTTACAATTACGTATGCTTTAATCATTTCAAGTTTGATGACTTTTATGTAACCCGGACAGGAAAAAGATGTTTAAGAAAAATGTTTGTTTCCTAGTAGTTTTACCAAGAGACTCATTTCACTTCCGTTATCGTATCAAGGGTGTCTCATATAATTTGCTTTTTAATACTAACAAGAGTCGAGTCGAGGCTACTCTCTGCTTTATCTTTGCTTTTACTGGAATTAATTCAGAATGAATAAAATAAGATCGCCAGAAAGTGTGGGCCATCAGAGGCGCAACCAGAAGGGTCAAAGAGGTAAAAAAACGGAGTTATATAACATCATCGTTACAAACTTTTTTAAGGTTGAGCATGTTTTATTTTTTGAACACAGAAAAAAATTCCCAGAAAGAAACTCCCGTCAGTAAGGCTAGCCAGAAAGAAAATGTTTAGGATTTTTGAAGAAAATTGGATTTTTTTTCGCATATTTCATCTCAGAACTCTAAACTCATCGTTATAAGTTCCGGCTCCTTTTTAAAAAGTAAATATAAGCTCCTTCAACAATAGAATAGCCTCCCTGTAAACAAAGTCAACAAAAGCACCATAGGCTCTTAAATATACAGGAATTTCGGCTAACTTGACTCCGTACCGTATCTCAGATGTATTGTATCATTATTACCTTTCTGGCTGCGCCTCCTGACGGCCCACACTTTCTGGCGATCATATTTTATTCATTCTAAACATAAAATGTGTACACACAAAAAAATGAGCCTTGTAACGATGACATGATTTCACTGATTTTTAAACAGTGTTCGTGATGCTCCTGACAGGAGGTGCCCCACCAGAAGTCGATTTTATGGATCGTTATCGTCCATTAAACCATAAAAATATCTCCAAGTTCATAAAGCGCTGAGCTGCCGAAAAAGCCACTTAGCTCCCGCTCTATAAGGTAGTGCGTTATATAGAGTATATTTGTTTTCAATGTAGAGATTTAAAAGTAATATAATGTTATTTTTGTTTTATGTATATGGTAAGGGTAGCGTATGACCAGATTCATTATACAGTATCGGAAAGTCTTGGTAGGCATGCAAACAGAGCTGCCCACACACATGTGGTGAGGAAAGCAGGTTGCACGAGTAAGATGTGTTATACGATAAAAAAAAATAGCCTAGTTGTTTCGCTCCCGCTTGCTCTTATTGTCATACCTAATCAAACACTTGCCGGTACTGTAGAGTAATAAGTATGTAAACTTTTAGCTGAATATGTTATACTGTAATATGAAAAAATACTAGTTGGTTTCATTTATATGCTAACATATATAGATGTTTTTATTTTCTTGACCATTGATATCAAATTAACTTGATGCAGTTATATCCTGGGTTATCGGTCTTTATAATAAAATTACTCTTTTCTTACGTTTCGGTTTATTCAACCATCGTCAGAGAACTACAATTAAGTGGAGACCAATATTTTTTTAAATACTATTTTTTATACACATACAATTTAAATCCATGTGTATAAAAAATAGCATTTAAAAAAATATTTGTCTTCATTTAATTGTAGTTCTCTGATGATGGTTGAATAAACCGAAATGTAACAAAAATAATAATTTTATTATAAAGACCGCATAACCCCAGGATATACCTACATCAAGTTACTTTTATATCCTAACCAAAAGTTATTTTTTTTTACTCAGAAAATGTAGAGTAACTTATCGTTTAAGAACCATTTAACTTTGAGAATTGACAGTTCAATACTTTCATTTCTCTTCAATAACACATTTTGTAAAAATTCTAACCAAACAGTACTCTTTTTGTCTCAATAGAGTCGTAGTACTATTATTGTCAGATATAGTATTAAGTAATAGTCGAGAACATTAATCGATTATTTTAAAAATTATAACCCCCTTATCTGTCTACGCCTCTGACTAGGCGACTCCATAAACATAAACATTCCTCTCCACTCTGCCCCTTAGAAGGTTATCCTCCCTACACACAACTTCTGTGTACTTCAAATGAGATTATTTATCCATATTTCTTTGTTTATCTGAGATGCACACTTATCATGAGACAATCAGGTTGACAGTATTCTTAAAAAACTATCAACCACCTGCTTTGTTATTTAGCAGCTTAGACAGCATATTAACCTAGATACCTTAAAAATGTACTATTATGCGTATGTGCACTCAATCTTGAGCTACGGCATCGTGTGTTGGGGCAACTGTGCAAGAATTAGTGAGGTTTTAATACTTCAGAAAAGAATTGTAAGGACTATGGCATATAAAAATTCCAGATTTTCTTGTAGAGGCTTATTTAAAGCACTGAATATTTTAACAGTCACCAACACATACATTTTAAATTGTGTGTTATGTTAAATGACAAATTTACCCTAACTAGAGACAAATATTCTGCATATAATCTAAGACAAAACTATAACCTACTTGTGCCTCAGCACAG
The DNA here is from genome assembly GCA_936432065.2 of Rutpela maculata. Taxonomy (NCBI): domain Eukaryota; kingdom Metazoa; phylum Arthropoda; class Insecta; order Coleoptera; family Cerambycidae; genus Rutpela; species Rutpela maculata. The sequence continues at coordinate 110,955,732 of OW386290.2, forward strand.
TATGACAATGTCTGCAAAAGGTCCAGTGATTATGGCAATTAAATTATTCAATCACTTACCTACTCCCTTAAAGGCTATACAAAATTTTAATGTGTTTAAATCTCGTGTACGTAACATGTTGCAAGAGCATAGTTTTTATACAGTCGCTGAATTTTTAAATTTCAATGAATTTATCTAAAATGTTAGTTATTTTAATTTTTCTCTTATATTTTAATGTATAATGTCTATATGAATATTGTAATTTCGAATGCATGTAATATTTCATGTACTTACTACTCATATCATATTAATTATTATTTTGTGTTTTTTAGTATTTAGGCGACATTATTCTATACTTGTACTCCACAGGTCTAACGAAAATAAAGATATTTGTATTTGTATCTACCACCCCCGTTTTCACCCCTTCAAAAAGTGAAAATCGAAATTTTGCCTTACACGTATTTATAGATTTCAACAAAAAATATTTCTGCCAAATTTCATGCATCTAGATCTAACCGTTTCCGAAAAAGCCTCTCTTTTACTACCTCTATGCAAAACTTGAAGTTTCTAGACCCAGCGGTTTGAGCTGTGCATTGATAGATCAGTCAATCAGGGTATTCTTTTATATATACATAGATAATGGAAGCTGCACTCTTCCCCTTACATTTTTTTAAAATTTTTTCAAAAGTCATGAAAGTTCTTGTGCCAAAACGTAGGGAAAAATGCTGATTTTGGCGTTCCCGCATTGGCTTGCAACCCCATCGATTTTTATTTTAAGGGAAAGCTTGCTGACATTTCTTTTGTAGAATTTTGTGCTCTTTAATTTTCAGCTCTACATTTTTGTATTTTGGGCGTTTTAAAAATTATTTCCAAAGTTTTAGGATATTAGCGCCATTTTGTGTCATGTTGCAACCAAGGTAGTTTTGGTAACTTTTTTTAAATTTTCTACTATCAAAAATCTACTTCTGCAAAATTCCACATAAGGATTAGTTAAGTCCCCTTAGAGGAGGAGGGACTAGTATATTATTGTTAATGCTAATATGACGAGTATTCCTCCAAGCTTATTTTTGTTTCCACATTTTTCACGTCAATGTCTTCAGTCGCATATTTCATTTCGTTCTCAGAAGCACAATGCTCCATTGATCCATCTTCGCTGGTTTTGAATACATGCATTCGCACATAATGTCTTCTCATACTAACTTTATTAATACACATATACCCACATATATCACATTTTAATTTCCTCTCGGGGTGTTTTTCTTCGATATAGTGCACTGTACCCTTTCTCATCTTATTTCCCTTATGACAAAATGCGCGTTGCACGTTACAAAAATGCCTTTTAAACGAGTTACAGTGGGTAAAAACTATTTTACATTTCTTGCATTGATATCTGTCCATATTGCTCTGCAATACATTTCTATTTCTAACAGTAGACTCAGGTGGATGGTAGTTATTTATATTTTCTTCAGTTAAAATAGTCGGGGAGTGATATGTTATTAAATGCTTCTTCAAATAATGTTTGGCCTTATATTTAAGGCCGCATATACCGCATTCCAATTTCCCAGACATGCATGTATGTTGTCTCAAACTCATTTCAATTTTAAATTTTCTACCACAAGTACTACAATTAAATTTGTAGTCCATTCCGGTTATTCTAAGGTCGTGTTGTTTTTTGTGGTTTTCCAAGCTGTGCAAATACTTAAAACCTCTCTTACACATCAGACATTTATACGGACGCATGGCATAATGCGCGTTTAAATGTTTTTGTAAATTAGAGGACTCGTTGAAGCTCTTGCCACAAAAACTACACAGATGCTTTCCTAATTTCCTTAAGTGTACCTTAAAGACATGTCTTGATTTACTGGCTTGTGTGGGGAATTTTTTAGGGCACAGGTGGCAGAAAGAATACTTTGTGTTTTTGTGAACCCGTAAATTATGTCTCTCGATATTTAAATATACAGATCTGCAAATTTCGCATTTTTTAATTTTGTCTTCACGGTGCAATTGTAAATGTTTTTCCATATCTACATCCCTATATTTTCTCCCGCATAATGTACACATTACCCTTATGCTATGAGTGAGCCGATGATTGTTAAATAATCTCGCATCATAAAGAGTCTCACCGCAAATGTCGCAGTTTCTCGGCGGGTGTAATTCTACGATATGAGCATCAATTAAGGTTTTATGAAACATTTTTTTACAATATATACATTCTTCGGTTTTAAAATGTTTCGTTACAAGATGTTTCGATTTACTGTCTGATTTCTTAAATGTTTTTCCACATATTTCGCACTCTTTGCTATGTGTATGTTTTCTCTCATGGTCCCATTTCTTTTTTTTGTCAACAAATTTCTCAAGGCATATGCGACATTCATAGACTTCATCTGCGGAATGCATTTTTCTAATGTGTTTTTTTAGACTGGAAGAAGTGGTGAATGTTCCCTCGCAACTCTGAAAATCAATACAAATCAGTTTATTTTATGAATCAGCTGAACCAAGCTGAGAAAAATAGAGAAAAAGGTTCAGGAATGGGTGCAAACAACAATAAATCATAACAGGTATAATAGAGTCGATAGAGAGACAGCAAATATATATTGGAGTCAAACTAAGCATCAATAAATGTAAAAAAAACTTTAAAAAACAAGCTTTTATTATTAATTAGGTGTACTAAAACGAAAAAAATAAGTTATGTTGAATTAACAGTCATAAAAACTTGTTGCACACAAGAAGTTCATACAGGCATTAATTTTGTTTGACAGAGATTGTTTTCTTTTTTTCTCTTGATGTGACAAGCTTTAAAGACAATTCATTCAACATAACTTATTTTTTTCGTTTCAGTATGTTCAGAGTTAGCTTTATATTATATTTATTTATTTATTTATTTAAATTCCACATAGATCAATACAATGACATTAAAATAAGGACCATATATATTTTACTTCTATTCATATATTTATTATTTTACCCAGTTACTATGACAATACATATCAATTAATAACTAATTAATCTAGTATATCCTTGTGTGCCACGACGCAAACCGTCCCTACAGGGAAGTGGCACAAGCAGGAGGAAACGAGAAAAAAGACAGAGGCAATAATTAAGGCAACCAAGGAAACCACAGATTATGAGGAGTGGCTGGAGACTGCTAATCAGGACTGGCCGGAGGAAGCTTTCCTACAAACCAAGCTAGAGGAAGGAACCCCCAATTGGGGTGGAGACGAGGAAGATATTCTACTAATAGTAGATGCCGATGACAAGGGAGAAAAGGGAATACTGAGAAGAGCGAGGGAATCCTGTCCAATCGCCAGGGAGATACTCAGTACTCAGCTAACGGCAGGGCAAATAGTATACGGAGCTTCTAGTACACGACTAGAGATTAGCAGGAATGGGACCCAGAAGGAAGGTAAACGGTATTCCTTTTTGCTACCTCGCAGCCCTACGGGAAAGACGCAGGATACTCGAGAAACGTATCAAATGCTACAGGAGTGTGCACAAATCGTAATAGAGTTGGAAAGGAAGAAGCTGTGCATCATAGCACAAGAAGGAGTAGATAGAGTATTGTTAAGGAAGATAACTGAATTTGTCTTCAAAGGCCAGGAGAGGGAGATAAGAGTGCTATTCCCCCCAGGAAGCATGCCAAAAAAGAAGAATGATGTGGAGAAAGGGAAGATCTGGGCAAATATGGCAGCCACTTCAAATGAGGGAAGCTCTAGAACGGACACGATCCAACAACAGGCTCGTACCGGTGGAAGAAGGAGAGGAGGAGGAAGGGAAGTTCTCTTCCTCAAAGAAGAGGGAGTCTCGTATAAGGGCCTCCTCACGAAGATTAAGAAGGTTGATATAAAGATTATAGGAGTAGAGGTAGCAAGTCTCAGAAAGACTAAAAAGGGGGAGATGCTTATAGAAGTCGTGGGGGGCAGAGGAGCATCGGACCCATTGAAGGAGGCTATTGGTAAACTCGGCAAAATTGATGTGAGGGCTAAAAAGGATGACAATGGTCATTACATTTAGGGACCTGGAGGCTGCGAACACCAAGGAAGAGGTCAGACATGTAATAGCGACGGAGGCAGGCGTCAAAGATGGGGAGATCGCAATAGAAAAGATGAGAGCGGCCTTCGGAGAGAGTCTGGTGGCCACGGTTAGGCTCCCGCGGAAGGCTGCAGAGACTGTGCTGGGGAAGAAGCACCTCAGAGTGGGATGGCTTCGATGCCGGGTCCGCGAAAGGTCAGAGGTCGAAATATGCCACAGATGCTGGAAGGTGGGGCATATGAGATTTAACTGCAGAGGAGTGGACAGGTCAAAAGCCTGCCTGAAGTGTGCCAAAGAAGGCCACACAGTGAAAGACTGTGTGGCAGCTGCTTTTTGCCCTAATTGCGAAAGAGGAGGGCATCGCGCCGACTCGCTAGACTGCCCCATACTGGCAGAAGCGATAAGGAAGTCGAGGAGAACGCGGGAGGAAAACCCGGCGCATTCGCCAGAATAAGGCAAGCAAACCTGAATAGATGCCGGGCCGCTCAGGATCTGGTCTGGGCCACAGGGAAACGGAAGGGGGAGGACATCTTAATAATAAGTGAACCTAATAAGAAAATGGGGAAAAACAGGCCTGAGTGGTTCGTCGACGAAAACATAGATCCTAAACCCTAGGCTTAGCATATATGGAACTGGACAAGGAAAAGGGTACGTCTGGGTGGAGTTGAAGGAGGTGGTTCTCTTCAGCTGTTACTTTTCACCCAATGCTAGTATAGCCCAATGCTGGTATAGCGGAACTGGAAAATTCCCTGGAGGAGCTTGGAAGGGCCGTTAGTGCAAGTAGGAACAGAGGAAGAGAGGTGATAGTAGCCGGCGACCTCAATGGCAGCGCCCTAGAACGGGGAATGGACCGGATGAATGGGAGGGGAAGGGTAATCAGCGAGTGGATAGCCACTGAAGACCTGCAAATACTGAACGAGGGAGCAGCTTATACGTTCGTAAGAGGGACCACTGGCTCCATCCTGGACCTTACTCTAGGCTCGGAAGGGGCAACCAGGAACACCAGCGGATGGAGAGTCCTAACAGAGGAGGAGACATTAAGCGACCACCGCTATATTACATATGAGATTGGTCAGAACCGCGCCACCCAGGTGGTAAAAGGCAGAGGGTGGAAGCTTGGTAGGCTGAACAAGGATACCTTCAAAAGAAGTCTGGCTGGCTCCTTCCGAGGAGGCATGGTTGAAACGGAGGAGGCCCTCACTGATGCGGTTAGTAGAGCTTGCAACGAGTCAATGCCCAGGAAGGGAAGCAGAAAGACCAGGAGGGAGGTCTATTGGTGGACGGAGGAGATCGCAGCCCTCAGAACGGAATGTATCGCGATTCGTCGGCAGATGGAGGAAGGCCAGAGTCGTCCTGATCCGGAAAGGGAACAAGCCGCCGGAGGACCCGTCATCCCACCGACCGCCCGACCGCTATGTTTACTTGACGTGATGGGCAAGCTCCTCGAGTATCTGATACTGGGGAGATTAGAGAAGGAGATAGCCGAGAAGGGTGGCTTATCTGAAAGCCAGTTCGGTTTTCGGAAAGGACGATCAACAGTAGGAGCCATTAGGCTGTTAAAGGAAACGGCAGAGGAAGCCCTAGCCACGAAACATATGTGCTGTTGTGACCCTTGATGTCATAAACGCGTTTAACACAGCGGGATGGGAGATGATTGTCGGGAAGATGCAGAGCTTAGGGGTAGCTCCGTACCTCGTCAGGGTGATGATGAGCTACTTCCAAGACAAGATGATCGGATTCGAATCAAAGGGAGAGATAACCTGGAAAAGCATCACGTGTGGGGTTCCACAAGGGTCGGTGCTCGGTCCGACTTGTGGAATGTGATGTTTGACGATATATTTCGATTATCTTGGGAGGAGGGTGTAAAGGTCATCGGGTATGCCGACGAGGCCATCAGGAATATTGAGAGGTGGCTAGGAAGAATGCAGCTCGAGCTAGCTGCCGGGAAAACGGAGCTCCTGGTTATCACGAGGAAAAGAAATCTTCCACCCTTGAAAGTTAGGGTGGGCAAATAGAATTCGTAAACATGTCATATTTACTACTGGACTGAAAGCAGGATGTATTAAATAAGTGGTCCGACATATGGCACTTTCCTGTTAGCCCAGACGACAGAGAAAATTTTTATAGTGAAACCCACAAAAAGTTGCAAACTGAATAATTTTTTTTTTAATGAGTTCGTGAAAATGTATAGAATAATATCCTGAAAAGTTTACATTACGCTCGGATGCAGAACATAAAAAAAAAGTGAAAAAAAATTTTTTTTACCAATTATTTCAAAATTTTTAAATTAAGTCAGGGCAGGAAAAAATAAAAATACAGGTGGATAGACCACGTGTTTCTGAACAAAAAATATCCTAATAAAATTTTTCGCTAAAGCCACGGTATTCCTGGAAAAAAATAGTGAAGTAACCTTGTCACTATGCGCGGCTAGCGCACGGTTAAATGCATACTATGAAACCTCTAAAAATTCTTAGCTGTTCTATTGAGTAAAATAAAGCTTTTTTCCCTTTCTGATTTTTAAACATTTTTCTTAGTGAATAGGAGGATAAATAGTGAGTATGGAGGGAAAATATATAATTATCAGCATACACAGACACCACATGTTCCCGCTGAATGGCTCTCATGAATTTTTACGTGCCTTTACCGTATTGTATTTATTACAGGTATACCTATCCACAATTCAGCTATATCCAATGGATTCCTTATACATTTATTAATGTATTGGAAAAGTTCCAGAATTTGTATTCAAAACAATCAAAGATATTTTCATAGTTATAAGGATAAGATTGTGAAAATCGCAATTTCTTATCATGATCTGATTGATCATATTTTCGAAAAAATGCATACAAGTAAACGATTTTGTGATTGAACATTCGAAAAATATACATTTTTTCCGAAATAGTGATGTTTTATTTTTTCCAATGGGTCAATTTCTCGACAAGTTACAGCCTCCAATACATATATTTATCAAAAAAAATCATCAGGCAAGGAAATTAAAATGATTTGAGATGTACTTTTTTTTAAATCCTCGTTAGTACAACGTAATAAACCATAATAATCATGAAGTGTACATACTTTTCAACAGTTCTCAATGAAGAAAGAATTTTTTTTAAGAGCTTTTATTTTTTTCTATATTGTTTATTGCGACGATTGAGTTCGGGCGTGATAATATATATAAGTATCCCATTCATCCTTTGCTTGTATTGTTTAAAACAAAAAAGTATCAGAAAGCTGCAATTTCCATCTTTTAAATGAACCAACACTCATGTAGATTGAACAAATTCTGATTTAGTGACATGTTATTCAGTGCGTCGGTGTCACAGTCATGCGTATTTAAGCGCGTGCACGCATGGATCTCGCTCCGAGTTATAACATTACAATTGACTATTTTTTTCGGGGAAAACCGTGGCTTTAACGATAAATTTTGTTAGGGACATTTTTCGTTCATAAATACGTGATCTATCCATCTGTACTTTTTATGTTTTTCTAGTTTGATTTAATTTTAAAATTTTTAAAAAATGGATGAAAAAAAATTTTTTTTTCACTTTTTTTTTATGTTCTGCACCCGAGCGAAATGTAAACTTTTCAGGATATTATTCTACACTCTTTCACGAACTCATTAAAAAAAAATTTATACAGTTTGCAATTTTTTGTAGGTAAATATCTACGTCGACTGGGCTATGTAATAATACTGGCTTTATAAGTGCATGCTTTCTATTTAATTTAGTAGATGGCGCGACCTTTAAGGTACTACAAAGTCCTGTATAGTCCTGTATATAGATAGATGAATTTGATTTGCTGCATATAGTGCTGCATATATTCTTTCAATATTTTTAATTTAGCTACTTAATGTCAGATGTCACTGGACCCTCGTTTCACTAAACACAAACGAAAGGCCGGGAATGTATGCAACACTGTATGCAGCAAAGCAAATTCATCTATCTATATACAGGATTTTGAAGTATCTTAAAGGACGCGCCATCTACTAAATTAAATAGAAAGCATGCACTTATGAAGCCACTCAATGGGTCCTTGTCGCATCACCTATTTAATACACCTTTACTGAAAGTCTCTTGTCTATAGCATATTTTTGTTCAAAACCTCTTATCATCAGTCTGGCTTCGTATCTTCCATCGTCCTTTACTCGAAATAGCCATTTACATGATAAAATATTTTTGTTAACTATTTCAGTTCGGTTTACATAAACCCACGTATTATTTTTCTTTAAAGATGTCCTCTCCTCATTTATTGCATGTAGCCATTTTTCCTTTTCTTCACTGTTTATTGCTTCTTAGTAGGATAACATTACATAATCATTATATCTTTCTGATTTTTTTATGATTCATTTAAGTCTGTTCTCTATTGATTCAACTTGACCTTCCTGTTCATTTTGGTTTCTTTCTTCTTCCAATTCTTCTTCATTTTGATTTTGTTGTTTTTGTATTTGAATTTCCGGACTTTCTTCAGTCATTGTTTCAATATTTACTTTTTCCTTTCCCTTTTTTATGTTTGCTTTCTGATAATTCTTCCATAAATTTTCTTCTATGTTGTTTTTCAAAAATCACATCTCTATATACTACCTTTTGTTTCTCTTCGTCAAATAATCTGTATCCACTTGTTGCATAACCTATAAAAATATATTTCTTGCTCCTTTCTTCTAAGTTTTTTAGGTAACCCAACACTTTTGCATGAGCATCACATCCAAAAATCTGTAATCTAGTTAAATCAGGTTTTTTCTTCAACCATTTCTCTGCTAGTGTTTCTTCAAGATTTTCTGTAGGGCTTCTGTTCAATAAATACGCTGCCATATATACAGCCTCACCGCAGGATTTTTTATCCATTTCAGAATCGAAAATTAAAGATCTAGCTTTCGTCATAATTGTCCCATCGAGTCGTTCAGCTTTTCCATTTAATTGGTGTGTATAGGATTGTCGAGTCCATTACTATGCCTCTGGATTTACACCGTGATTTTAATTCTTTGTTAATGTACTCTCCACCATTATCGCAACGTAACTTGTATAGGTACTCTCAAATTCATTAACGCTTCTACCTCCATTATGTAATTTTTTTTGTATTCTGCAACTTCATATTTTCCACTTAATAAGTATATCATTGTATAGTGTGTATAATTATCAGTGATTGGAATTTTGGGTTTAATTTCAGGTGCGTCGTTACAAGGATTTATTAAAATATGCATACATTATTTATTGTAAATATGTATATATGTATTCTATTATACCAAAATAAACGAGAAACTCATAAAGTAGGTTCGTATTATATTTAATTTCGATTTAATTTTGTAAGAAAGAACAAACTTTAAGTTTTTGATGTAAAATTTTATATACCTACCTATATGCGCCACTGGAATTAAACCCAGATTCCGATTATTGATAATCACCCATCAACGTAAGAAAATATTTCTTATTATCCCATGTATCAAGAGATTTGATTTTACAAAGTATAATAAATATAATAAACAATCACGTGAGGATTTTTAAATACCAACTTATCTAGAAAAAAAGAACTTCTGCACAATGAATTTACAATTAGCTACAGCTCAAATTTACCAGCATCCGACTCTCTGAAAGTTCATAATACTTCAAGCTTTATTAATAATGGAGTAAATAAAGAAATACCTAAATCTGTAAATGAAAACATTTTCACTTCAGAAAAATCATATAAAATAAAAAACGAAACAATTAATTTTAACATCTTGCATATAAATATTCAAAGTATTCGCAATAAAGTAAATGAAATTGAAGCATTGATGGAAGGAAATTCCTTATATTATGATTTCCTACTCTTTAACGAACACTGGTGTACCCAGGATGAAATAAAATTTGTAAGCATAAACAATTACAATCTGGTCTCTGAATTTTCTAGATCTAATTATTCCCATGGAGGTGTAGCCATATATGCTTTAAGTAAATATAAGTGCACATCAATACAACAGATAAATATTCTGTCCGATGAACTAAACTGTGAAGTTTCTGCAATTGACATAGATAGTTCCAGAATGACTGTCTATAGATCCCCTAACAGAGATCTTGATATATTTTTTGAAAAAATATCAACTGCATTAACAATACTTGTAAAACATAATAAATTATTATTCGTCTCTGGTGACTTTAACATCCAGTTTCAAAACATAAATGACCGTAATACTCAAATATTACTAAACATATTTAGATCCTTTGGCCTCGCACCTACAAATGAATATAACACTAGGAAAAATCACACCCTAGATAATATTTTTACTAACTTACCATCTAACAATTATGAAGTGAATATTATTGACACTCTATTCTCAGATCATCTAGGCATCCATCTAAAAGCAAATGTTAAAAAAAAGAGTAACAACTTACTTGTGACCTATCGACCTTTAAATGATGTAGGGTTTGCCAAGTTAAACGAGTACCTGTTCCATAAAAATTGGAACTTCATACATAACCCATATTTAGATGTAAATGAAAAATTTGAAATGTTTATTGGCGTTTTAACTGACGCAGTTGACAATATATTTCCCTTAAAAACAAAAACACAAAACACAAAAAATCGTCAACTAATTAGGTGGTTTGATGATGACCTACGTGAAATGAGAAGTCAACTCCAATTCTTGCGGGATTATGCCAAAATAAATCCAACCACTGATATAGCAATATTATCAACACAAAAATTATAAATCTCTTTACACCTTTGAATTGCGAAAACATAAAAGACAAGCACATGACAATTACATAGCCTCACATAGCAATCCACAGCAAGCAATGTGGAAACTCATAAACAATATCAAACCTGCTTCTCAACAAGTTACTGATAAGATTAGCTCAAACAATTTTAACAAATTCTTTGCTAACGTAGCTGATAATATAGTGAATGATTTACCACCTAGCAATCATGACTACACTGAATTTTTGGAAAACTTCACCACACCTAATATATTCAATTTTACTATAGTCTCTACAGAAACCGTACTTACGACCATAAATAACATGAAAAACAAAAAGAGCAAAGATGCGTATGACTTGAGCACAGAAATAATAAAGGCAGTCAAACATTCTATATTGTTACCCTTAACGGCATTAATAAATTTAGGCATCAGCAATAATGTATTCCCCGATTGCTTGAAAATTTCTAAAGTAGTTCCCATCTACAAAAAGAATGATATAGATGATCCAACTAACCATAGACCTATCTCGATCATACCATCTTTAGCAAAAATCTATGAGTCTATTTTAAAACTTCAATTAACTAATTATTTTGAGAGTCGAAACCTATTTAATCCAAATCAAATTGGATTTAGGAACAATCTTTCAACTACGTTAGCGATAGACAAACTAACTACCATAATTAATACGGGTTTCGAACAGAAACAATTTACTTGCTCGAAGTTCTTTGACCTAACTAAGGCTTTTGATTGTGTATCACATCAAATCCTTGCAAACAAATTGTATTTTTATGGCTTCACCACAAGCAGTGTCACCTTAATGGAATCCTATTTGAGCAATAGACAACAATATGTGTCTTATAAAAATATCAAATCAGATCAACTTAGAGTGAATATTGGCGTCCCTCAAGGCTCAGTCCTGGCACCGGTTCTCTTTTTAATTTATATAAATGACTTACCTCTCTCGCTAGGTAGTTCTACTTCCACCATCTTATTTGCTGATGATACAAACCTTACTGAACATAATATCAACTTAGATGCTTTATTAGAAGGAATGCTGGTAACTGAATCTAGAATTCAAAATTGGTTTCTTTCAAACCAACTGAGTCTTAATACCGCAAAGACTGAGACAATGATTTTTGGCCTTAGAAATATGAACCAAATAGAAAATCCAGATCCAGTAAAGTTTCTCGGTGTTTACTTAGACCACAAGCTATCATGGGAAAGTCACACAGACTATATCTGCAAGAAAATTTCAAAAAACATTTTTCTACTTCGCAGTTTGGCTCATCGGGTATCAACAGAAACCCTTGTCACAGCCTATCACAGCCTGATTCACTCGGTAATATCTTATGGTATCCTCGTCTGGGGGCATGCTAGCTCTGCGTCTAGTGTGTTTTCCATGCAAAGACGAGCCATAAGAGTAATTGCAGGTCTCAAATATAGAGACGACTGTAAATCGAAACTGATTGAATTAAAAATCTTAACTGTCCCGTGTACATATATCTTGCAATGTTTAATTTACATAAAAAATAACTTATCCTCATACACAACTCGTGGTGAAATTCATTCTTACCAAACGCGACACAGAAATAATTTGGCTACTAACTACTTAAGACTGACAAAAACTAGAGATGGCACTGCATACTGGGGCCTCAAATTCTATAATGCTTTATCACCAGAGATCAAACTCCTTACGGAGAAATCTTTTAAATACAGGATTAAGCAGTTTCTTGTACATAATGCTTTTTATTCCATACAGGAATTTTTAAATAGTGACTTAACCACTATATAATAACACTAAACTGAAGATGAAAATGTTTCATGTTTTTTTACTTAATCTTGATTTTTAATTTTAATTGTGTGTTATAAACAATTGTATCATTTTACCTATAATTTTATCTAATTTTATCTAACATATGTATGTGTGTATATTAGGGTGGCCCATCTTTTTTAACTCTGGATTTTGTTTCGGGGCACCATCTAAAATTGTTCTACTAATGAAAATAATAAACTGTACCAAATTTTAGTTAAATCGGACAATATTAAATGGCGCCGACTTAAAGGCAAAATTTAAAATAATTGCAATTAACGTATATCTTGCAAATAAAACACCATTTCTAAAATATAAAGTTTTATTTTATTACCCTTTTGCAAATACACATATTTACGTCATAAAATACTAAATTTAATTCTAAAACAACAGGCATTTTGATTATATCTACTGCATTGGTTCTGTAACTGTTGATTTTTTTGAATCCGGAAAACGCCGACGATAATCCATGACAACTTGTAATAAAAATTGTTTCTGTTCTTCATCTTTTGTTAAAATATTGCAGTAATCTGTAATTAATTTAACGGCCCTTTCTGCTGAATCGTTGACAACCTTTAAATTGCTGACAATTTCAAAAGCTTTTTTATAATTCTCATCATTATTCCAAAACTCAGGATCGTTTTTTAAAAAATCTGTATTTAAGTCAAGCTTTCCAAAAAAATTTTTTGTATTGAAGGTTACAAAGTCAGATATGGATTTACTTAATATCAGAGAAATTTCGTTTTCCCTAAATGTCAGACGTTTAATGCCCTCATCATTTGTTATTTCAGTCTCATGAGAAGTCGTCATAACTTCAATCATTTCTCTTTTAACCTGAACTGAAACTTGATCATCGAAAAACGCCATTGCGATATTTTCTGGATTGAGGTACCATAAATGATTTAGCATTTTGTGGACAGCAGTATTCGAGATATCTAGATAAATATTTTTATAATTGATAAGCTCTTTAAGAAATTGTAAATCATGATATGGTGCTTTTACTGCAAATGGGGCGGTAAACCAGGCTTTAATGTAAATAGTGACAATAAAAATACACAGATCCGTTAGACTCGATAGTTCTTTAGCCGTTAGTTTAAATTCATCGCGAAATAGAAAAATTTTTAAACAGTAAATGGCCTTCGCCATCCATCTTGCATGGTGGAATGCTCCAGGAACACGAATTGTTATTTTGCGAGATGGACGTTCAAGGAAAATTTCGGATAGTTCTAGGAGTTCGCGGTAATCTTCTCGAGGTTGTTGTTTCCGTAATGACAACCTTATAAAACTTAGAATGACATCTTTTTGTTCACACAAAATGAGTTGAATATTTTCAGATTCTGTTCCAGATTTATAATTTTGTTTATTAATTTTTGGCCACGACGCTTGAAAACGTTTAAATAAAGGGACATTAGGACCGGACGATTGAGGCATTTTAATGTCAAAACAACCTCTAAGAATTATTTCAAATATATGATGCCTGCATGGAAAATACAAAAGGCTTTTTGTCAAATTTTGCTCTAATAAAGTGCATGCACCATTAACGTAACCAGTGTTAGATGCCGTTGTGTCACAACATAAAGCTTTTACAGCATCTTCTAAACTTAGTTCTACAAGTAACTCAAAAACTGCATTTGCATTTTGCTTGTTCTCTACCGGTAGAATCTGGTATTATTGGTACACCTAACAATATTTCCTTGTTTCCACTAGTCAAAACTACTGCAAGCCTTTCGAATTTTTCCCTGCCGGTAACTGAGGACAAAAGCTTCCCATCCCAGTGAATAACCGCAGCAGATAAATCAGATACATTAAGTCGTTTCTTTATGTATTCCATCCTTTCTTTTCTTAGTTGTTGTCTAGAACGTTGAATGGTTGATCTACTTATGCTTAATGATTTTACATCATGTCCTAATGCTTCAGCCGTCGCGGTTATTAGATGAACCGCATCTCGGTCACTTATTTTACACTTATCAAGAACCGCTACCATCTTTGTTGTTACTATATTTTTAACTCCATATAATTTTCTTTTCTTTGGTTTCGATGGTCCTGGAAGCTCTTGTGAAGTAGATGGCACAGGCTCTTCGTCGTCTTCGTCTTCAACTTCATCTTCATCTAACTCTTCTAACTGAGGTTGCAAATCAGTTGATGAATCTGTGTCTGAAGTAGTAAGTCGAAAAGGCTCACCTGAAACAAGGATCATTTTTAGGATTTTTTTCTTTAATCATTGCCAGAATTTTTCAAAAAATTGGAAATAAAAGAAAAAATATAATTCTTAAAACACTTACTGGTGTTTAACATTTCCTGCCGACTTTTCTCGAAGAACTTGGACTGTTTAAGTTTTCGCATTTCAGCTCGGCACTCTTGTTCGGTTAACTTGAAGTCTATACCAAGCATAAATCCTGGACGACCTTTCTTTCTCTGGTTTAGTAAAAATTCTTTATCTTCTTCAATTTTCATCACAGTTAATGCATTTGCATGCGCGATATCAAAGAGATCGTCTAGTTTTTCTACAAACATATTTTCTTTTTGTCTAAAACTATCTCCTGCCTTTTTAGAGTTTTTTTGCAGTGTTTTCCATTCCGTATGTAAATCTTCCACTTTTTTGATGCAGTGTTTTTTATCCCGTATTGGAATACGAGCTTTATTCCAGAAGATCACAGTTTCTTCAATAACCAATGTTGCACTTTCTCGAAGAGTTAACTTAACTTCTCTCGTATTAAAAAATAGCACTTTTAAAACTTGTTTAATTGAAGGTAATTTACTACCAACAATTTGAGACGAATAGTGTCCAATCAAAAACACATAAGAATCTTTTCTTAAACCGTGAGATGACATGCTGATTGTTGCTAAGTAACCATGAAAATGCCTACGATACCAGCGATACGATCTCCACCCAAATATGAAACGCAACCAATGAGAGGGACGCTATGTTACGATCACGTGATGATCCCGTACATGTGTTTATTTTGATGCGGTCTCTAGATTCGGTGAAAATACAGTAGTGTTAGGCAGAATCAAATAAAAGTGTCGGTTTATTCGATACTAAAATCATAATAACAAAGAGTAAATTATCCTAATTGTTGATAAAAAGAGAACCCGTAATTTTTTATAATATGAACGGCACGATAAATATACTCCTATACATGAAAAACTAAATATATCAACATAAACTATAAATGATGACAAGTGTGAATAATTGGGCTAGCAGTACATGCGGCGTGCCTTTATGTTAGTTGCTGTTGTGATAATATACTCGGTTACACCAAATAATTATTTGAAATATATACCTATATATATATTCATAATTTCATATAATGTCAGAAAGTAGTTATAAAGAATATTAATTTATGAACCCTGTTAATTAAAAATTCATTAAGGTATAGAGTGAAACGTGGTCTTATTTAATCTATAATATCAATTTATTATAGTATACTTTTAACGAAATTTTAAACGAAAGTCGGCGCCCTTTCCTGTTGTTTGGCAGTTGACATTTTTTGTCAGATACTTTCTTATACAACATAGAACGACATTAGCAGGTGCCCCAAAAAAAAAATTAACTTTGATGTTTCACCTATATAAAGGATGGGCCACCCTAGTGTATATGTCTATATGTCTATATATGTCCATACTTGTAAACAATTCTATTCAATTTTAGTGTCCTTTGAACTGTTTATAATCGAAATTATATGTGTTGTAGCCTTCTAATTTTTTGACTTGTGTAAATACTCTTGTATATTAAACACCAATAAATTATCTTATCTTATCTTATCATGTATTTGGCTCTGCAGGTCTGTATGGCTAATTTCTAGTGGTCTTGTTGTTTGTTTTCTTGAATTTCCAAATGGTAATTTTGTTTAGCAGGTGCCCCAAAAAAAAAATTAACTTTGATGTTTCACCTATATAAAGGATGGGCCACCCTAGTGTATATGTCTATATGTCTATATATGTCCATACTTGTAAACAATTCTATTCAATTTTAGTGTCCTTTGAACTGTTTATAATCGAAATTATATGTGTTGTAGCCTTCTAATTTTTTGACTTGTGTAAATACTCTTGTATATTAAACACCAATAAATTATCTTATCTTATCTTATCTTATCATGTATTTGGCTCTGCAGGTCTGTATGGCTAATTTCTAGTGGTCTTGTTGTTTGTTTTCTTGAATTTCCAAATGGTAATTTTGTTTGCTTTGCTTTCAGGCATATTTCGTGTATTTTGTCTAAATTTTCAGTCTTTTTCTGTTATGTTCATTCCTGTTGATAATTTTATAAGCTTATTCATGTTACTTTTACCCAAATGTCCTAGTTTTCTATGCTATTCTTCTACCAATCAAATTTTATGATTTTTCGTAGATTTTTCTCCTTTTTGTTTGTAGTTTTACTAAAAATAGTCCATTTTCTTGTTTTTCTCCTTGTACTATTTCTTTGTTGTTTTTGGTTATTAAAACATTATTTTTAGTAAACGTAACATTTCCTCCATTTTTAGTTATAGCCAGTGGCGGATCCAGAGTAGATTTCCAGGGGGGGGGGGGCGTTAATTAACAATAAGTAAAATTTGTAGAAATAACCTTTATTCAATACGTACAAATCAAAAATTAAAAAAGTTCCATATGAAGTGAATTTTCTGAAAAGTATTTTATAATGATAAGAAAAGCACTATTAACGAAAAAAAAATAATAATAAAACGTAAAAAGGCACATTCCTAATTAAAAGAAAAAACAATATATCAAAGTACCAAAAATACTTATAATGAAAATTCTAATCTTGTTTTTTTGTTTTGGCCTCTATTACTATATTACTTAATAACCATGGCATTTTGCTTGATTTAGAAAAATATATACAAGAATCCTTAAATTCTGTTTGGGTAAAAGTAAAATTTGAAGTACTTGATTATTTGCCTTAGATTTATTACGCTGCAGGAGATGACACAGACACATATCCTTTAGAAAGAGTTTATCGGGGACCACCGGAATTCATCCATTCGTAGAAACAGACACTTAGGAGACAATGCAGTTACAAATAAATAACCAAATTGATTATTAAACTTCGAAAACTCGTTACGGCTCATAAAATAGTTTGAGATTTTTAAGCATTACGGAAATACCATGAAAGGAAGTCACGACTCAGATTAGCTATTAACTAATTGAGTATATTATATTCAAAATTATACTCTCAAAGCTGTGTTAATTATTATTTACGTGAGGTGGCAGGTAAAGTCCTCAGCAGGTCCGGGGAGGCGGTGGCCCCCCAGCGCCCCTCTCTGGATCTGCCACTGGTTATAGCACTTGCAGACAATAAGTTTTTGCTTAAGTCAGGGACATATAATACATCTTTAAATACACAGACATCATTATTTACGCTTCCTACTCCTTCTGCTTTTATATTTTGGTTTTTCTTTGCTATACCATTGTTAGCTTCACATATTTCCACATTGCATAGAATATTTTTGCTTTTTACCATATGTGACATTGCTTCTGAATCTATTATAAAATCTGTTTCATTTTTATCTTCATTACATCCAGCAATAAAGGTTAATTTGTTATTTTCTTCATTTCTTTGTGGATACTATTCTTTCTAAAATAACACTTTTCTTCTGCATTACTTGTTTTTTTACATATTGAGCATGATTTTAATTTATCCTTTTTAAAGCATGACTTAGCTATATGACCTAACTTTCCACATTTATAGCATTTTATTTTATTGGTAAATTTTGAGTTACTTGCTTTAAAAGCCATTGTTCCTTCACTTTCATCATCCAGTTTATGTCTTGTTTCTTCGGTTAGTAATCTTGCTATTATTTGTTTTAGTTCGTTCATTTATAGATGCTGATTCCCATGCTGTACTGAAGTATTTGTACTCATCCGGTAATGTCGTTAGTAACTTTGATATCAACATAGCCTCATCAATTTTGTGGTTCAATGCTTTTTAGTTTATATACTATATTTTGTAGCCCACTGATAAGTAACGAAAGATCAGTACCTTTTTTATAGCTGTAGCTGAAAAACACCTTTAATAAATTGCGTTTTTGTTCTTCAGTGCCTTGTTGAGAAATACCACACAGCTTGTTAAACATCATTTTTGCATTTCCACAATTCATAACATGAATCATAAGTTTCTTATCTAATTTAAAATACTCAAAATCGTAAACTAACATCATTAAAAACCCCATAAACAAAAATATTAAAAAAAAAATCTCTTCCAGAAATATAAGCGATTAAAATCTGCCCGATTTTACGAACTCCTGAAAAGTGACGTCAGGTCGAGAAGGTCAGATGACGGCGTCAAGCGACACCGATTCTGCTTTGGCTTTGATAATTTCGCATGCGCATGCGCATCTGTCAGAAACAACTGGCAGTGAATACAACCTAACCTAAAATTTAAACGTATTCGTTGGAAAAACATCTTCAACATTCTGAAATGCTACTTTTGATTCGTTCATGCCGAGCCGAATTTTTGAATTTCGCCGTGCAATTTACGATCAGGTTTATCTGGAAGACTTCCTCTTTACGTCGCGACATCGTATGGCCGTCTCAATGGTGTTTTTCAAAAAATATGAACGTGTCAAGATTGCATGTTTCTGCAATTTTTTCGGCTCCGAAAGTAAACTGTTTTTTGCTATTTTTCGCAAATATCTCCGAAACGATGGGAGTTAGCTGGAAATAAAAAATAAGGTCAAATGAATATTTTCCACTACGAATTTTTGCTGTCATTAGAATTTTGATTTTTATTTTCGTTTCGGAGATAACTACTGAAATGTACGGCAAGAAATCGTAAATTTTGAGCTTCTACAGTTGGCAACTTTTTAATCTTGGCTCATACGCCAAAAAACTACTCTAACTAATTTAAATAGAATTAAATTTACTAAAACTCTTTTTCTTATTTTTTGAATTCCGACGAGAATGAAGGAATTAGAGAGGTGGGATTTGGGACATTTTTTTTTTTCGGTAAAATTTTTCCATTTTGTCACCGTAATTAATCGGTAATTAACTGGAATCGATCTCATATATGATGTTCACTTAATATCATGTACTAGTTTGACGCTCCGTTAATCTCGGCCCTTCGAAACAAAGGTTTCTGAGAAAAATTATTTTTTAAGATTTACATAACTCTATAGGAAAACGTGTAATTTCGTACATTTCCTCGAATATCTAGATAATTATCGTTTTTTTCGAAAAATTTGTAGACAGCTTATGTAAAGAGAATTTATTGCGCGTTCCGACACTTTTTTTATTTTTTCTCTAACATAAAAAACAAAAGACATGACTAAATATGCGGACGTCTCAAAGCCAACCGCCGCCCAGTCTATTAATTAGGGTGAAGACATACTGCTCGGCTAAAGTTCGCCATCTGTGGAACACCAAGTGAGACTAGCCCTCTCGATCTGACGTCACAGTGCTTTTCGTGAGGAGTGGCGAGGACTCAACTTTAATTATTTATTGCAAAGTAAGTACTGCGATTTAAGAGCTGATATTTGGTGTGGCGTGTTTTTATACATAAACACACACTTTAATGAAATAAAAAAAAAATGGGCAAGTTCCCCATTTCCCACAAGCAAGTCGCCTTAAATATAACTGTTGCTTGAAATTTCCATATTTGAAAACTTTCTGCATCTTTTAATTTTCCTATCTGCATCATGTTCTCCACTGAGGTGGCCATGTTTTACCTTTTTATTTTGACGTCTTGTCTTTTGGAATATATATATTTTTTATTTTTATTTTAATGATTTTTAATTTTACTTCTTATTAACTTTGCAGTTTTATATCACCTTTTGGTTAACTGGGCCCATAACCTGTTCAGAGTTAGCTTTAGGTATATTATATTAAAATAAAGACCATATACAGTGTGTCCCACTTTTCACGGTAACACCTACTTAGCTCAGTTATTAATACATCTATTTATTTTAAACTTGGTTAAGGTATACACCTCTTGAAGGTAACTAAAAGCGCATATACTTATTTAATTTATTCCATAGATGTGCGGACTAAGGGGGTGAAAATGGGGTAAATTTTCGGGTAAATTGTATTTCAGTTTATCTGCCAATTTACTGAGCCAAATGCCGATCGGGAGAAAGTGGTAAAGAACAAAATAACAGGAAGGAGAACAAAAAAGTTGAAAAAACTCGGTGGTCAGGGGCGGTACAGAAGATGTTTATGACTCCACCTTGTGGTACTACCATTTTAAGAGATTAATGTGCGAATACTCCTTCCTTTTTTTTAACCACTTACACCACATACTACGTTTTTTTCGTTGTTTTCTGAGAATTAAAACAAACGCAGTTAAAGCAAGCGTGTCGTCTTCATCCGTTAATGACATTTTTATTCTTTATTCGCGCTTAACTGTCACTGCACAATTGTTCAAGTATACTTTTGCGTGTGGCGGCGACGCAAATTTCAGTATACTTGTACAACAAACTTGCGCATGCATACCCGTTCAATTATGCAGTTACGTCTGTAGCCGCCTTTACTTGAACCTTCTACCACTTGTCACCCCGTTGATTCAAAGAAAAGATACAATAATAAGACCAGCAATAACGGCACATGTTTACACAAGTCTGCCGACCTGCCGCACACACGCTCAAGTATACTTGCGCAAACCCAACATGAACGAGTATACAATATAGAATTTCATCAAGTCTCATGTCACTTGTACAATCACAATACTTGTGCAAGTGTTATAAAACACACGTTTCAGTAGATTTGTATAATAAACTTGTGCTGCATATCGTTCAAGTATGCAGTTACGTCTGTAGCAGTCTTTAAAAAAAAAAAAATTCAATATAAAACGTAATACTACGGGAGCCCACCCTAACTGTCCGTGCACCTCCCCGATCCTTGGGGCAATGTTTTTCATAAAGATTAAAGCCTAAGGAACAATTTAAGACATGTCCCCAAAAAGAAAAACTAGCTGTCCTTTCAAAATGGCGTCCTTTTAAGAAAAAATTGCAAATATTGTTTTGGTCATTTAACACAAAAACCAAAAAAGATGGAGAAAAACTTTCTGCACAAAACACAAAGTGCATAAAATTTTCTACAATTTTGTTCCTATACAATATTTGGATAGGAGTTACCATTTTCCAGATACCATTGTTACCGTTTTCTGCAAATTATAATACTATTATTATTAACTCCCTTCGAAAACAGGGGGTTAAAGGTCTTGCGGTCTGGTCACAGAATTTTTGGGGACTAAAAGAACTAGTTCTTCACTACTGCCAGAGGTCCAGGGGTAGGAGGTGAAGGAGTTTCCCCGCTCCTTAATTTGTATGCCACTATCCAAGTATTTGTTTTCTTGGTTTTTTTTCAGTTTATTTTATTTTACTTCCACGTCCAGTGGAAGTATAGTAACGACAAAAAAATTTTTAAAAATTTTTATTGTCCAAATAGGCTTAAAATGTCATGAAACGTCGAGATTTAAGTTTGAACGAAAAAAAAATTCTGTCTGTCTGTCGGTCTGTCTGTCTGTAACTTTTTTTTGTGCGCATGTTTACTCTGAAACCGTTTGAGATATTGACTTGAAATTTGGTACACATATGTACTTTAACGAGATCTAGAACTAGATTATATTTTCATCTTGTCCCGTCGAAGGGTTGGGGTGTAAATTGGGGTAAATTTGGGGTAAATGGGTAAATCAAGCAGGTAAGAGTCCACTAAATTGGTATTTAGTATATACAAGAGATGCTAAGGTCTAAAAAAAAAATGTTGACATTAGCCACCCCCATTACCACCCCCACCCCATTATTAAAGGGGATGAAAAAAAATTGTGATTTAATGTATGTACAGGAACCAGAAACCTCAAAATATTTTTCACTTCATCCACCCCCCCCACTACCACCCCCACCCCACTACCGATGTGGGGTATCGTTTTATGGGTTTTTGGGGTAGAAGATTTCAAATATTATATTATTAAAGTTTCATAAACAATTATTTTCACATACAAAGTTTTTTCGTTGTGAGTGACTTTGATAGAGAATCTGGATGTGGAAGTAGTGATTCCTTGGGCAGCGGTTTTTTGTTATGTTAATAATATAAAGTTATATTAAACACCTTACAATAGTTGGCACAGTTATTTCCTCTAAGTGATTTACCGATATATGAATTTCCTTAATTTTGGATTCATTTATCTGGAAAATGGAACTCCTATCAAAATATTGTATAGGAACAAAATTGTAGAAAATTTTATGCATATTGTTTTCTGTGAAAAAAGTTTTTGTCCATCTTTTTTAGTTTTTGTGTTAAATGACAAAAACAACATTGGCAACATTTTTTTTAACATAATATGGCCGCCATTTTGAAAGTACAGCCAGTTTTTTTTTAGGACATGTCTTAAATTGTTTCTTAGGCTTTAATCTTTATGAAAAACATTGCCTCCAAGGATCGAGAGGGATCATAGTATAATATTTATGCATTAATTACTTCATTTTTATCAAGTAAGTACTTCAAAGTTGTACTGAATAATATATCTATATAAAAAAGTAGGATGTCCATATATCGTACTTCATGGATGTATAAATATTATTATACACTGTTGGCAAATTAAAGGATGGCCAGCTGCTAGCCGGTGGGACATTTCGCCAATGGTCCGCTTGTGGCTCCCCATAAAAGTGCCAATTATGATAAGCTGGCGATGGTTCATGTGACCATTTATGTGCCAATTATGAGTGTTTGCTGGGTACCTACATTACCGCTCGTTGAATAATATACTATTTTTTTGTGCATTTGGCAATTTTTTTTAACTCTTTCAGGCACAGAAAATCTGAACTCTGTCGTGTGGTTTCATTAGGCAGAATTCTCTTCTTGCTTGTATATTGTTACATGTCAAAAGCAAGCTTGGCTATTTAATTTTCGGATGTTATTGTTATCGCCAAAAGTAGGCATAAAGTATTACATGTTGGTGTAAAGAGGGTTGCAGCTCCTAAGGATGTTTCCCTTCCAATATCTTGGCTTCTTTCTGCGCCACTGGGTAAGCGTGTTCGACGGCATTCTAGATCAGTTTTACTCAAATGGTTGACCAGGCACATTGGTAAATTTCTCTCGTGAATTTTTCTATTTAGTTGCCTTTAATAGGCTTTCCATTTAATTTGTTTATAGCAATTTAGAAGTTCACTAATTTGTGTGTGCATTTTTGGTTATTTTGGACGCCACACAATGTTCGTTTTGACGAATTTGTAAAAAATTAAAGCCATTTTGTCTTGATTATATCAAATGGTTTGACATTTTGGATCACCGATTCGAGCCGCTCTCCATCTTTTAGTAAGTTGGTATTTGATTTTTTTATATATGTACTTATATACCTGTATCTTTTTCAGGGCTCTCAATTTTAATTGCAGTTTTTCCATTCTAATTTAAATTTTATCTTTTCACGTTTACGTGTTCAACTTTACCTAATTTCCATTTCATTTATACTTCGTTTTATTCGATTTTACATCGTCTATTCCAACGATGTTAGTTGAAAGTTCCATTACCTTTAGTGCAGTTGAATTGATTTTTTTCGGCGACAACGTTCCACCTGAAATTTTATTGTTAATTCTTATGTATTATGACCTCCTGATTACGAAAAAAAATATTTGTGCCCAAAAATTCCTTGTGCATCAAAAGTTATACGCACTTTTTGACACGCTTTCACGCATTTTCAACTTATCTGCTTAATATATCTTGTACTAGTAATCGGATGGGAATTTTAAAAATACTGGCTTATTTGGAATAAAATTTTCAAAAAATATAGATCTGTCCAATATGTATTTGTCAATCAGCCATCTTGGAAAAAAATAGAAAACACCAAAAATGACCGATAGAATCAAAATTGAATATCTTTTCTATAAGAAGGAGCAATTTCACCAAAGTTGGCAAAAATAAAACTCATTCGGGTCAAATACAATGCACCAATCCCGGACACAGTATGTCAAATAGAACGGTCAAAGATGACGGACGAAATAAAATTTTTAATTCTTCGTCAATTATCAAGGAGGCATTGTACGTCACTTTTTTTTCTTTTCGATTGTACGTATTGTAACGTGTTTCCACCCCTAGGAAACCACCCTCGCAAATTCTGTGGGTTCCAAAAATTATAACAAGAGATTGTCCACTAAGACACTTTATTTAATAACTTACTGGATACTTCACAATACTGTTATTAACTTAAATGTACTTTACTGACTACAAATAACAATGTTTATCACTTTGTTTTCACTGTGGAGTCTTAACCTCACTTGTCCATATGTCAATTCAAAAACTACTATACTTTCTATACTTTCTTAACTACCCGCCGAGAATGCGGTCTTTTATACCTAAAAATGATAGATCTCGATTTTTCTGTGATGACGCCACCATTCTCTAGATAATTCCAGATGTCATCACTCTAGAACTACTACTGGTAGGTTCATTCTCGAGTAGCAGGGTTGGCATGTTTAAAGCAAAATGTTTTAAACAAAGTGTTTAAAACATCTCACTGTGTTTCAAACAAATGTTTAAAACATATTTAATACAGAATACTATGTTTTAAACAACTGTTTAAAACATAATTTAAAACACAGTGCGATGTTTTAAATAAATGTATTATTTTGGAGTTTGTGGAAAAGCAAGAAAAGTGCCGATGATGGTCCATTCCGATAAATAATTCCGATATAGTGGTCACGTGCGCTAAACTGAGCATTTTATTCGCAGAGAGCTGTAAAATCCGTTTAAGAGCGCCATCTAACATCAACTAGTAGTAGCAGACATAGTGTGCCTGACACCATTTAATTTTAGTTGAATATAGTTTTAAACGTTTTAAACCTGTTTTAAACATACCATTAAAACTTAAAAAAAAACTTGTTTTAAACAAAAAAAACTGTTTTTTTGTTTAAAATGAAAAAAACTGTTTTTTTTTCCAACCCTGTCGAGTAGGTGCAAATACATCTGAATTAATTGAAGGGGTTGCAACACATCACAGTATGTACTTTTAGGGGACATAGTTCAATTTTTTATTTTTCAAAAAAAGTGCGTTTTTTTATTTTTAAAAAAAGTGCATTGTAAAAATGTTCAAAAATATATTTTGTTTGACCCTCCTTTTTTTCACTCAACTTTCATCGAAATAAAATTAAATATACTATATAAAGTCTCGTATAACTTCAAAAGTTTAATACAAAATGAAACCTCATTAATTTGAAAAGGAAATTTATTAAGCATACTCATGGTAATAATAATAATATATGAATATATGATCAATAATCAGAACCAAGCAGTCAAGACTAGAGTAGTATTATTTTTGATGGGTATGCCGATGAACAAAATAGTACTAAGAATAACGAGCGCATTCGTCGTTTAGAAAAAAATGTTTGCGTAGATATTTCAATCACATTATAAAATCCTCGGTTAAAGAAAATTTCTAGCTAATAGTAAAAATAAGGATAGCTTTAAAAAATTATTGCGCAAAGAATTAATAGATAATGACAAACGTTAAAATATACAGAGAAGACGCCGATACTACAATCGTTAAAACTGCTATTGATTTGAAAACCAAAGACAATCAAGTTATAGTAGTTGGTGAGGATATTGACCTTTCGGTTACAATAACTCAACTAGCATGAAATCATCATGAAAGAATCTATTTTTACAAACCTAAGATGAATAAAATAATTCACATTATGATGAAAATAGAGAATTGTGTGCAATTCCACCTACGAAGAGGTAATAGAAAAACACTGTTTAAGAGTATATTTCCAAGTCCAAAAATAATTAGGTCCTGAGAAAGATCCGTTACAATTCGGGAGGATTAAAACTGAGAATGGTTTAGTGCCTGATTTTATGAGCGAAGGAAATGCTATTCCTAAAAAAACTAAGTGATATTTCTTGTAAATGTAAGAAACGCTGTAAAAATAATCAGTGTAGTTGTAGAAAACTGAATATATAATGTTCTATTATATGTGTCTATTGTAAAGGAAATAATTGTGCCAATGATTCTTCTGCCTTTGATGAATCGGCTATCGATGAGGAATGCGGTGAAATTATGGCATATGAGGGTAATGAAACTAATATAGTATATTTTATTTTGTTTCGATGAAAATTGGGTGAAAAAAAGGAGGGTCAAAGAAAATACATTTTTGAAAATTGTAAAAATGCACTTTCTCTGAAAATAAAAAAAAAACGCACTTTTGAAAATTAAAAAAAGAAAAACAAACTCTATCCCCTAAAAGTACATAAAATGACGTACAATCGAAAAAAAAAGTAACGTACAATGCCTCCTTGATAATTGATGAAGAATTAAAAATTTTATTTTGTCCTCCATCTTTGACCGTTCTATTTGACATACTGTGTCCGGGATTGGTGCATTATATTTGACCACAAATGAGTTTTATTTTTGCCAAAGATGGCGGATTGACAAATATATCGCGGACAGAATTTTATTCCAAATAAGCCAGTATTTTTAAAATTCCCATCCGATTACTAGTACAAGATATATTAAGCAGATAAGTTAAAAGTGCATATAACTTTAGACGCACAAGGAATTTTTGGGCAAAAATATTTTTTTCGTAATCAGGAGGTCATAATACATAAGAATCAACAATAAAATTTCAGGTGGAATGTTTTCGCCGAAAAAAATTAAATCAATTCGACTGTACTACTTGGGTATGGACTTACTCTAGTTTTGCTTGACTCCAACCATTTACATGCAGAAGTAACCCTGGGTTTCAGCACTTGCTCCTGTACACCACTTGTGGCCGCATTTCTTTGACATTGTACTTTAGATCATATCAGTTTCTTCTCGTTTCTGGTTGGAGCAGCTTATACCAACCTTTCAAACCAATCAGAAAGGAGATTAACTGAAATGATTACAAAAATGTACTCAAAGAAATACGGCTAATATAGTATCGAGCTCACTACTTGAGATCATTGGTCGACAACCGGCCTCTGTTGACCCTTAATGAAACTGAATACGCACATATCGCCATCTGTTATCATTTACATAAACTCCTAAACTGCAAGAAAACCTCCGATTAAAGAACTTATATCTAGATACATAATGGCTACCTTTTCTTCATATACCTTATTTGCTCCTAACATAGTCACATTATATGTCCATTAAAATGGATAGATGAACATCACATCCCATAGGCAACAGAGGCGGGTATGTGTAGAAGGGAAAATGTACAGTATTGTACCTATTTTATGTGATAATTATTGGTTAACTTCTAGGAATATTAACGCAGATTGAAAAAATACAATAGGTAAAGATGTTTTATTCAAGGGAAATATGCATTGGAAGGATATTATTTATAATATTATTATTAAAACTATAAACTGAACCTCATCATGTTACGACTATGACCTACTTACTTATGAAACGATCGATTTCTGCAAATAGCACAGCACTGTTGCATGTTGCACTAAATTGTCACTAAACTGTCTAAATATGAACAGAGAATATTATTTTGATATTAAGCAAATCACAACTTAAAATAAAAAGACTTCTTCACCACATTTTGATCAAAAACACTTATTAACATTAATGACGTATACTGTCAAAACTGTCAAACTGAGATTATGATAATCGAACTGAAGCTGACCGTATACGAGCGGCCGCGAATACGCCGATGGGCCAATCAGCAACTTATGGGAAGAAGTGCCTTAGATTGGGAGTCTTTCGGGATCATAAAATTCATGCCATTATGTATCTAGATATAAGTTCTTTAATCGGAGAAGAAAACAGAGAGGTACAGTATTTTGTTATTTGTTTTAATAAAGAAATGATTATAAATTCTGTCACCCTATATTCTCCGCCAATTCTCCGTCAAAAAGGCATTCTCCGCCAGATTCTCCGCAGGCAGTCAAATTCTCCGATAAGCGAAGAATTCTCCGGCAATTGGCAAAACTGGTCTATTACTTTGCACTAAAAGTGTAGCACTAAGCTGCACTGGTGCAAGATTGTCTCTCTTTAACTTATGATATCCGCATTGATGCCATCTCTGTCACTCAAAATTAATGTCACACTTCTTGTGCAAAGGAAAGGACCTCTTATGTGCACTAGAGTTGGGCGATTCGACTCTTTTTAAGGATTCGTACCAAATGAATCCGTATCAAGAAAAGATTCGTATCGAGAGATTCGTACGATTCGTACCACTTCGTATCACTGATTCCATGATACTAAACAGTATCATGTACTGATTCGTACCATTCGTACTATTCGTATGTTTCGTACCACTGATGCCATGATACGAAACAGTATCATGTACTGATTCGTACCATTCGTACTATTCGTGCCCACACTTCCACTCCACAGAGTTCAGCATAGATTATAGAATATTATATGTGGTGTTACCCAACAAACACTAAAGGTTGGCCCATCTGCGGGCCATCATTAGGCCCGAAATCACACTTCTGGCCCCATTACAATTTAACCATTCAAACGTACAAAATTGCATTATCAAATTGCAACTGGTCAAATTTATTTAAAAGTGTTGATACAAATGATGTCTCCACTATTCTACTTAACAATATTATAAAGTGCCACGAAGCATCTTTTCCCTTGAAGAAATTCAACGTAAAAAATGGCAAATTTATGAAGTATAGTGACAACATTAAAAAGATGAAAAACAGGCTGATAATCTTACATGATATTAGTAAAACATATGAAAATTTTAAAGAACCTTACAAAAGATATAAGGAAGAGTACAAATTGGCGTCAAAATTAGAAACAATAAACCACAATACCAATTTAATATTAAACTCAAATAATAAACAAAAAACAGCCTGGTCAATCATAAATAAGTATAAGTCCAAAAATAACATCGATTCTGAGATATCAGCAGAAGACATAAATGCATTCTTTATAAATATTGCCGACAAAATTGTAAATAATATTAATCACAATAACACTGAATATCTTGAATCATTACGTAAAAATCACGTGACCTTTTCTTTTTACCTATCGCCAGTTACCAAGACTGAAATCAAAAAATTAATTGACTCGCTTAGCTCATCTAAATCTAGAGACTATTATAGCTTAAATAGTGATTCACTTAAATTAGCTAAAGAAGAACTATTATCTCAAATCACTAACTTCATAAACAGTTGTTTTGAAAATGGTATATATCCAGATAATCTCAAGGTATCTAAGGTAACTCCCATCTTTAAAAAAGGAGCGAAAAATTCATTCGAAAACTATAGGCCAATATCAATTATTCCGGTATTAGCTAAAATATTAGAATTAGCCTACAAAATCCGACTAATGGAATACTTTGAAAATATAATAAATTCATGTCAATAATGATAGGTAAATCGACGGTGGACGCATTAACAAATTTAATAATATTGTAATGTATTTCAACCCCTAGAATGTAGGCAACACAGAATTCGATTAATTGATTGGATGTCTGCCTAAATATAGAGATTTGCACCTACCAGAGAAAGAACATCCTAGAAGGTCTAGAGTGATGACATATCTGTTCTGGAACCATCTGGAAAATGTGACATCATCACAGAAACTTCGAGATCTGTCATCTGTAGGTATATAAGGCATGGAGTAAACCAGAGGAGAGAAGTTAGTGCAGTACTAATTGTCAGTTGAAATGGTCAGAGAGTAAACACAGTGATAAAGTTCAGTTTAGATAGCAAGAGTAGTAAGATCAGAAGAGAGTAAAGTGATCAAGTAGTACACAGTGTGTTATTAGCCAAGTTATTGTAGTAATTAAGTAAGTTAATAAATTAGTGTTTAGTGTTACCCTGGTTGTTATAATTTCCGAACCCACGATACAGGGTGTTTACAAAAAGGGTGTAAGCACGTCACAATTGGTGTCAGAAGCGGAATTATAACAGAAGATTTCTGGACTGTTCGAGAAGGTTTCTACAGTGTTCTTCTCGGGAATTAGTGGTGACACGGAGGATTGACTTACGGGACATTATTTAAGGACTATTTTTCGACCCAAAACTGTGAAAAAGTGCGATTTCGGGAAAGTGACAGAGACACTGAAAAAAAAAAGACTCATTTGTGTTAGTGCGTGAAAATTATTAGAACTTTTCTATTTGGACATTAGTGGAGATTATTAAATTCTCTAAACTGGATAGTGACAAAAGACTGGATAAGACTTTTTCGTGCTGTTTTGAGATTTTTCTGGAAAGTTCCATTGACGTGATAGTTTTATTTTGCAAAAAGCATGGCATCTAAGAAACAAATACAGGACCTATTTGCGGAGTTAATGAGGACGATGGCCCAGCAACGTCAAAAAGAAAAAGAAGAGTATGAAAGAAAACGACAAGAGGAAGAAAAGCGTCATCAAAAAGAAAAAGAAGGGTATGAAAGAAAACGACAAGAGGAAGAAAAGCGTCGTCAAAAAGAAAAAGAAGAGTATGAAAGAAAACGACAAGAGGAAGAAAAGCGGCGTCAAGAAGAAAGAGAAGAGCAAGAAAGAAGACGACAAGAGGAAAAAAAGCGTCGTCAAGAAGAGCAAGAAAAAAGACGACAAGACGAAGAGAAGCTTTGTCAAAAAGAAAAAGAAGAACAAGAGAGAAGACATCAAGAAGAAAAAGAAGAGAAAGAACGACAAGAAAGACGTCAAGAGGAAGAGAAGCAGCGTCGAGAAGAAAAAGAACAAGAAAGAAGACGGCAAGAAGAAGAAAAGCGTCGTCAAAAAGAAAAAGAAGAACAAGAAAGAAGACGTCAAAAAGAAAAAGAAGAACAAGAAAGAAGACGTCAGAAAGAAAAAGAAGAGCAAGAAAGAAGACGTCAAAAAGAAAAAGAACAGCAAGAAAGAAGACGTCAAGAGGAGAAAGAGGAACAAGAAAGACGCCAGGAAGAACTGAGGAAAATCCTGAACGAACAAATGAAAATCCAACATGATGCTATGAATTCAATCATTAATAAAATCAAGGAGGATATAAAGGCTGAAGTCAGTCAAATTAAAAGAAAGATGAGTGAGGTCGAAGGAGAAGTACAGCGACTTAAGCGACAATTGGTTGAGAAAGGAGGCCAGCTAGTAACATTGTCAGGCCCTCGGTTAAAACCTCCCTCCTTTGACGGCCTAAGCTCATGGACAACCTACAAGAGACAATTTGAGGCGGCTGCAAGTGCAAATAACTGGGATAACGAGGAAAAGGCTATGGCATTAGTTCTGGCGCTAAGGGGCCAAGCCTCAGAGTTGCTTCAGACCATCCCGGTGGAGAAACAAAGAGACTTTAAAGTTTTAGAAGCTGCATTGGACTTGAGATATGGCGACCAACATCTCGCCCAAGTATACCAGGCCCAGCTAAAATCACGGACACAAAAGGCTGGAGAAAGTTTACAAGAATTCGAGGCTGCCATAGAGAGACTGGCACACCTGGCATATCCAAGTGCTCCAAGGGAATTCCAAGAACAATTAGCTGTCGGGGCCTTTTTGGATGGCATAAGAGATGAGGAAGTCAGGCGAGTACTAAGATTATCGCGGCACCAAAGTAGCAGCGAAGCTCTGGTCCGTGCCCTTGAAGTAGAGGCTGCCTTTAAAGACACCCCACGGTCAGAAGTGCATGCTGTGACAGTAGAAAAAACACATTCAGACAAGAAGAACCCTGACATGGACATGCATGAAATGCTAAGTAAAGTATTGGCCAAATTAGATTCCCTGGGGAGACAAGACAAACAACAAGATGAAGCGAAACCAAACGGACGTATCCGATGCTATCAGTGCGGCAAATTAGGGCATATTAAGAGAGACTGTCGACAGTGGAGCCCTGGGAGAGTGAAAGCCACTGGGGTGGTGCTGGCTGAAGAAAAAAATGCGCCCAGAGAAATAAAGGTTTGCCAGCTTCGAAGAATCTCGAGTAGTCTACCATTACCAGGACGTGTAAATGGAAGTAAAGAAATTCCAGAGAATTGGACAAAGGAAGTTTTAAGACAAGAGCAACTGGACAATACAGAAATTGGACCTATATTGCGAGCAAAGGAAAAAGGAACCCGACCAGACTGGAAGGATGTTTCAAACCTAGGAGTAGGAGTGAAGGCTTTGTGGTCGCAATGGGATTCACTGAGTCTTAGATGGGCTGTTGAGGAGAGCATGGGAAAGCCCGGATGGGATGCAGGTTGCCATGCGTCTAGTGATTCCCAGGTGTCGTGTAGCAGAAGTACTCCAGGAAGCGCATAGTGAAACGTCCGGCGAACACTTCGGCATAAACAAGACATTGAGTAGAGTACGAGAACGATTCTATTGGGTCAATAGTCGCCAGGATGTGGAGGCTTGGTGTCGCAAATGCAAGAATTGTACTGCCAATGGGAAACCACTTTCCGGAAGCGACCATGCGAATGAAAGTCGAGAAGAGCCGAAGAATGACCAAGAGCAGATGATCAAGGCTGGTAACCGAATGAAGGCTCGTTATGATCGGAATGCCAGTACAGGAGGATTCAAGGTGGGAGATCGGGTCTGGCTGTACAACCCACAGCGGAAAGAATGGAAGTCCCCAAAGCTTCAACCACCTTGGGAAGGACCGTATTTAGTCATCACCCGAATTAATGATGTCATCTATCGGATTCAACGAACCAAAAAGTCCAAGATGAAGATCGTACATTTGGATAGACTGGCGAAAGAGGCTGAATTGCCTGACCGGGACGTTCAGGCTTAAGGAGGGGGCAGTGTAATGTATTTCAACCCCTAGAATGTAGGCAACACAGAATTTGATTAATTGATTAGATGTCTGCCTAAATATAGAGATTTGCACCTACCAGAGAAAGAACATACTAGAAGGTCTAGAGTGATGACATATCTGTTCTGGAACCATCTGGAGAATGTGACACCATCACAGAAACTTCGAGATCTGTCATCTGTAGGTATATAAGGCATGGAGTAAACCAGAGGAGAGAAGTTAGTGCAGTACTAATTGTCAGTTGAAATGATCAGAGAGTAAACACAGTGATAAAGTTCAGTTTAGATAGCAAGAGTAGTAAGATCAGAAGAGAGTAAAGTGATCAAGTAGTACACAGTGTGTTATTAGCCAAGTAGTTATTGTTGTAATTAAGTAAGTTAATAAATTAGTGTTTAGTGTTACCCTGGTTGTTATAATTTCCGAACCCACGATACAGGGTGTTTACAAAAAGGGTGTAAGCACGTCACAATATCGATAACCGATGAACTCGAAAAGGGAAACATGACTGTAGCAACTTTCGTAGATTTATCTAAGGCCTTTGATTGTGTTTCACATGAGATACTACTAGCAAAATTAGAGATGTATGGCATTAGAGGGCCAGCTTTGTCATTCATAAAATGTTACTTATCAAACAGATATCAATGTGTACATGTAAATGGTGAGACTTCATCCCTTAAATCACTTAAGCATGGAGTTCCACAAGGATCCATTTTAAGCCCAATATTATTCATTATTTTTATAAACGATATCTCAAATTTCCTTGAATTTAAATCCATTCTATACGCAGATGATACAACTCTACTATCCACAGGCAAAGATATCAGCTCCCTGACAAACATATCTAATGAAATGCAATCAAAAGCTAGTGTGTACTTTAATAACATTAAACTATCATTAAATGTAGAAAAAACACAAACGTTGATTTTTAATCTAAACAGGCATATAAATTCCTCTAAAATATCTCGGCATTTTTCTTGACAGCAGGTTAACGTGGGAAACACACTCCGAATACCTTCAGAAAAAATTATCAAGTTGTGTGTATTTGTTAAAAAATCTAAACAATTTGATAAACCAAGACACAATTCTGCTAGCTTACCATGCCATATTTCATAGTGTTATGTCATATGGTCTCTTACTGTGGGGTGGCTCAACACATGCATCTAAAAAATATTACGTATCCAAAAACGGCAGGTAGAGTTATTACAAATTCTAAATATGATGAAAGTTGTCGACCGTTATTTAAAAAGTTAGTTAGTTAGTTAGTTAACTAATCAATATATATATGTATGCCTAAATTATGCTAAAAAATATTCAGCCAACCAATTTTCGAATAGAAACGAAACCAGACTTAATCTCGTAATTGCCCCACATTTCCGCCTCTCCAAAAATCTAAACTCATTTAGATATATTTCCATAAAATTATATAACCTATTACCCGTCGAATGGAAAAACTTAACGCACCATAAATTCGAAAAAAACATTAAGACATTTCTGAGAGATAAGGTATTTTACGAGATCCAAGAGTTTATTGATCATTTTAGATTTTCATTTTAATATGTTTGTCTGTATTTTAATTAGTATGTAGTTTCATTATTTTAATATTATTTTACTCAGTTAAATGCAACGAATGTGTATTGACGTATGTATACAGTGTAATATTGTCTAACATGAATAAAAATCTCTCTCTCTCTCTCTCTCATGATAGCTCACTGGAAGGCCAACCTTTAGTGTTTGAAGGGAGTTAGGGCCAGAGTATTAAAATGTTATATTAACCATACAGTGTAAACTTTTAGGACTTCGAGCACCTTCTATTTCATTAATAATTTCGTCGTCGTCATTAGACATCAGTAAAAAGATAGATAGCGTTTATTTAACCATATTATATACATATTTGTATCATATTACGTATAAAAACAGCGAATTTTTTCCATTATGAGATTATGAGTATTTTAAAATCTGAAATCTCCAGTTTAAACGCGCGATCCCCATCCACCGTTTGAAGTTTAACCTTGTACAGCTGGCCCAGTATTGCATCGCAATACTGGTACCGAAATTCCATATTCGTACCAATCGTATCGGTTATACGAAATGTATCAATCGTATCGGCGATACGAAATGTACGAATCTTTTATTCTTGACGGATTCGTACCATTCGTACCACTACAAGGATTCGTACCAATGATACGAATCATACGAGTACTACCCACCTATAATGTGCACATGATCAAATGTATCATAACCTCAAAAATGTTATTTTCAGATAAAAAAATAACAAAATAATATTAAATTAACGATTCCGTTAATATTTTTTTTATCTGAACGCCGTTGGTAATTGAGATAGATAGATAGATAGATAGATTTATTGGTGTTTTAACATATGATAATGTTTTACACAAGTCAATTTGTTACAAATAATAAATATGGACATATCACATTTGTATACTTCTATATCTATGTAAATAGTCTACAACTATCACATTTATTATACTAGTATCACAGTTACTTTTAAATCACATGTCTGTAGTATCGCAGTTTATAAACTCTTGTATATTGTAAAAGGCATTTTTTATTAAGAAATTTTTTATCCTATGTTGATATTTCAACTTTGGGAGATTTCTTACGTAAATAGGGAGCTTATTGAAGAATACTGGGCCATAATAGTTACTGCCCGAGTCACTAGACTTTAGTCTGTTATAATTAATTTTTATGTTTTGGTCATTTCGAGTATGGTATTTATGATTATTTCCTTTTCTCTCGAGCAAGTGTGCATTGTCATGTATGTATAGTAAACATGTATAAATATATAAAGAAGGAAATGTGAGAAGTTTCATTTGAATAAATTTTTGTTTAACATCGTCTCTGTAGCCCAAGTTTGCGATGATTCTAATGGATTTTCTCTGTAGTCCGAAAATTCTGCTGGCTTGGGGTGCATGTCCCCAGTTCATCAGACCATATGCCATTTGAGACACTATTAAAGAATGGTATGCAATCTTTAAAATATTTGCGGGCACAGTGTGGTGCAGATTTCTTAGTACAAATATGTTTTTACTCATTTTATTTGCCACGCTTTCCACATGTTGACTCCAGTTCAGCTTAGGGTCTAGATAGACACCCAGAAATTTAATTTTATCAGGATTATTATGATTTTCTAATGGTCTTTGAGTAAAAATCATATTTGTTGTCTTTTTCTCATTTAAGGATAGATTGTTGCTTGTAAGCCATTTGATTGCGTTTTTATGTGTAGCATTCAGTTGCTCTTGAACTATATTTAATTTAATATTTGATGTTAGTAGAGTGGTGTCGTCTGCAAATAACACAACGTCTGCCTCTGTGACTGCCTGCTTAAGGTCATTGACATATATTAAAAATAGAATGGGACCTAACACCGATCCCTGTGGCACACCACTTTTTACCTCCATGAGTTCTGAATTTTTATTATTTGCACTGGTATATTGTTTTCGGTTCGTTAAATACGATCTTATGAGATTGCAACTGACTTTATCAAAGTTCAAGTACTTTAGTTTGTCTATCAACACATGGTGTACGACACAATCAAAGGCCTTTTGAAGATCACAGAAGGTTACGCCAACATATTCTTTT
This sequence comes from Rutpela maculata, assembly GCA_936432065.2. Lineage (NCBI taxonomy): Eukaryota > Metazoa > Arthropoda > Insecta > Coleoptera > Cerambycidae > Rutpela > Rutpela maculata. The sequence continues at coordinate 110,992,398 of OW386290.2, forward strand.
TTTTCCTGTCCTTCTATTATTTTATTAATAAGATGATTTATTGCATCATTTGTACGGAAACCAAACTGATTTTCATAGAACATATCATGACTTTCAAGATGACTGGTCATCTGATTTTTTAAAATTTTTTCGAAAATTTTTGAGATTAACGGTACTATCGATATTGGTCTAAAATTATTATTGTCAAGGGCTGTACCGCCTTTATGTATTGGGATAACCTTTGTGATCTTCAAAATGTCGGGATAAATTCCAGAGCTTATGCTTTGATTGAAAAGAATGACTAACGGATTTATTAATATGTTTTTAATGTACTTTATTATGCTAACATTTAAACTATAATGATCTCTACTTTTCTTATTTTTTAAATTACATATAGCTTCCCTCACTGCATTATGTCCGATTTTTTTAAATTTAAAATTAGGGTAATTTGGTGTTTCTATTAAATATTCTGTATAACTGTTTGTGGATTGTAGATTTTCTGTTATGTTTTTGCTTACATTTACAAAGTATATGTTTTGTTCTTCGACATCTACCTCTACCGCTTGGGATTTTTGTTTACTTGGTCTGTTTTTATTTATAATATCCCAATATACTTTTGAAGTTTCTCCATTTTGTTTAATGAGTTTATTATAATAATTACTTTTTGCTGTTTTTACTTGTTTCCTGTAATAGGCTTTATAGTTTTTTAAATGTTGTTTTAATTCTATATTAGGAAAATTTTGATGCAATTCAGATAGCAGACATAAATTCTCTCTTATTCTATGTAAATTAGTTGTAAACCATTTGTTAGCAGTTTGTTTATTTTTATTAGTCATTTCTTTTTTTTCAACCAACGGAAAAGCTCTTTCTACGTTTTCTTGTAAAATTGTCATGAATCTATCCCATTTTTCTTGTATGCCTTTTGATTCGCTACTCAAAAAGCTCCAATCAGTACCTGATAAACTATTGTATAATATGAACATGTTCTCATCTGTGACTTTTCGTATTTTAATTGTGTTTTTGGGTAATGTATCCTTTGTGATATCAAATGATAAATTTATTGCTTTATGGTCTGATAATCCTGGGTCAATCACCTCTTTCTCATATTTATTGAAATTTACAAGAATGTTGTCAATACAATTTTGTTGTCGCGTATTTTCAGTAATGACATGCTTAAAAGAGAAGGAAGTAAACAAATCTATTAAGTTGTTTGTTTTCTTTTCTTTAGAATTAAATTTTACATTAAAATCTCCATTTATTATTATGTCTCTATTTGCGTTATGAAGCTTATTTAAGAGAGTATTAAAGTTTGTTAAAAATTGTTTGAAATCTCCCAGAGGCGATCTATATATTGTAACAATTATGAGATTCAATTCCTGACATTCAACGGCGACAATTTCACAATGCACCTCAATTGAGATGTGGTTTATAGCCTCATACTGTACAAATTTATAATCACCTTTTTTACTTAATATTACAACTCCACCGTGACTTTTATTTGGTCTACAATAACTTGCCACTACATCATATTTATTCACGGCTAGATTTTGCATCTCATATTCATTAAGAAAGTGTTCAGAAAGACATATAATGTCAAATTTATATTCACTATCACTTATGAATGCTTCCAACTCATGCACCTTGTTTCTTATTGACTGGATATTTAAATGTAGTACTTGAAGTTTATTTGCTTTGGCTTCTTCATTTATTCTAATATAAATCTCTTTGTCTGCCTCTTGGTCCATATATTCGGTTCGTGTTATAGTATCGGTGGTTATTTTTTTTATGCTGTCCATACTGTCTTGGTTGCTCTCCCTGGAAATTCCGAAAGGGCTGCTTTCTACGAGGTGAGTATTCGGATACTTCGATGCCCTTTGGCCACATCTTGGGATTTAATAAGGTATGTTTTATGTCAGCGTCTACTGCGACTTTAAATGTATTAAATGTGCCTTGGTTGTTTTTTACTTGAATGCATATAAACTCTTGGTCTGGGTATTTTGATTTTAGGTACTCCTGCAAATTTTCTTGAGTATACGTTGTTTTATATTTTGATAAGAATAACCACGCTTTTTGTTTAGCTACTATATCTATGTTTTTAGTATCTGAACCTATAATTTTATGTTTCGGTTGTTTGTTTTCCTTTACCGTGTTGTCATTTTTTTCTACTGTTTTTCCACTATGCTCCCTGTTTTCCTCGTTTCTTCCGGACACTACCAAGTTTTTAACTTTTTTGTTATCATGTTCTGTGTTGTTGCTTAGTTGTTGGATTTCTTCTATTTTTGTCTTTGTTTGAGCCTCTAAAATAGCAGTAGCTAGTTTCTGTTTAGTTATAAATCCGGTGGTGGTCCCTTCTGTGCCTTCTCCTTGCTTGGATGTTGCTGATGTGATACTATTTTGTGCCTGTTTTTGTGTAGTTTTCTGTTTACCATTTAAAATGGTACTATTGGTGTTCCCAGTTTTATTTATACAGTTATCATTCGTGTTACTTCTATAAGTATTTTCATTTATAAGCGTGTTTTTCTGTACTGTAGTATGAGCTTGTGTTTTGTTCAGGTTTACCATTGTATTCAGCAGTCTAATTTGGTCTTTTAAACTTAGTATAGAGTCCTCTAACTTGTTTATTATAAAGTCTTTTTGGATTATAATTTCTTTTAAATATGTTGTTTCTACTTCTTTTATGTTTACCTTTAGCCCTATTTGGGATGCATTTGTGTCAATTTCATTACACTCTGTATATTTAATAGAGGTAATGTTGTCTTTGTTTTTATTTTTATTCATATTGATATTGATTTCTTGTTTATTTTCAGTTTTTTTCTCAGTTTGTGTACCACTAGTTTTTGTGTCATTATTGTACTTAGTTCTTACTTGAGTTTTTACATCCTCAATGCGTATCTTTAGGTTTCTGATTTCATCTTTTTGTTTGTTTATTATCTCAGTCAGTTCCTCCTCGTTTATTATAGCCTCTTCCGTAAAAGATTGGTTGTCATATTTTTGTTTTGTTATGTATTTTTCTTTACATTCGTTTTCTTTGGTCAAGTCAGTAATTAAAGATTCGTATACTGATACATTATTAATGTCACAATTTTCCTCACTGTTTATTTTCTCACAGCAAATTAACCTATTTTCATTTATAAATTTATAGTTTTTGTTTTGACGTAGTACACAACTCTTGTGGAATATACTGAAACACTCAACACATATAAAGTGATTAAATTCTTTGCTTTTGCAGCATTTAAAATAGTTTTTGTGGATATGTTGAGAACTTGATTGCTCACTTCCAGCCATCTTGACAGACTTAATAATAATAATTGACTTTATAGTGACCAAAGTTGAATTAAGCCCTTTCGCCCGCTTTCCCCGCGCGTAGCTCTTTTATTTTAATAACGTTCTGCACTAGCAAACTGCATGCCAATCGGCAAATCGTCGTTTGGTAGTGCAAATTTATCATAAAACGTAATTGGCATGCAATTTAAAATCGTTCAGAGATACCTGAAATTTCTTCACGGTTTGCAATAATTTTTGATAACGTTCTGCACTACAAAACTTCATGCCAATCGGTAAATCGTCGTTTGGTAGTGCAAATTATTCATAAAACTGATTAACGTCGTTCAGAGATAACTGAAACTTTTCGCATTTTTTTGGAATAAATTTTAGTAATGTTCCTCATTACAAAACTGCATGCCAATCGGGAAATCGTCATTTAGCAGTCCAAATTTGATGAAACGTAATTGGCATGCATTATAATTTCGTTCGGAAATACCTGAAATTATTTACGTGAGGGAAGTTAGCACCTTTAAAGGTGCCAGCTCCTTTCAAAATTACAGTGGACGAGATAAATAATCAATATGACATGAATGTCGTTCCTTGAGGGTTATGGAGAGAATTTAACTTATGGGAATATTACTAGTATTATCCCGATAGACACAACACATGATAAAGAAAAACAATTTCAGAAGTAACAATCATAAACCTCAAAGTTTGCCTATATGCATTTTCATTCTAATGTCTAAGTAACAAGCGGTCTTCTATTATTTTTCGCCGAGGACAGGGCCGGCATCAGTGTTTTTTCTAAATTTTACTTTTACAATATTTCATTCTTCATTTTACACGTATCTTTAAAACTGTCTTCCGCAACACCGATTAAGCTAAAATTTTGTCACGATGTACCCTAATTAATGGTCTTTCGAAATGTATGCACGAGACGTGGCGTCAACTTACGAATTCGGGCAAAAAAAATTATCTCCAAGATGGAAAACTGTGCTCACTAAAATATTTTCTCTTTTCACGTCGATATGAAACGTCGGTACTGTACAACACCCTTAGAGATGCTCTATTCGACGACTATAATAAGATAGGGCGTCAAATTACAGATACACTGAAAAGAATATTTAATTGGATATTTTATACATATTTTTTAAATGGTGTTCCGCAACTCCGATTAAGCTGAAATTTTGTCACGATGTACCTTAATTAATGATCTTTCGAAAAGTATGGACGAGATGCGGCGTCAACTTACGAATTCGGCAAAAAAAAATTATCTCCAAGATGGAAAACTGCGGTCAATAAAACATTTCTCCTTTTCACATCGATACGAAACATCGGTACGGTACACCCTTAAGGATGCTCTATTCAACGACTATAATAAGGTAAGGCGTCAAATTACAGATACACTGAAAAAAATATTTCATTGGATATTTATATACATTTTTTAAATGGTCTTCCGCAACACCGATTAAGCTGAAATTTTGTCACGATGTACCTTAATTAATGATCTTTCGAAATGTATGGACGAGATGCGGCGTCAACTTACGAATTCGGCAAAAAAAAATTATCTCCAAGATGGAAAACTGCGGTCAATAAAATATTTCCCCTTTTCACATGGATATGAAACGTCGGTACTGTACACCATTAGAGATGCTCTATTCGACGACTATAATAAGACAGGGCGCTTCAAATTACAGATACACTGAAAAAAATATTTCATTGGATATTTTATATATTTTTTTTAAATGGTCTTCCGCAACACCGATTAAGCTGAAATTTTGTCACGATGTACCTTAATTAATGATCTTTCGAAATGTATGGACGAGATGCGGCGTCAACTTACGAATTCGGGCAAAAAAAATTATCTCCAAGATGGAAAACTGTGCTCACTAAAATATTTCCCCTTTTCACATCGATACGAAACGTCGGTACTGTACACCCTTAGGGATGCTCTATTCAACGACCATAATAAGGTAAGACGTCAAATTACAGATACACTGAAAAGAATATTTAATTTGATATTTTATACATATTTTTTAAATGGTGTTCCGCAACTCCGATTAAGCTGAAATTTTGTCACGATGTACCTTAATTAATGATCTTTCGAAAAGTATGGACGAGATGCGGCGTCAACTTACGAATTCGGCAAAAAAAAATTATCTCCAAGATGGAAAACTGCGGTCAATAAAACATTTCTCCTTTTCACATCGATACGAAACATCGGTACGGTACACCCTTAAGGATGCTCTATTCAACGACTATAATAAGGTAAGGCGTCAAATTACAGATACACTGAAAAAAATATTTCATTGGATATTTATATACATTTTTTAAATGGTCTTCCGCAACACCGATTAAGCTGAAATTTTGTCACGATGTACCTTAATTAATGATCTTTCGAAATGTATGGACGAGATGCGGCGTCAACTTACGAATTCGGCAAAAAAAAATTATCTCCAAGATGGAAAACTGCGGTCAATAAAATATTTCCCCTTTTCACATGGATATGAAACGTCGGTACTGTACACCCTTAGGGATGCTCTATTCGACGACTATAATAAGACAGGGCGCTTCAAATTACAGATACACTGAAAAAAATATTTAATTGGATATTTTATACATATTTTTTAAATGGTCTTCCGCAACACCGATTAAGCTGAAATTTTGTCACGATGTACCCTAATTAATGGTCTTTCGAAATGTATGGACGAGATGCGGCGTCAACTTACGAATTCGGGTAAAAAAAAATTATCTCCAAGATGGAAAACTGCGCTCACTAAAATATTTCCCCTTTTCACATCGATACGAAACGTCGGTACTGTACACCCTTGGGGATGCTCTATTCAACGACCATAATAAGGTAAGGCGTCAAATTACAGATACACTGAAAAAAAAATTTCATTGGATATTTTATATATTTTTTTTAAATGGTCTTCCGCAACACCGATTAAGCTGAAATTTTGTCACGATGTACCCTAATTAATGGTCTTTCGAAATGTATGGACGAGATGCGGCGTCAACTTACGAATTTATAATATTTATCAACGACATTCATTTCCATATGACTGAAAGTTTTATATCTGTCTTTGCCGATGACACAGCTACTGTTAACGTAGACAATGACTTAAATATTCTTGCAACTAAAACAAATAACACCGTATCTCTAATGCGAAAATATTGTTCTAATAATGGTCTTGACCTAAATGTTGATAAGACCAATTTCCTAACATTTTCCACTAAGACACTAGACTCTAGTTTGTTAATAAAAATGGAAAATAAATCTAGAAATCATCTTGGAACTGTCAAATACCTTGGACTCCAAATAGACTCTTCCCTATCATGGAGTGATCAAATTGATGCGTTATTAAAAAAATTGTCTACCCATTGTTTTGTACTATGGCAAATGAGACAGCATGTCAGCTTAAACATCTTGAAAATGTATTACTTTGCATATATACAATCGTGTCTCAACTACTGTATAATCTGCTGGGGAAATTGTTCTCGGTTAGGGGAACTTCTTGTAATGCAGAAAAAAATCATTCGCACGATGACATTTAAATCTCCACGCGACTCTTGCAGATCTTTATTCAAAGAATTAAATATTCTAACTGTCCCAGCTTTATACATTTTTAACTGTGTATCTTATGTGAAATCTCATATGGACAAATATATACCAGAAAACGATAGTTCGACATATTATCTAAGGGAAAACTTAAACATCACTGTTCCACAACATAGACTAACTACTGTTGCCAAGGGACCTAACATAATGTCTATTAAGTTATATAATAAACTTCCAATTGAAATTAAAAAGATAAAAAATATTAAACCTTTCAAATGCACAGTACGATCCATACTAACTAAAAATAGTTTCTATTCTATCAGTGAGTATATGAACTGCGATCCCGTCATTTTGACATAATGAATTTTAATTTTATGTGTATGTGTATATATTGTTTTATTATTATATTGTATTTTTTTTAATGTTAATTTCATTCATATTGTATTTACCTTGCAATTTTAATGTGTAAAACTTCTTGTTACTTTTGTGACTAATATTAATAAGCCTTATCTTGTTTGACTATATTTCGATACTTCTTGTAAGTCTATGAAAATAAAGTTATTATTATTATTATTATTATTATTATTAATTCTGGTAAAAAAAAATTATCTCCAAGATGGAAAACTGCGCTCACTAAAATATTTCCCCTTTTCACATCGATACGAAACGTCGGTACTGTACACCCTTGGGGATGCTCTATTCAACGACCATAATAAGGTAAGGCGTCAAATTACAGATACACTGAAAAAAAAATTTCATTGGATATTTTATATATTTTTTTTAAATGGTCTTCCGCAACACCGATTAAGCTGAAATTTTGTCACGATGTACCCTAATTAATGGTCTTTCGAAATGTATGGACGAGATGCGGCGTCAACTTACGAATTCGGCAAAAAAAATTATCTCCAAGATGGAAAACTGCGGTCAATAAAATATTTCCCCTTTTCACATCGATATGAAACGTCGGTACTGTACACCCTTAGAGATGCTCTATTCGACGACTATAATAAGATAGGGCGTCAAATTACAGATACATTGAAAAAAATATTTCATTGGATATTTAATATATTTTTTTTTAATGGTCTTCCGCAATACCGATTAAGCTGAAATTTTGTCACGATGTACCCTAATTAATGTTCTTTCGAAATGTATGGACGAGATGCGGCGTCAACTTACGAATTCGGCAAAAAAAATTATCTCCAAGATGGAAAACTGCGGTCAATAAAATATTTCCCCTTTTCACATCGATATGAAACGTCGGTACTGTACACCCTTAGAGATGCTCTATTCGACGACTATAATAAGATAGGGCGTCAAATTACAGATACATTGAAAAAAATATTTCATTGGATATTTAATATATTTTTTTTTAATGTTCTTCCGCAACACCGATTAAGCTGAAATTTTGTCACGATGTACCCTAATTAATGGTCTTTCGAAATGTGTGCACGAGATGCGGCGTCAACTTACGAATTAAATATATTTGAAGTTACCTTTGGAAAAAACAAAACAAAAAATATTATTTATCATAATTTGAACATTTAAGTAACTTGTGTACTGATGTTGGCGGATTGTTTTCTACTTGTTGTAATACTAACGCAATATTTTCATCAGTTACAGTTCTGTTCCTTCTTGTTGTTTTTGTTTCTTATCTGTTTCTTAAAACTTCCATAGTTTTTTAAATTAGAACACAAAGTTACAAAAGCTTTACGATCTGGTAAAGGTCTGTCAGGAGAAAGTATTTCATAAAAACTGACAGCTCTTGAAGCATTTTTACAACATTCTCCAGATTGTCCCACTCAACGAAGTGAAATGTTCAAGAGATTACAATTATTCAATAAGAACAAATGGCAACATTTGGACTGAAATATTTCGAAAATCGTTAGATTTACGAATTTTTTTTATAGAACACTTACTTAGAAATGCATTCTCTTTCACATTTCAAAGTTTCTCCCATCAAAATATTTCTTTAGATCCCAGCGCCATCCACATACTGATATAGTCAAAAAACAATTACATTTAAAAGTAAAGCCCTCCTTATGCTCTACAAAATGGCTTTTACAGAATTAAAATATCTGGAGGGCGATTTTTGAGCGCTCGTTTCTAAAAGCGAACACTAAAGTTTGCGAATATTATTGAAATGCAATTTTTGACCCTTCGCTTTTAAACGAATACCCTTATTTCCAATCGTTTTTGAGGTAGCGGTCGACAATCACTCGCATACCATTAGCGAACCGCTCCTCCTGTCAAATGGTATAGGTTAAGTTGACTTATTCCCGTTATTGGTGCGGATATAAAGTAAAAAAGTTCAGTTTTTGATACAGTAAACGTTGAAATTATGTGATTTTCATCAGGAAAAATAATACTAAGTATTTTCTAAAATGGAAGATCTCATGCATCTTTTTGCACTGGGCAACTTAGAAATGGTAGATGAAGGATATCACCCTAACAACATTCGTGTCTTCCGAGACCCTTTTGTGGAACTGAGCGAGAAAATGTTTATTAAGATGTTTAGAGTATCAAAAGATTTGTGTCTGTATTTGGTTGAGAGACTGCAGCCATACATAGTACCTAAACGGAGAGCCACCGAGTTGGACGTTCAGACAAAGGTAAACACTTAAATTCCTTTCGATACCTTCTACATACAACATTAACCTATATACCTATATACCTAATATGCAATTTTTGTAGATTTTAATTGCTCTCAAATTCTATGCGACTGGTAGTTATCAGCTGGATGTTGGCGGCAACAAATTTTTAGATGTTTGTCAGTCCACAGTTAGTCGAGTGGTGAAGGAAGTCACTGCAGCTTTAACTAATCCAGACATATTTAATGAGTGGGTGTGTTTTCCAGATTCTTTCGAAAAGCTAAACAAAATTAGGCGAGAGTTAGTTTTTACATATCCTGATTGTTTGTGTAAAATACATATGCTAAATTCTAGATTTTATGAACAACATGGATTTCCTGGAGTAGTCGGGTGTATCGATTGTACACACGTGGCCATTGTTTCCCCGAAAATTGATGACCCAGACTATCCAGAACATCTGTACGTGAATAGGAAGCATTACCATTCAATTAATGTACAGTTGGTAAGAATCTGCATCCAATGTAGCAGTTTTTTGTGATATTTTTCTTTTAATATTCACCTACATCCGTGTTTTAGATTTGTGACTCGAATCTTCGTATAATTAATTCAAAGGCGCAATATCCAGGAAGTACACATGATGCCTACATCTGGGGTAGGTCAAATATTCAGATATTGTTGAGAAATTTACATGCAGCTGGACATGTCGATTACTTTCTCATTGGTAAATAGTAGTATACATTAATTTATATTAATAATTTAAACGTGCATAATTTTATATAGGTGATTCTGGATATCCTCTGCGCCCATGGTTACTTACACCTTTCGATGAGGTACAAAATGACGACCAAAGGAAGTATAATCGTGTACTTAAGTGTACTAGAGTCAAAATAGAATGCTGTAATGGAGTTTTGAAAGCAAGATTTCGATGTTTATTAAAAGACAGGATGCTGCATTATAAACCCGCAGTGGCCTGCAACATTATAAAAGCATGTGTGGTACTGCACAATATGTGTATTGAATACAAACTACCCGAAGTTGATGATGAAATTGGCGATTTAGACTTGGGAATTATACAAAACTTTCCTTCAAAAGAAAATAATGAAGAAGATCAAGAGAATTCCGCAGTAAAAAAAGTGAATCCAGAATTACTTGCTGGAAGAAAAGCTAGAAATGCAATAGCCAGGAATTTAAATTCCCGTCAGAAAAAGTAATGTGTGTGTAGTTTATGTAAAAATAGTAATAAGATCAAGTTTATATTTTATTAATAAGGGTAATAAAAATTATTTGGAATTTATTTACAGTCTTTAAATTCTAATTAGAATGGCACAAAAGCATTGAACAGTGATACTTTTGTAAACACATTAAATTATCAGAATACTAAAATTAAACAACTTAAAGACAAAAGGAAAGTATAAAAAGTTATTATTATTTAACGGAACAAACTAAGAAACTACTGACTCAAATATCGTTTATATAATTTTGAAAGTTTTGTAGGGCTTTTGAAATATTTTCCAGTGCTGTGATCTTTTTTCTTTGAAGTATCAGCCCCTCCTCCATTATTTCCAATTTTCTCTTATAATAACTTTCCTTTATGGCTAATTTTTTATCCAAATTATCCTTAAATGATGTAGCTGCCGTTGCAGCATTAATTAAGTTAAGAGTTTTATTTGGTAGGTTTTTTAATGCAGCTTTTCCACCAGAAGAGTTTCCACTGTCCTCGTTTGGCTTCAGATCCCCTTCTGGAATAGTTAACACATTTTGTAAAACTGCATTACTCCAGCCAACAATAGGGGATTCCAGTGGTTCCACACCAGATTCCACATGGTTCAAATCAAACTGTGGCTCATCCATGATCTGTACCAAATCGTCTGCCCTATAACCATCTTCCGGCACCTTCTCCGCCGCTATCTCCTCACTTACCTCGAAGGTTAAACTGTCATTAAAATGGGCCACTGACTCTCCGTTATCGTGGCCCTCTACCGAAACTTTTTTCAAAATACTGAGGACGTCCTCCTCTGTAGTGGTAATGACATCACCTTCATATGAACCTCCCCCAGTTTTTCTAGCATTTTTCTTATTGTTGCTCTCTTTTAATTTCGTTCTACTTTTCAGATGTTGCCAACTCTGAAAACGAACAATTTAATTGTTAATTTGCTTTTTTATGCATTTTATTATAAATATCTTACAGTCCTCCATGCCTTCCATTCCTTAACTGACCCGGGAATGCTATTCAAAAGGGCTGCAATCTCCTTCCATTTATTTTGTGCATCAATTTTAGTGAAAGTATTTTTAAATTTTCCACTTAATAAATCCGGGTTTTTCTTCATAAATTCTACAAGGAGCTTTTTTTGCTTCTCGGACATATTTGCGTTTTTTGCTGTTACCGACGACATTGTTCTTAATATAAATTGCACAATGCAAGGACGCACGTGGACGTACAAAACTTCAAGATGACACCAAAACAAATCCAAAATAAATAATAGAAATCGTGGTTATGTTACAGATCAGCTGTGAAAATGCGACGTTGCCAAATGCGTCCCTCACTAAAAAACGAAACGAGCAAGAAATCAAAGCGAGTACGCTCGAAAATTGGTATTATTATTTACACTCGTTCGGAACGTCACGTTTTTAAACGAACACCTTTTTAAACGAACGTTCTCAAAAATCGCCCTCCTGTATTCGTTTACAAGGTATCCGGCCTGGGAGTTTTTATTGGGACACCATGCATACAATATTTCATTTAAGTAGAACTTAATTTCTGGTGGAAGGACTCAAAACACAAATAATATCTTTGGAAAATAGAGTACCCATATGTTTTTATTTACTAAAATAGTAGATTATAATAATAGTTAGTAATAGTAATAGCAAGTTAGTAAATTATATTAAAAATATTTTTGAATAAAATATTTTCGTAATTTTTATACATCTAGAGAAATTAGTTATTGTGCATACCTACTTAAACTGACTTTTTGCGCATTTATATGTTGTATTTTTTCATTTAAACTATTTAACGCCTCTTTTGATTTACTAAATCGTACATGAATTACTTTGAGAAAAATTTGTTGCGTTGATATATACGTATATCACAGCATAAAGTGAAACCCATTACTAACCTATGTAGGTACCTAAAATAAATATTATATATGAATCCGAACCGATTGATGTAGTAGTCAGTCTCCACATCACACAATATTATTTTATTTACGTTTTATTATGTCACGAATAAATCAAACAATATACAGTTTTATAAAGAATCCTTTGATCCTGTACATTTTTCCTAAAAATGCATTTTGAAAAAACTTCAAAGAATCGGAATTCTAACATTACATAGCTTTGTATATTATGCATAGCATTCAAGTGACCATCAATCGAATGGTTATCCGGTAATTGAAATCACTCGTATACCCATTACGATATATTTTTGTGTTTGCTGGGTACCTATATACTATGGACTATTTACAAATACCCTATCTTTTAAATTGGTTAGTTTTACTTATGGATTTATTTATACCGAAAATGGTTTTTTCAAAAAACGTAGCAGACGTATCGAATGGGCTATCATGCCGAATTTGGTATACTATTGTATTATTCTATCGAAACGGCAGCGACCAAGTGCTGTAAATAACATTAGGAAAACTTGTACCTACTAAATATAGTATCTATTATATGATAAGTAAGAGTGCAAATTAATCATTACAACCATTTATATTAAACTCTCTAAATAATTTTAATGTTAAAATAAAGAAATCGTTGCAATAACCACTTCATTACAAGCCGTCACTCGAAAACGCCTAAGTTTGGCGGTTTGGCGGTTTGTGATGCAATAATACTTATTGACTCATATATTAACTAACGATTCAGCAGTTCAGTTTTAGTAATCTGTGGCTTTAGTCTTAACAGAAACAAAGTGAAGAATTAGTTGCTTATATTAGTGATGCAGATATTCGGATGATTTCGGTACTCGGATTACACGGAATCGGATGACAAGAATACTCGGATTAATCATCCGATGTCGAATTAAATTTTCACTATATAAGTATTAGTGAGGTGATATCGCGATTGTTCAATCACTCTGTCAACAGTAATTGCGATCGTGGTTAAAGCGAATGCAAGTGGCACTGAGGTTAGTAATTTTTCTTTCCAGATCTCAGAATCGATGAGCGGGGGGGAGAAATCTAAAAAAACATTTTATTATCCAAGTGCACGATTGACAGTTCTTTTTTGTTTTGTACTTAAAATTAATCCGAGTATATTTTATTCGGATGAAATTTTCATACTCGGATTAACCGAGTATTTTAATTCGAATTCGCCCAACACTAGCTTATATGTGAGTTCTATAGTTTCTTTTGCATTGTGCATATCTGCTATATTTTAGTATTATTTATTATTTGGACGGTGGTTCTTTTAGATAGATAGGTATTTAAAAGTGCATGTTTTTAGTTTAAGATTAACCTATACTATTAACCAATATGAAGACATTTGATATTAAAAAATTTTCTGCGTATTTAAAGGAACAGGCACCTAATTACGGGTTGAATGATTTCGCGAATTTGCCACTAAGCGATGCCGTGTTTGAAAAATCAGCCATTTATATGTTTAACATTACAAATCGTGACAAATTAACCTTAAAACGGAAAAAACGTTAGATAAAAAACATTATAAATAGAAATACAGGAAATATTCGGCAATATCTTGATAAAAAGACGGCAAGAACTCTGGACGAAAATCAGATACAGTCAGACAGTTCTAATATATTAGGAAGTAAAAACCAATGAGTACCTCAAATTTCTGCAAATAATGAAGACTTAAGTTCTAATGTCTTAGGAAACGGAGTAAAGGTAAATGAGGACTTTTTTAATTTGGATGATACCACAAATATTACTGACGCGGCATTTTTACAAAGTAAAGACCAATCAATTCTACCTCAAATTTCTGAAAATAATGAGGACTTAGAAAGTACTGACTTCCAAGTTACGTTCGCACTGACAGAACCTTTAGATATTATTGGTAATGAAAGCACTTTTACGTTTTCAAAATATTCAGACGTTTTTCTAATAATTTGCATTTAACTGATAATTCAATTGCCACAATTCCAAATTCAATTAAAAATTTATATAATCAAAAGCCAAATTGCCATTCTTTACCAGCGGGTACCGTAAACGACACAAATTTAAAAAGGGACAAATTTAGCTTCAAAAACTTGTCCGTAACGGAGGGATTTTTTTTTCTGTCTTTACAAGAATTTCAGGATATTGGGTAATAAATTGCAAAATTATAAAATAACGTTTCAGCGTAAATTTGAAACTGTTAACAATACTTGTCCGGTACATATAAAGAAAATCTTTGGAAATAAAAGTGGTTCCATTTTTACCATATGGGCTTATTGCGCGCATCCAAATTGCAAATTATTTAACATAAAGTTAACAGTGAAACAGAATAACGTGGAAGGGGTAGTTAAAAGCTCGTCTTTAAATTTTTGTCATGAAATTGAAGCCAATGGCCAAGTTAAAAAAAAAACCACATATGTTCGCAACATAGAACGACGTTTATTAGGCGACAAGTTAAAAACCTCGACACCTTACAAAGTACGGATCAGAGATATAAATGCAACACCTGTTGGGCACATAATTCGGGGAAATTACCGCGATGTGAAATCAGCTTCTGTTTATAAGAAAATTAAATCTGAGCAATTGTCTGCGCTTGATCGTGATGAGGACGAATTTCTTGATTTAGTTAAAATGGCTCGAGATAATCGTAATTATATACATAGAGTTTTCGAACCACTCACTGTTTATGTGTTTAGTGAGGAACAATTGTTCATAATAAAATACGTGTTTCAAAAATACAAGTTTGCAATTTTACATTTAGATGCCACGGGTTCGGTTGTGCACCCTCCACCACTAACAAATAAACGAATTTATTATTATGCCGGTGTCTTACATATTCCTGATCTAAAGTCGGTTTGTCCAGTGCTAGAAATGGTAACTTCGGAACATAATGCTTTTTCTATCGGGTCTTGGTTATTTACTTTTGAATCGTACGTGGTCGCGAATAAGATGAAATGGCCACCATTTTCTAACGTAGTGACGGATTTTAGCTTCGCAATGCAGTAACAAATCAATGGAATAAATTTGATGACTTAAGTGTTTACGTTAATGTTTTATATGACAGAATGACTAATTTATCACTAGATAAACCGCGTATCATGTTAAAAGTGTGTTGCAGTCATTTTATGAAAATTGTTGCAAAAGATGTAAATAGAATTTGTGGCGATGACAAGAGAAAGAAATTTTTTTTCAAACGTGCGATTGGTTCGGTCTTTTTAAAATGTTCTTTAGAATCTGTAAATACTTGGTTCAAAAATTTAACATTATTATGTACAAGTACATTTGTATAAAAAAATGTTGAGAAATATTTTCAAAATTTAGATATCGATACGGAAACGGACGTAGAAAACGAAGATATCGATACCACTGATGATGCAGAAAATGCCCAAACTTTATACGAAAAAAGTAAGTTTTTTATTCACTTTAACAAAATTTATGACAAATATCGTCAGAAAAATAATGATAGCAGCCCTTTGAATTTGAAAAATGAATTTTACTGTCCGGCTGTCGTAGAACTCGTGTTAAAAAAATATTTGCCGTATTTGCCATTATGGTCTAACATTATTCCGGATGAAAATAATAATAGATATAGTAACGCGGTCGTTGAAAATTGGTTTCGAACGCTAAAACAGAATGTTTTAACGGGTACACACATGAGGTGTTCTAGATTTTTACGCGAAGGACGGGAAACTGTATTAGCAGTAGCTAAAACATGCGCGTTAAATATTGAAAAGACGGGTTGCGCTATTGGCCGTTACGTAAAATGAAAGAGAATAGAAGATGAAAATTTAGGTATGGAAGCGGAAGAAGGCTGGCGTCGCAAGAATAGGAGAAAATTCAATTATTTTGGCAATCACAATAAAATATTAAAAATTGATAAACAAGCAAATCCTGATGTGAACCAAAATTCCCAAATTCATGTTTCAGTAAAAAATCAGTCCCCAACAGTTACAAAATCGATTGCGAAATTAAATTTTTATTCAAATGGTTTAATTAAAAACGAGCAGTACTATTTCTTTTCGGGCATTGATTATGTATTAGGTGTTTATTCTGGGGCTAAACTTTTTGAAGAATTAAGAATTTCTGATTTCGATACTTTATCATACATTTTAGGACCCGCTACTAAAAAGTGGTTAACAAATTTTTTAATAGACATCTGTTTATTTGTTTTACATAAAAAATCTAATAGTGAATCAATTTCTTTATTAACGTTTGAGGCTACAAATGTTCTAGAAAATCATCTGAATAGTTCAGCAATTAGTTTTGAAACAAATAAAATTTATTTATTACCATTCCTTCAAAATTCTAACCATTGGTGTTTGGCGGTGGTCAACTTTCCGAAGAAATTTTTTTATTTTTTAAATCCATTTAAAAGTAATAATAGCTCTGAGACAAAGCTGTACTTAGATAAATTTTTGAGCTATATAAAAGCAAAATCCAATAACGTCAGTACAGTCGGATGGAAGGTAAAAATCATGAAACACCCCGAACAAACTGATGCCTATAATTGTGGATTTTTTTTGCTTGCTTTTGCGGAAAAGTTTTTTATGTCTGAAGTTAATGTTGAACCTGATTTACTTTCTTGCAATGAACCTGAAAATTATAGAATGTTATTAAGGGAACTTTTGTTAGAAAATTCGGATAATATGCAAGATCGGTGTCTTAAATGTGGGAAATTTTGCTTGAACGAAATGGCGGATTGGATTCAATGCGATTATTGTCAAAGATGGATAATGCTTCAATGTATACCAGCTGGATTTTCTAGAGATATTACCGGAGATTACACCTGTTTTGCTTGCGCACAATTTTCACTTAAACAATCACAACATTTTTAAACGATATTTTTTTTTATATAATCATACATTCCTTTCTATACCATCCTTAAACAGATATTTTTTAATATGTGCTCATTTCACTGCAGTTGGGTCTTCATTTTTATTTTTATATTTAACTTTTTAACATAGTTTGCTGCTTATTTAGAGTAGGTATATTCCTGCGTAACTTTACAGGAATTTCATATACAGTGTCCTCCATAAAGTTGGCTACAGATAGCGACACGACTAATCCGGTTTTTTTAAATTTATTTCCAGCAAACTGTTCTATTTCACAAATATTTGACTAGTTTTGACACAAATGTAATTTTATCTGATTTTTTATAATAATGGTACGGGTAAAAATTTGTAATTTTTTATATTTTCTCAGATCTGGTTGAAGTCTGATATATGCGGTACTCGTTGGAGTCAAACTACTTTTTCTTAATACAATTTTTCGATACCTTCTCAATTTGGCCCATTTCTTGTTACCAACTCCAATTATTTTTTATATTCCCGCCAAAGTGGTGATTACAAGACATGTGTCAAAATGTATTTTTTGGTTGTCGGACGTGCAGACGAACTCCCAATAGAATTTTTTAGAAATCTCAATAATACAAATTTCTCCGTGTAGCCAACTTTACGGCGGACACTATGGTGTATACTCCTGTTTCATATACGTAGATGCATGCTTCCTTAGTAATGTACGTTTACTTTTTATTGTAGATAAGGCCTTTAAAAATAAAAAAAAACAAAAAAAAACCAAAAAAAACACAAAACAATATTTTTCTCTCTCATGATTTAGTGCCTTGTCGTGGCGAGAGAGCTTAAGAAATATACCTCAGTAATATATTTACTATACATTAGCTGGGAAAGGAGAATAGTAGTATGAGCATGTTATCAGTCTGTGCGACAAGATATTGGTGTTTAAATTTGGAGGGGGTGTAATTCAACATAATTTTTACAAGTGCTATGAAATAAATGTCGCTCAATAACATGATTGTGCCTCTGGACACTACTACAGTGGCGTAACAAACACCCCCGCAGACCCCGCACCGCGGGGTCTGCGTCAATGTCAGCTGCCCAGCTGACATTGACGGATGGCCGACCTAATAATAATGAAGATAAGAATTATCATTTGCGGGGAGGCCACTCAGTTTCTGTTACGCCACTTCTATTGACAGTTCAGTTCATCGCTATCATCTTTTCCCGGCTAATGTATAAAACAATAAATTATAATATGTTAATGTAATTTTTATTAAAAATAAACTGATGTATGTTTCAACCAAACTAATCTACCACGATGTACCTTAAAGTATTATGTGCACAACTTAATTAAATTAAAAGTTGACGCCGCATCTCGTCCATACATTTCGAAAGACCATTAATTAGGGTACATCGTGACAAAATTTCAGCTTAATCGGTGTTGCGGAAGACCATTTAAAAAAAATATATAAAATATCCAATGAAATTTTTTTTTCAGTGTATCTGTAATTTGACGCCTTACCTTATTATGGTCGTTGAATAGAGCATCCCCAAGGGTGTACAGTACCGACGTTTCGTATCGATGTGAAAAGGGGAAATATTTTAGTGAGCGCAGTTTTCCATCTTGGAGATAATTTTTTTTTACCCGAATTCGTAAGTTGACGCCGCATCTCGTCCATACATTTCGAAAGACCATTAATTAGGGTACATCGTGACAAAATTTCAGCTTAATCGGTGTTGCGGAAGACCATTTAAAAAAAATATATAAAATATCCAATGAAATATTTTTTTCAGTGTATCTGTAATTTGACGCCTTACCTTATTATGGTCGTTGAATAGAGCATCCCTAAGGGTGTACAGTACCGACGTTTCGTATCGATGTGAAAAGGGGAAATATTTTAGTGAGCGCAGTTTTCCATCTTGGAGATAATTTTTTTTTACCCGAATTCGTAAGTTGACGCCGCATCTCGTCCATACATTTCAAAAGACCATTAATTAGGGTACATCGTGACAAAATTTCAGCTTAATCGGTGTTGCGGAAGACCATTTAAAAAAAATATATAAAATATCCAATGAAATATTTTTTTCAGTGTATCTGTAATTTGACGCCTTACCTTATTATGGTCGTTGAATAGAGCATCCCTAAGGGTGTACAGTACCGACGTTTCGTATCGATGTGAAAAGGGGAAATATTTTAGTGAGCGCAGTTTTCCATCTTGGAGATAATTTTTTTTTACCCGAATTCGTAAGTTGACGCCGCATCTCGTCCATACATTTCGAAAGACCATTAATTAGGGTACATCGTGACAAAATTTCAGCTTAATCGGTGTTGCGGAAGACTATTTTAGAGATACATACATATGCAGATTTTAATTAAGCAAAATTTAAAAAACATCTGATGCCGGCTCTGTGCTCGTTGGAAAGAGGTAGGTTAGTTATCATTACAATGACAGATCAGCAATATAAAACATAACAAAAATTTATGTTCTGTGATTTCCAAATTACAATTTTTCTTTAAAAACTGTGGTGTGTATCAGGTTATCCTGATAATACCGCAAGTAAAATTTGTTTCATGACTTCGTTGTTCATGACGGCTACAAAACGATACATTATTGTGACTATCATAGAAGACAGGAACTTGTGGTGACTATCTATATGGTCCACTGTAATTTGAAAGGTGCTGGCACCTTGAAAGGTGCTAACTTCACTGACATAAATTATTTGTTGGGTATTTGGATGACGACAAATATTTTAAGCATCCCAAAACTGCATGCCAATTGTTAATATGATCTTTTCTTTCCATTACCAATAAGATACCTCAATGGCATGCATTTTAAAGTAATTCGGAGAGACCTGAATTTTTTGCATTTTTAGGAATAACTTTTAATAATGTTCTGCATTATAAAACTGCATGCCAATCAGTAAATCGTTGTTTGTCAGTGCAAATTTATCATAAAACATATTGGCATGCATTTTAACTTCGTTTGGAGATACCAAAATTTTTTACGATTTAATATGCACACCAAAATTTGTTGTGCGCGCGGACACTGCATGCCAATAAGTGTCCGCTGGACTTTTTTTCACTGCTTTTTGTTTGGCACTATTGGCATCCATTTTAAAATCATTCACAGACATCGATTTTCCATGCAAACGGAAAATCGATTTTCACACCCTTCTGCACGCGACGACTACCTAAAATTCACGTTCCTGGCATATTCATGGTAATTACATTTATATATATGATTGGCATGCATTTTAAGAACTGGTCATGTACCGCCGGTCTAATACAGCAAAGAGAGATTAATAAGAGTAATGCACAAGTCACAAAACGTCTAAAAAACATTTTGAATGTGTAAACAAAGTTGCATCATATTACCTGACAAACATAGGGTTTAATTCCTTCATGAGTTGACAGAACATGACTGTTCAACGCTCCCCTTTGCATAAACGATTTGTCACATTTATCACATTTAAATATCCTGTCCTTTGTGTGAGACCTAATATGATTGTCCAAAGTTTTCTTTAAAGTTAATACTTTATTGCATATTCCACAAACATGATTCAGATGCCGGTTTTTTATATGTTCATGAAAATTAAGTCTCATAGTCCTCTTACAAACAAAACAATAATTCGTTTTACTGTGAAACATTTCATGTATTTTTAGGGCTACTTCATCTGTAAATTTTTCTTTACAATCGCCACACTCCAGCTCAACAGGCTCCGCCTTTATTTCAACGGTTTCATTTTTTATTTTCTCCAAATATGTTAATTCGACAAAATCAGGTACATCAATAGCTTCATCCTCTAGTTCAAGTTCTTCTTTTACGTCCATTTTAAAATATTTGATATTGAAAACCACAGACTACCTTGAAAACTTTACATCATTTCTAAAACAGAAAATATTTTTAAGTTATAGATACTAAAGTGCAACACTACAAGTATCCATTTTATATAATTCTCTTATTCAAATACCTTGTTTTTGGTTTCAGAAATCAGAACATGGGCACTAAAATTATTACCTAAAAAAAATCGTTCTATTTACTACTTATTTAATTTTAATAGGCCCATCGACCTACTATAAATAGACTGCGCGTCCCAAAAAATTGTGTTGTCAGCATCTTAGGCAACCAGCAATACAGATTAAGGGCATTAAGGGAATGTTTATTATTCACAAAACCCTCACAAATAACTTATTTATGTTTAATTTCAGGGACTAACTACAAAATATGCCATAAATTTAAAATTACAATTTGGAATTAGTAGGTATCTTTATTTTATTTTTAAATGTACTTAATTTTTTGTAATTTGAACAATTGTTGTATTTCTTCTATATTTGTGATAAACAATTATAACTAATATTGTTTTCAATTAAAAACCAGTCAAAAATCGTATTGGTAACAATTTGTAGTATTCTCTTTAACAACACCTTATGTTTTTAATGGAATTACGCAGCTTTTTGCCCTTAATGCGTAATGTGGGTTGCCTAAAATGACTCTATTATGTTGACAACATTCCACTTGCATTCTAACATAAGGAACGCGCAGTCCATTGTGTAGTATGTCAATGAATAGGCCAGTCCAACACGCTGTCACTTTGCTTTGTTTGTACTATAGCAACCATCTTTTTTTGTGGTGGGGTAGGGTCTTGGCCGGCCTAAAGGGAACCTTACACGTTCAGTAATAATCATTCCAGAAGTTCGTTACAGAAACATCATTACTAAAAATTTTCCCGTCATTCCCTGTCATTATTTTCACACCTTACATGTCCATTATTTAAGAAAAAAGCATATCTAGCTATAATTATTGAATTAAGTATGATTGAAAAAATCGCGAAAATTCAGGTAATGAGATTACTGAACGTGTATGGTGCCCTTTAGGCCTGTCGAAAACCCTAACTTACCCACAAAAGATGGCTGCTGTAGTCTGTAGTACAAACAAAGCAAAGTGACAGCACAGAAGAAGAAACAATCAGAAGGGAATGTCGGCAAAAAATCCTTTGATCTCGTGTTGTAAATCTCCGCCATACAATTGTTGGGCGAGTTCAGGAGAGTACTCAATATTTTTTACCTCTTTTAGGAACGGCCCGGAAGAGAATCAGAAAACCTGTGAAACATTAGATGAAGACAAATAATATTTGTTTTAGATTTTCAATGTTTCTTAACTAATCAGGCGGCATCATGATACAAACTGTATCACGAGGCGAGATGACGCCATTTATCGCTGACGATCCGGTTACAGAAGAAATCCGTGATCCGGGCCTGGCACGATTTTTCACAATGCCGTCCGATACTGACAGTGCGCGATGTAGATGCGCGAACTTTTCCCGCCAATGGAAGAGTATATTCTGATTGTTTCTTCTTCTGTGGTGACAGCGTGTCTTTTGTGGGTAAGTTAGGGTTTTCGACAGGCCTAAAGGGCACCATACACGTTCAGCAATAATGTCATTCTAGCAGATCATTACAGAAACATCATTACTAAAAATTTCCCCATCATTCCCTGTCATTATTTTTCACACCTTACATGTCCATTATTTAAGAAAAAAGCATATCTAGCTATAATTATTGAATTAAGTATGATTGAACAAACCCGAAAATTCAGGTAATGAGATTACTGAACGTGCCCTTTAGGCCTGTCGAAAACCCTAACTTACCAACAAAAAATGGCTGCTGTAGTACAAACCCAAGGTCTGTAGAGGACAGGTTGCCTGGTAATTAGGGAGCGCCATATTGCGCGTCATCCAGAAGACCCGCTTCTACAACTCACTTCACAGAGGTAAAAGATACAACAGTCGACCAGTGTATCACTAACCTCGTTGATCCCGTCGTACTTTGTTTAATATATTTTATTTCTGCTTACACAGTTATTGAAAATATTATTTTGGATATTCATATTTTAAGTAGATCATTTGTTGTGCATGTTAATTTTAAAAGGTCCTCTGGACACGTCACTCCCGCGCAAGAATTTTATTGGCTCCTGAGTTACCAGGCAACCTGTCTCTTTTACAAATCTTGGTACAAACCAGGGTGTATTAATACACCCTGGTACAAACAAAGCAAAGTGACACCAAAAAGGATAAGATAGAGTGGAAGGCTCGCGTACACATGCCACCTATCGAGTTTTAGGCAACAACTTCATATTTACAGGCATCGGCATCAATGAAAGAGATTGTCGTCTACACTATTGACCTTGCGATTCACGGTCATTAAACCATATGACCGTGTTCTGTGACAGCGTGCGTTCTTCTCTCTATCTTTTATGAGTGACAGTTTATCGGACATGCGCAGACTATTTATACTAGACCAATCAGGGCGTATTTAGCCACCGATTTTAAATAACAGTCCTTGGATTTTAAACTGGTTTGTGATTGGGTGTTGTGTTCTTATAAACGGTTTTTAAGTTGTTTGATATTTTATATTCTCGAGCAAATCGTAATCAATTTTAATAATGGCAAACGCAAATACTACTAAAAAGGAGAGAGATAAGCAAAATATCAAAGTTGTGGCCCGAATTAGGTTTGTATTTTTAATAACATAACGTCTTCATTGAAACTTTGATATGGCTTTATTTTCTGCTGTACTTAACATTTCGTTTCATGTAACCTATTTTATTTTACTATTATTTAATAGCTACCTTACTAACTTCATGAAGGCGAGTTTATAAAAAAAGTCCCAGTCCTAACTTAGCCTATCTTAGTCTTAATTTTTCCCTAAAACATATCTGATGTCCTAAGACTGGTTTATCAGAACTGGCATTTGTCCTAAGTTGATCGTAAAATAGATACACGAACTTTTCACGCTAATTGGAATTGATTTCTAATCTATTCTGTGGTATTAGCCCCTAGGAAAAATTAACTTAGAAATTTTAGGTTAAGTTAGGACCAAGACAGGATTAGGACTTTTATAAACAGAATGCGGGTAAACTGTACATTTAACTTTTTAGGTAAAAAATTAAGACTAAGATAGGCTAAGTTAGGACTAGGACTCTTTTTATAAACTCGCCTTGAGTCATGTATCCTAGTTGGGCCCCATTCCTGTCAACGGAATTCAAAGAAATTAGAAGAAATACATAACCAAAAAATATATATTTTTTTATATTGTTTTTCTCTTCTATGTTTTAATTCAATTCCTTTGCCTTCGAGAGGAACAGCAGTTATAGGTACACTATTTAAATTGTTTTGCTTTGTAGCTGTGTTCTTATTCATCGGTTACTGTTATTATAAAATTAAATTTTAGATTTTGTATTTTGTGATACCTATTATGGGTTATTTGCATTTTACAAACATTTTTAAGACTATAGTTATTGTGACATAACCGAATTTCCAATTTTCTTTTTAAATAGCGAGATTATAGTTGTATATTTGCATTACCATATAAACGTCGTGGCAAAGGTCAACTCTTATTGTTAATAATGCCCAAAAATGAAAATGAAAAATGGTTAACTATGGTGATGTCAAGTTTAGAAAAATTACAACTTGAGAAATAAAACAAACATTTTCATATAATATTTGAATAGATAACATTCTTTAAAAGATATGAATTAA
The DNA here is from genome assembly GCA_936432065.2 of Rutpela maculata. NCBI lineage: Eukaryota > Metazoa > Arthropoda > Insecta > Coleoptera > Cerambycidae > Rutpela > Rutpela maculata. Next base: position 111,017,233 of record OW386290.2, read on the forward strand.
ACACTGTTCAACTTTTTGTCTCACTTAAAGAGAAGTGCCTTGAAGAACAATGATAAGGGGGTTCTTTGAAGACTTCTTGTGGTGCCGTCTGCTTGTCGGAAGATGATGGCCAATAATTTTCGAATAATTTTTTTAAGGTTTTTCTTTACTTCAATTCATTGCAAAATTCTGAAAAACATGTAAAGACAGTGTCAACTAAAACAATACTAGAAATTTACAATTTAAATTTTAAAATATAATACATTCTCATGGATTATTGACATTACCATCTATACTCTGATTGTCCACGGTAATGTCAATATCGCAGTTCACCCTATCTATGGCAGAGCAGAACTGACATAATAGGAAAGCAATAAAATCATGTTGTAAACATCCTCCGTTTAAAATACATGGAGTTTTGACGCATAATTTTTTTAAAAACGAATACATAACAAAAAATACACTCATATCTTCGTGTTTTTGTACAAAGTATGTAGTTTACATAAAAAAATATAGTAACACAAATTACTAACAGTCCGACAGAATAAAGTATCCACTTTCAGAGTTAATTCATGTCATAATATAATGAGATACAAAACCGCTAAATTTATCATGGAGGATAACTTCGACGAGGATAATTTATAACCTAGTGAACGACTGGTAGGACTTTTTTAACACAGATCCTACAACAGACGAAGATATATAGGTAAATAAGACAATATGAAGATATCCTGAAAAAACACTGTTAAAGGCAATTATAGAGACAACAATGAAGAATGGAGCAATGATATACCTAATTGTTAAGAAATTTCCTTTTTTTTTTGTACCTGTTAAATTCACCGAGGAACTGTTATATTAAAAATAATTAGATGTAAAGAAAAGACGTATTGTAAGACAGGCTGAAAGACTTCGGTCGCTGGCCTTTTGGAATATTTTATCCAATAAATATTATTCTCTCTCTCTCTCTCTCTAATAAGATATGAATTCAAATCAAGTCACTAAGCTTCCGCAATAAGTGGAATAAGACAGTAATAAGAAAGTGTTAAAACGTTTGCGAAAAGTGACAGTTTAGCTTTTGATCACTTATTCTACGTTCTTTTGCAATTGAAGCTTATTTAAAAAATAACTATTCTGTTGTAATCGTCCAGCGTTTATTTCGTTGTCACTTTTATTCAAACCCACAAGATCCAGTTCCAACTCGAATAACAATTAAAAAGTGGGTACACAAGTTTTGCAGTACTGCTTCATGTGCCAGAGAAAAACCAAAAGGAAAAACTCGTTCTGTACGCACACTTGAAAATGCTGAAACGGTAAGAGCAGCTGTGCTATGAAGTCCTATATGATCTGCAATATGACAAGCATTAGCACTCAATATTTCGAACCGTAGTTATCACCGCATTCTGAAAGACTCACACTTCCATCTCTACAAAATTCAAGTCGTACAGAAACTTCTGCCTTGAGATTTTGGAACAAGCGTTGATTTTTGCAAACGTTTTGAAGGGCTATTTTCTGAAAACCCGAATATCGTTGATTGCTTGCTGATGTCAGATGAAGCTTATTTTCATCTTTCAGGAGTTGTTAACAAACAGCACTTTCGCTACTGGGCGACAGAGAATCCTCTGCAGTTGCACGAAGTACCGCTTCATAGCAAAAAGGTTACTGTGTGGTGTGCAGGACCACCTTTGGAATTTTTGGGCCGTTCTTCGTTGAGGAAAATGGCTTGATGGTTACTGCTACATCACAACGTTATCAATATGTTTTGCAGAACTTTGAACAACAACTTCGTAATGTTAGTGTGGGTATTCAAAGATTATAGTTTCAGCAGGACAGAGCTACTTCCCACACTGCTAGGAATTCTATGACAAGTTTGCGAAAAATGTTTCCTGGTCATGTCATTTTGAAATATGGACACATCAACTGGCCGGCACAGTCACCCGATCTCTCAGCTTGTGACTAGTACTTAAAGTCAGAAGTGTTTTCTAATCGACCGCAAACTTTATAACAACTAAAATATAATATTCGGAACGAGATTAACGCAATCCCAATTGAAATGTTGGAGCCGGTGATGAATAATATTCGTGCTAAACTTCAAGAGTGTCAGCAGCGAGGAGGTCATTTGACTGATGTAATATTTAAAAAATAAAATTTCAGTGTTTCCTCAAGTGTTTAATTTTTGAATAAAAATTTAGCCATTAAAAAAAACAACTCAATTTAAAATGGATATTTAATTCTGCCGGACCCGTTATAAAACAATATTATTTAGGCGAGTTATTTTTATTTTTTATGAAAAAATTTTAAGAATAAATGATATGAAGATCATTCCTTGCAGATGTTTTCTTGAGAACATCATATATGAAGTTTAGTGAATTAACGATACTTCATTAGAAAAAAATGTATTCTCTTTTGAAACTTACAATTATTTATTAAGTCAAAATAAGTAATCGTAAGTTTCGAAAGAGAACAAATTTTTTTCTAATGAAGTATTGTCAATTCACTACACTTCATATACGATTTTCTCAAGAAAACATCATCAAGACAATATTTTCATATTATTCTTAAAATTTTTTCATTAAAAATGAAAATTTTTGAAAAACTCGCCTAAACAATATTGTTTTATACTAATGTGGATTTGTCTTACTATATTTTCTTATGCACTTAAACAATAATTAAAATTTTGAATCTTTTTCTTACCGTTTAAATGAATAATCATTTAATTCATCAGATTTTACATTTAGTGTTCATTATTATTATGCTTGTCTATTATTGCTAGTCTATTTTGGTTTCCCTAATTAATGTATTATTTATTATAAACTTGCAAATTACAATAAAAGAGATTAAAAAACAAAGAAGGAAAAAAAGTAGATATATACAGATACTAGAGATGCAACGGATAGTGTTTTGGCCGGATACCGGATATCCGGCATACTTCTTGTACCGGATACCAGATATCTGGCCAACTATCTGGCTTACATTGAAAGTTGGATTATAAACACGTTTTGAGAACCTCGACGACAAAAAATACTTACTGACAACTCTACGAGACCCCAGATTTAAAACAAGTTTTTTCAATAAAAATCAGGCTGAAAAATTCCGTCAAATTACTCTATAATTCATATTCAAGCAGTGATAGTGAAAGTGGTTCTTCTCCTTCCAGTAAACAACGTAAGAGATATGCTGATATTCACAACATTTTTTGGAACTGCTTTGACGAAGTGAGTACAGAAAATAGTAGCGTTAAGAATATAATTTTGCAGAGTGAGAGGGAAATACGCGTTTATTTTCGGATTATTATATATATTTAAAAAGTCATAAATGGTATAATCTTAAAAATTGCTCTAAGAAATACAACAGTTTTTACCATAAAGTTTTTATCATGAATTTTGTTAAATTCCATGCTCTAATATTGGAATTAGGAACTATTTTCATTGACAAACTGCAATATTCAAATACAACAGAAATTTACAATAAAAAATATAAGGTAAAAGACCCAATTATCGTCACTAACCCAATTATCGTCAGGTCCTACATGTTTTGTGGAAAATAAGATATCAGGAATTCGTTCATGTCCAACGGAAATTGAAGATATTTTTTTATACATTTGGCAATGTTTTTAAACAACTCTTTTAACCCTTCGCACCTTAGATTTTTTACTAGAAACAGTATTTCAGAGGCGTGTTATACTCTTTACCGACAGCCCCCTTGAAATTCTAAGGTAAGAGGAGAGTACAGGCTACCTATATTATTCATTATCGAGCTTATTTTTCAATTTATAGTTTTTGGGAATATATTTTCTAATTTATAAAGGATGTTATTTTTGTTATTTAACCATATGATATGATTTTTTTATAAATTTAACAGCAAGAAAATAGGTGACGATATTAGGGAAAGCCAGAAGAGAGATTACCCAATTATCGTTATAAGTGACGATAAAGGGGTTTTTGCATGGCATTTTAGTTCAATAAAAAATATATTGATATTGTTGTTATGAAGCTGTTTTATTTTTTAACAGCTATACAAAGATACACAATTTTCGGTACCTAATTATCGTCACCCACTTTTCTGAATAGTTTGGCTACAAAAAAAATATTTAAAAGGGTGACGATATTATGCGCGACGATCATATGATCGATGGAAAAAACACTACTTAATGAAAATATTAGGGATGAGGTACGATCACCGGTTTAAATTCCGTCGCTCGATCAGCAAGGCGCAGCAATGCTGTGCGAGTCCGGCACTTGGATGACAATTCTAGGGCTAGTGAATCACCTTGAAAGGCGGTGGCTGGTCCGGGAGATCCGAAAACCTCGGGCTATTGCGTGGTTTGGAGTCCACACCAACCTGTAGATTCCTAGAGCAAACTGGGCCATTCCAGCCTGATTGTCTAGTAAAATAGCAGTACTAATATATAATGAAAATATAGAACGAAAAATTAAGTGTTTTATCATTTTACTTAAAAATGAGAAAAACAGGATCAAGAAAGAGTGAAGAAAATAAAGTAAATTCACAAACTGTGATAAATAATAAAGTTAATATTAATAATTATAGTATAAATAACACTTCTCTTTACCAGTGAAGGCCTAAAGTGACCTTGTGCGAGAAACAAGGGACCCACATTGAGTACACTAGGACACATTTATTTTCTCTAAAAAATTTCAGTACCGCGGTTGAAATTGGAACCCAGAACATCTGACCTTGAGGTGAGTGTTCAGCTTTCGTACTATCAAACACGCAGTCATACTGTCATATTGAAATTGGGTATTCTGCTGTCAAATATGAAAATATGGATTCCTTGGACCGTGAATAAATTTAATATGTGAGGCGGAAAGCAGAAAGGGACCTCTTGTCGGCGATGTCAATTTTTCAGTACAGTTGAAATTAGTGGTTTGGGTCAAAATTATCGATTTTCGGATTTTGTCGTTTACAGGTTGTAATCGATTACAAAACCGATATAATTGGATGAAACACTTAAAATAATCGATAAAGTAGTCAATGTTCAGCCCTGGAAAGGTATCTATTGTCGCTTATGGAGAAATATGGAGAAATAACATGGGACCGACAAGAGGTCCCTTTTCATAAACGCACTAGTAACTTAAACAAAAAAAATCATAGACACATGATTTTTGCACCAAATTGTTCAGAATTAGAGCTTAATTCATTTAATATCAATAACTAAAAACCGGAAATTGCCGACAAGAGGTCCCTTTTTGCTTTCCACCTCACATATGTAGAGACTACAGTGTACAAAGTGGAATGAATTGATAATGTCGTCTATAGAAAATGATTGTAGATTGTGATGTGAAGAAAGTGATATTGGAGAAACAGAAGAAATATAATATGTATTTCTGTTTAAATTTTTTTTTACGTGAACATTATATTCGTTTATAGGTATAATTTGATTTATTTCTTGTTCATTTTATAACTATTCTAATTTGTTATAAATTTTAAATGCTTTAGTTTTAAAATTATTAAAAAAATATTTTAAATAAAATTTCTGATATCAACTAAGACAGTGACGATATTTAGGACATGTATATGACGATATATAGAAGGCCAAGTGACGATTATTAGGACAATCGGTTTTTGTTCCATATTGCACTAAAAATATAAAACAATGTTCTTTTTCTGTTAAAAATATCTTATTACTCTCATTAAAAAATAACTCAAGTATCAGAACATTAAATAGCTATATTAATTTTTTTCATTATAATATTATTAAAGTCAAAAGTTAAACTTTTGCTTAGCATGACGATAATTGGTACATTTACCTTATGTAGTCGTATTCGTTAGAACAATAGCAAGTGTTGAAAATAGTTTTAAAGATTATACTATGTTTGGTTTCTTAAATATTTATAATAAATTGAAAATAAACACACATTTCCCTCTCATTTTGCAAAATCCTATCCTTAGTGACAACATTTCGAAGAAAACTTCAATGGCCAAGGAGATTGATTATTATTTGAAAGGAGCACGGATTCAAACTTCAAAGTAATAGTGACCCTTACGCATGGTGTACTAACTCCATTCAGTATAATAAAACTGTTTCATTTTTTATACCACTTTTTATTTTTTAACTATCCAGTTTTGGTCGGATATCAGATTACTATCCGATATCCAGCCGAATAGTAATAAAGTGGCCGAATAGGCCGGATACCGGATAGTAACCGGATATCCGTTGCACCTCTAACAGATACTTCTTCCTCAGATAAATATATTCCAAGGAGTAAAAATTATCATTATATATTTCCTTATTATAAGTAGCTTAATTTTATAATTGTTAACTTAAAATTTAATGAATTTTGTTTTTATAGGCCTATGAACAAGCATGAAAAGGAATTGCAGCTGCGATGCATTGTACGCTGTGTATCTACAAAAGAAATAATAACCAGAGATAAAAAATTCCATTTTGATCGAGTTTTCAAAGAAGAGGCAGATCAACTGGAAGTATATATGTCCGTTGTTGCTCCTATGATTCCTGACGTAATAGCTGGCTACAACTGCACTGTATTTGCCTACGGGCAAACTGGGTCCGGAAAAACTTATACGATGACCGGAGACAATTGTCAGCCTCCATTATATTGGAAAGAAGTAATTAATTTTTTTTATGTAGTAAATGATATTTTGACAAATTTAATTTTAAGGATCGCAATTCTGGATGTATTCCAAGAGCTGCTGCTCATATTTTTGAACAATTACAACTGGTTAAAGGTGAACATAACATAAAAGTGTCCTTTTTGGAGTTATACAATGAAGAACTTCGGGACCTGCTAAGCGACGATGATTCTTTGTTAGCGTAAGTTCATACTGACAGAATATAAATATATATAAGCAAATATAAATCAAGTTATATTAATTATGAAATCACTACACATTAGAATTGAAAACGAAACTATTAAATGAGTACATGACATCAAGTACTATAGTCTGTTTTTAAACCAGAAGGACTAAATATAGAGGTCCCATTCACACCATAGAAGTAACCAGAAAACACACTAGAATCTTTTTGGCGTTTTGAGCAACCAACAATATACCACTACAGTATATTTACAGCATTTTATTACTTTATATAATACATCGACATCTATTTGACCTCTATGTGTTCCGTTATTAGACTAAGAGCCAGCAACGGATTTACTTACGTTATTTCAGCAATCATAAGCATGAGTAGGCATACCCTTCTTGACATCCTAGACACGGAATGGAACGTCTGGCATCCCGACACAGCCGGGTTTAGTAACCAATTCAAATTCAAAATTTGTTTCCATTTCCAACCTAAAAATTGAATAGTAGTTGACATGCATGTCATAATTTACGATTATTGCCTTGTGTAAAACTGGCGAAGGCATATCCAATCACAGATGTACGATTTAGCGTGGTAAATTTGAAACGGTCCTACTGGTTTAAAACGGGCTATAAATTTTATTATCGATGTATGTTTAAAGTTGAAATGTCATTACCGGACCATTACCGGACCCCTGCTCTCAGGTAGAAGGCCTTCAAACAGATAAATAGAATGTTTTGAATTAAGAATCTTTTGTTTGATTCATAATTGCAAATAAGGCATCTGATAATTAATTATGTCATTCACAATAAAGCAAAGTATTATAATTTACATATTAGGCTCACCAAATGTTTTGAGGATATGATTCTTGTTTTGTTTTACGTCCAAGCAGATCCTCTAATTTATTACAGACTTATCATTTTTTTTGACAAAATTATTTGTCTATGTGGAGAAAATATGTATTTGCATATACAATATGTCCCACTTTTCACGGTAACACCTTCGTAGCTCAGTTATTAGTCACTCTATTACAAATAAATTTGGATTGCTATCAATATTTTTATATCTTCTGAGTAAAACAAAACTTATTTCAGTCATTGGTGTGCATTTTTATTAAGAAAAGACATTTTTTTACTGAAAAACTAATGCAATATTGATCAGCATACAGCATGCTTTATTTTTTTTAGTCTTCATATTTTTTTATTAGAATATAAGATACAAGTAAAAATCTATGTGCCCGTAATATTAAAAAATTATTGTAAGTAAGGTGCAAAAGTCTCAGTTTTTGCTTTTTTTTTTCCTTGGGGGTTGCGGTATCGAAGCCCCGCTGTACTGAAGCTTAAGCTTATTGTACCCATAGTTTCGTTATCCCATTAATCCCGTTCCTCTCCAAAAGGAGAGTATACGGTCAATGGAAGCTCTAGCTATTTTTTCCGGGGTTACGGTTAGTCCCCCGAAGTATGAAAACCTCCCAGCCACCAAGGCTTCTTCATCCTCACCACACATCCTGCATTCTGGATTATCCTTCACACCTATGTTAGTTAGGTGTCTGTTCAGTGTGCAGTGTCCTGTTAGAATTCCCACTGCACATCTCAGCTGTTTTCTGCTCAACTTTAGCAATTCGTTAGTCTTTGTCTTGGATGGCCCGCCGGTGATGAACATGCGTGACTGTCTCATCTCCGGCGTGCCAGTCCAATATAAGATATGTTTCTGACTCAATAGTTCCTTTACCATTCCCTTGCGGTGTTGTATGATATCCCGCAGGATGACTCGGGTCTCATCAAGGCTGTTTTTGCGCCTTCTTTGGCCAACTTATCTGCTTCTTCGTTGCCATCATTGCCCTGGTGTCCTCGCGTCCACTCCAGTTGTATACTGTTGTGTTCCGCAAGTCCCACCAGGGATTCAAGGCAGTTTTTTACCGTTGTGGAACGTATCTCTACTGCATTCAGAGCTTTGATAGCTGCTTGACTATCAGTGATGATGCGGATTCTTTTGTCAGTATATGACCTCCGTATCATTTCTTGTACACAGATTTCTATGGCTGTGACTTCTGCTTGGGACACCATTGCGGTACTGCCCAGGTTCAGACTGATGTCTGTCCCTGGTTGGTCCCCCGTAACACCTGCTCCAGTACTTCTTGACGTTTTTGATCCGTCAGTATACCATATGGTATCATTTGGATGTCTTCGCAGTTGCCTTGTTCCTTCCTCTTCCCTATCGGGTATGTATGTTATATAAAATTATACGCTTATTATAAAGACTTAGTCATAACAAACCTTCACAGGTATATCACATTACATGATAACAACTTCTCTTATTAATCGCTTATCTTAGAGATATTATGTTTCACCGTTGTTTCTCACATTTTATGCTGATTGTCGAATTGCATTTCCTTTGTTCTATATTTTGCTTACTCAGGTTCTGTATGTTATAAATATGACTAAACACACTTTGTAGAATCAGTTATTAAACTCAGTTAGAATGCAACACTTCTAATTTATTATTATATTCCTTCTCCAAGAGCCAACGTTGGCTCCACTTAAGTAAATAAAAGTTTTTAAAAAGTTATTCATGTGAACCGTGATCTAACATTGGCGCAGTCGGTAGGATCCGTAAACATCTTCAGAACAAGAAGCCTAACTGGTAGTGAAGCGTAAAAGAACAAGGAGAACATCTGCAGAAGGTGCCTAACTAGTGCGTGTACATCTACTTGAACAAGGGGACCTTCCTCACCGGTGGTGACGGATCCCAATCCCTTGACGGATGAAGAACCTACTCATGGAAACTAAACTAACGTTTCTCCTGCTGTTCGGATCAGCACTCTGTCAATACAAAATTACCCCGATCAATAATACTGTTGCGTTAAAACTGCATGTGCCTGTTCAAAACTGCATGCCTGAAAAATGCAGAGTGAGCACCCTCAGGTGTGAATTTAACTTTATGTAAATGCTCTGTGCATAGTGACATGAATAAATGATTATTATTAGTATTGTAATGTGTTACAACCCCTAGAATGATGTATTTGCACCTACTCGAAAAAGAACCTACCAGAAGATTCCAAAGTGACATCTGGAATTATCGAGAGAATGGTGGCGTCATCACAGAACAATCGAGATCTGTCATTTTTAGGTATAAAAGACCGACCGCATTCTCGGCGAGTAGTTCAGAAAGTTCAAAAAGTATAGAAAGTGAGGTTAAGACTTCAAGGATAAACAAAGTGATAAACATTGTGATTTTAGTCAGTAAAGTGTATTTAAATTAATAATAGTATTGTGAAGTATCCAGTAAATATTTAATAAAGTGTGTTAGTGGACATCTCTTGTTATAATTTTTGGAACCCACGGAATTTGCGAGGGTGGTTTCCTAAGGGTGGAAACGCGTCACAAATTGGTGTCAGAAGTGGGATTTTATGACAAGAGGAGCTCTGAAGTTGTGCTGGAGTGTTCGAGAAGTATTCTCGAGGTTTAGTACTAACACAGGACTAATTTACTGGACATTGTTCGAGGGTTATTTTCGGACAGAAAAATAGTGTTAAGTGCATTTTTGAGACGTTGTAGAACATTTTATTAGGACACTAGTGTAATAATTAAATCCTTTAAACTGAGTAGTGATAGAGACACTGAAAAAGACTCATTTTTTGTGTTAGTGCGTGAAAATTTCTAGAACTTTTCTATTTGGATATTAGTGGAGATTATTAAATTCTCTGAACTGGATAGTGACAAAAGACTCTGGATAAGACTTTTTCGTGCTATTTCGAGATTTGTCTGAAAAGTTCCATTACCGATATTGACGTGACAGTTAAATTTATTTTATTTTAATTTCATCGTATGCCCGTAACAACAAGAAGTATGGCATCTGATAAACAAATACAGGACTTATTCGAACAATTCCAAAAAATGATGGCGCAGCAACGGCAGGAAGATAAAGAAGAGCAAGAAAGAAAACGCCAGGAGGAAGAAAAACGGCGTCAAGAAGAAAAGGACGAATTAAAGAAAATTATGGAAGATCAGGAAATAAGACGTCAGAAAGAAAAAGAGGATGAAGAAACAAGACGTCAGAAAGAAAAAGAGGATGAAGAAACAAGACGTCAGAAAGAAAAAGAGGATGAAGAAACAAGACGTCAGAAAGAAAAAGAGGATGAAGAAAGAAGACGTCAAGAACAAGAAAGACAACATCAAGAGGAAAAAGACGAACTCAGAAAAATAATGGAAGACTTGGAAGAAAGACGCCAGGAGGAATTAAGGAAAATCCTGAGCGATCAAATAAAAATACAACAGGACGCAATCATTTCTGTCAAGGAAGAAGTTAAAGAGGAGATAAACAAGGTCGAAGACAAAGTAGGTGTGGTCGAGACAGAAGTTAGTCAAATTAAAGGAAAAATGAGTGAGGTCGAAGGAGAGGTAGAGCGCCTTAAACGTCAGTTGAGAGAAAAAGGAGGCCAGTTAGTAACTTCATCGGGTCCTCGGTTAAAACCTCCCTCCTTTGACGGCCAAAGCTCATGGACGACGTACAAAAGACAATTCGAGGCGGCGGCATCTGCAAATAACTGGGATAATGAGGAAAAGGCCATGGCATTAGTTCTGGCGTTAAGGGGCCAGGCCTCAGAGTTGCTTCAAACTATCCCAGTGGATAAACAAAGGGACTTCAAAGTCTTGGAAGCTGCATTAGACTTGAGGTACGGCGATCAACACCTTGCCCAATTATACCAGGCTCAGCTGAAATCCCGGATGCAAAAAGCTGGGGAAAGTTTACAAGAATTTGAAGCTGCGATAGAGAGACTGGCACACCTGGCATATCCGAGTGCACCTAAAGAATTCCAGGAACAATTAGCCGTGGGGGCCTTTTTAGATGGTATAAGGGACGAAGAGGTCAGGCGAGTCCTGAGACTGACGAGACACCAAAGTAGTAGCGAAGCTTTGGTGCGTGCACTCGAAGTAGAAGCCGCTTACAGGGATACTCCAAGGTCGAGAGTGCGAGCTGTGACTCTCGAAGAATCGCAACCAGAAATGAACCAGAACCCCTTGCTGACTGAGATGCAGAAAATATTCACCAAATTATGCGATAAATTGGATGGCCTCGGAAAGCAGGAAAAACAACAAAATAAAGGAAAGCCGAGCGGAGGTATTAAATGTTACAACTGCGGCAAGGTAGGACACATGAAGCGAGACTGTCGACAGCAGAACTCGGAGAGTCGAGTAAATGCTGTGAATGTTGAAGAGAAGCAGGAAAACAGTACCAGGGGGGTTATGCTGGCTAGGGAATGCGGTGCCCCCAGAGAAATAAAGATTTCCCAGCTTCGAAGAATTGCAAGCAGTCTGTTGTTGCATGGATATGTGAACGGAAGAAAATGTTTGTTTACCATCGACACAGGTACTACGTCATCAATAGTACGGCCAGGATTTATATCGGGCATAAAGATTACCAAGAGGCAAAATGAAGAAGTGATCGTCCGGACAGCTACGGGGGACAGGGCTACGGTTCATGGAGAAGTAGACCTGGGTTTGCAGATTGGGCATTTGAGGTTCGACCACAGGGTCATCGTGGCTGACATTACGGATGACTTCATTTTGGGACTGGACATTATGGAACAGTATGGATTTATTGTTGACGTAGGAAAGCGAGTCTTAAGGATTGGGAACGAACAATTTATTTTGTCAAAAGTGAACGACCAATGCGAGAAAACCAGGCTGTTGACAACGCAGGCAGTCAAGACTCCTGCATTATCCAGAAAACCAGATAAAGAAGATTGCAAGCGCTACCCTCAGGTGGAAAGATTGTCGAACATGGTTGAAGTCAACACTGTCAAGGTCGATCTTCCAGAGAGTTGGTCAAAGAAAACTCTGAGGCAAGAGCAATTGCGCGATGTAGAAATCGGACCCATGTTGAGAGCAAAAGAAGAGGGAACGCGTTCAGCATGGAAGGATGTTTCCAACAAAGAAGTGGGGCTGAAGGCTTTATGGTCACAATGGGATTCACTTACGGTCGTAGATGGGCTTTTGAGGAGAGCATGGGAAAGCCCAGATGGGAAGCAGGTTGCCATGCGTCTAGTGATTCCCAGATGTCGTGTACCAGAAGTACTCCAGGAAGCGCATAATGAAACGTCCAGCAGACACTTCGGCATAAACAAGACATTGAGTAGAGCACGGGAACAGTTCTATTGGGTTAATAGTCGCCAGGATGTGGAGGCCTGGTGTCGCAAGTGTAAAAATTGTGCTGCCCGTGGAGAACCATTTTCGATGAGCAACTACAGAAATGGAAGCCGAGAACAGCCGAAGAATGATCGAGAGCAGAAGAACAGAACTAGTAACCGCTTGAAGGCTCGTTATGATCAGAATGCCAGTACAGGAGGATTCAAGGTGGGGGATCTGGTTTGGCTGTACAACCCACAGCGGAAGGAATGGAGATCCCCGAAACTTCAACCTCCTTGGGATGGACCGTATACTGTTATTACCCGAATTAATAATGTCGTCTATCGTATTCAACGAAACAAAAAGTCCAAGATGAAGATCATACACTTGGATAGACTGGCGAAGTACATGAAAGAGGCTGAACTGCCTGACCGGGACGTTCAGGCTTAAGGAGGGGGCAGTGTAATGTGTTACAACCCCTAGAATGATGTATTTGCACCTACTCGAAAAAGAACCTACCAGAAGATTCCAAAGTGACATCTGGAATTATCGAGAGAATGGTGGCGTCATCACAGAACAATCGAGATCTGTCATTTTTAGGTATAAAAGACCGACCGCATTCTCGGCGAGTAGTTCAGAAAGTTCAAAAAGTATAGAAAGTGAGGTTAAGACTTCAAGGATAAACAAAGTGATAAACATTGTGATTTTAGTCAGTAAAGTGTATTTAAATTAATAATAGTATTGTGAAGTATCCAGTAAATATTTAATAAAGTGTGTTAGTGGACATCTCTTGTTATAATTTTTGGAACCCACGGAATTTGCGAGGGTGGTTTCCTAAGGGTGGAAACGCGTCACAGTATTATTATTATAGTTTATGTTCTTCGGCAAAAATGTCATAAAAAATGTCTTAGTTAAATTCAATACCAATTCATTATCCAAACACCACTCATGGAATTCATTGGTGGAAATGTTAGCCTTAGATACTGCATTTGCAAGATGATTTTTAGCTATTAAAATATTAGTGTCATCAGCATACATAATTACTTTTTGGTTGTTGACGCAAGAGTGTATCATGTCATTTATAAATATAATAAAGAACAGTGGTCCCGGAACTGAGCTCTGAGGAACACCTATCCTAATAGCTTTTTCCTCCGATTTACTAGTGTTTATAACCACTGTTTGCTTCCTGCCTTGTAGAAATGACTGCCTTCATAAGCACAAAGGGCTTATCTGACATCAAGAACAGTACGATAGTAACGAGAAATTGGTCCATATTGCTTAGTAACGAATGCTTGTAGTACATCGAAGCCCTTATTAAATGCGATTTTAGAGTTCTCTCTTCCCATATAGGCCTCAAAACCGTTAGCACTAGTCAGAGAACAACTAAGGTAAAAGTACAAAAATTTAGGAGTATTACACTTAAGCCCTTTGTGCTTAGTAGGGCAGATGAGGCAACCCAGTTATTTGCACATCCTCGGACACCTATACGAGATAATTTCTCCAGCAGAAGATTGTGATCGACAGTATCGAATGCTCTGCTTAAGTCAAAAAATACAGCAATTGGACACTGTTTTTTATTTAGATAATAATATATACTGTTTCAGTTAGAGCAGTGAATGTAGATTTTTCTGTCTGAATCCATTTTGACAGTTATGTAATAGATTGTGAGTTTTGACAAAGTTATTGAGGTTAAGGTTATCCTAGTTGGAATAATTCATGTTAACTTTAATTTAAATGAATTAAAAATATCAGTAAGAATGTCTTTCATGTTTGTACTTCCTATTGAAATGTAGAGAGTTGGGCATGAAATCCAACTGCAAAATTTTATCTAGATTATTCAAAAGGTATATGTGATTAGTTTTATGAATATCTTATTTTTCAGTATATATAACGACCCAAAGGGATCAATTTTCGTTCAAGGTCTAAGAGAAATTTCCGTGCATGACAGCGAAGGGTTATGCAAACAACTACAGAAGGGTATCCTCAAGAGACAGACGGCACCTACACTCATGAACCATCAGAGCTCCCGATCTCATACCGTATTGACCATAACAGTTCACACTAGAGAGAGTACCGTCTCAGGTGAAGATATTCTGAAAACGGGAAAACTGAATTTAGTTGATCTTGCCGGAAGCGAAAATATCGCACGGTCTGGTTGCAAAGATGTGAGAGCCGTTGAACTGGCCAACATTAATAAATCTCTCCTGACGCTTGGAAGAGTAATACATGCTCTTGCCGAGAAAGGACAAAGGCATGTCCCGTATAGGGACTCAAAGTTAACAAGAATTCTTCAAGACAGCTTGGGAGGTCACACCAAGACCTGTATTATCGCGACACTTTCGCCAGCTGCAACTGCCTTTGAGGAGACAGTTAGTACCTTAGAATATGCTTCCCGTGCTCGAGACATCAAAAATACCCCAATTATCAATGAAAAACTGACCAAGACCCAGATGATTCAGGGTTTGACCAATGAAATAAATCGATTACAGAGAGACCTTGATGCTGCTCGTGATAAATCAGGGTTTTTTATCGATACAGAAAACTATCAAAAATTACTTGACAGCATAGAGCTTGTTACAGGTGAAAAAATGACAATGGAGGAGTTTAATAGGAAACAATCCAAAAGAATTAGTGAACTTGGTAAGTGTTTATAAATTCATGTTTACATGTCATTAGGGCGGCAGATGAGATGTTTATAATTAAAAAATTAAGGAAGGCAAGCACTTGGTTTTTTATTTCATGGAATTTATTGAGAATTATCCAACATACCCAACAAGCAAAATTTGAACGTTATACAACTTTTTAGTTTTATTGCAATTTTATAAATGTAATAAAATAGCAATAAAACAAAATAGTTGTAGAAATGACAATTATATAACAAATTGGTTTACTGGGAGTCTCTCGACCATTATAATATTAATAAAACGCAATCTCTATTTCCAAATAATGTCATAAAAATACTATGTGTTACTTGTGTTAGTAACATTAAGTAAAATAAACGTCGGTTCAGAAAACAGTATACTCCGCATTTGTATATACAGATAATAATAATAATAATAACAAGCTAAAAACGTACCCTTCGCCTGCTCACTGAACTTTTTTTATAATTGTTACACATTCTTCGCAGTTGTTTGTAAATAATGTTAGTTTTAGACATTTTTAATTTTATAGTACGAACTTAGTTGGTAAAAGACTCAGTATAAAATACCCCATATCCCATTTGGGTTTCGATTCCGAGTCAAAAGCGTAAGAACTACACCACCACTTAACACGTAAAAAAACGTAAATTTTTACATTACAAGAGATGAGTTAAAATTATATTTTCACGGTTGTATATTACATTACGAAATGTATATTTGTAAAATATATAAATATTTAAATATTAAAATGAAATATCATTTCACCAGATTTCTATTCAATTACAAGAACATAAAAAACAAAAATTTTTTTTTTCAAATTTAAATCATTAACATTTTTGTTTACTGATCGATTTTGTTAAAAAACAATAGGGTTCTTCCTCTAACACTAAGTTACTTTCCAAATTTCAGTACATTCGGATTTTTCTTTCTTGAGTTATCGTGCTTACAAGAAACGTGATGGACGGACAGACGGATATTTTGAAAGTTGTTCAGAATTCGTTCGCAATGATATGAAAATTTTTTGTCTGCGAGCGATATTTACGGTTTTAGAAATGTGCCCATCAAATGCAATATACTCTTCGTTTTCGGATTTGCGAAGAGTATAATAATAATAATAATAACTTTACTTCAGGTAAGCCTTACAGAATAAGAAATGTCATCAGCAAAATACAAAATAAATATTATAATACTCTTAAATAATATACTTCATTTTTTTTTGCGGAACTGTTTTCTCTGGTACCTCTAAAAAAGAACTGGGTCTATCACTGTCAGTGTCATTATTGATAACACAGCCACACAAAAAAAATAAAGTTTATTTTCCACGGGTAAAAGCCACCTATCCCCATGTTTTTTGGGCCGCTGATTCCAAATATCACTTCAAAAATATGTTTCACTGCTCAGTTTTTCGCAAATTAACGTTTCATCCCTAAATTTGAGATTAAATGGATATTCATGGATATTCAATGGATTTCACTGCTCAAAGCGTGTATATGCGCGAAAAATAAATGGGCCCACTGTGCTCCAAGCGCGTTAACTTGCCTGTCGTTTTTAAATTGGTTCAGACTGCTCAAAGCGATTTAACACGCGTATATGTACTATTAATACATTTTTATATACTTACACAAGTTTCTGTTGTACCTTAATGTTTTTGATAAGAATGTTGTTTTGTGTTTATGTTTATTTACTTGTACTGTTTTTAACCATTTTTTAAAAAATTATTGAAACTAGAGCACTTGGTTTTTGTTTTTCTTTCAATTTTATATATAATAATAGACTATGCATACAATAAACCAAATCAAATAGTAACGTAATATTGGATCTGCGTGCTCCAAGCGCGTATACTCGCAAGCAGTCAATTTATTGTGCACTACACGAGGATTACGTGAAACCGCGCTGCGCAGCGAAAGGGTTAAATCTAATAAAAGACACGCGTTGAAATGAAACTTTTGAATCGTTTAAAATGGCTATCGTCACATACTTCCAACGTTCTATCGTACCACAGAAATGATGGTGGTGTACATCTACCCCCAAAAAAACTACTACTACTCCTTGTTCTGTTTTTTCTAGAGTACGTTTGTGAGGGCTCGACAGATCGAGGTTATTACAGGGAATATTGTTCGAGTCGAGTATCTTTTGACCAGGAGACGCCTAAACAACCCCTGGGGGTTATAACCACCCCCTACCTGAATGACAAAACATTCCGAAAATACTGCAGAAGGGCCGAAAAACAGTTTCCTCCAATTTTCGAGGGGGAATAACGTGAGTAACACAATAATTGCAGTACTTTCCCCTACTCTTCTGGAACTACCCCCAAATGAAATAAGACGACCTCTTGTTTTGATTTTTCCGTACTACGCTTGTGAGGGCTTCACGGATCGGGGTTATTACAGGGAATATTGATAAGTCGAGTATCCTTTGACCAGGAGATGCCTAAACAACCCCCGGAGGTTGGAACCACCCCCTCAGTTTTCGAGGGCGAATAACACGATAATTGCAATAATTTCCCCCACTCTTCTGGAACTACCTCCAATTGAAAAAAAAACACGACCACCTGTTCCAATTTTTCCGTACTACGCTTGTGAGAGTTTGACAGATCGAGGTTATTACAGGGAATATTGATAAATCGAGTACCTTCAGAAGACGCCAAAACTACTCCCGGAGGTTGAAAGCACCCCCTCCCTCAATGACAACACATTCCGAAAATATTGCTAAAGGGCTGAAGAATGGTCTTCTCTCATTTGCGAGGGCAAGGAACACGATGGTTGCAGTCCTTTTTCCGCACCCTTCTGGAACTATCCCTAAATAGAAAAAACTATCCCTTGTTCTGATTATTCGGTACTGTGAGGGCTTGGTAGATCGAGGTTATTACAGGGAATATTGCTAAATAGAGTATATTATGATCAGGAGATGCCAAAACAACTCCCGGAGGTTGAAACCACCCCATCTCTGAATGACAAAACATTCCAAAAATACTGGGAAAGGGCTGAAGAACCATCTTCTCTCGTTTTCGAGGGCGAAGAATACGAGGTTGCAGAGGTTTTTCCACACCCTTCTGGAACTACTCCAGAATGGGAAAAACTACCCCTTTTTTTCAGATTTTTGCGTACTATACTTGTGAGGGCTTGACAGACCGAGGTTATTACAGGGAATGTTGATAAACCGAGTATCTTTAGACCAGGAAACGCTAAAACAACTCCTGGTGGTTGGAACCACCCCCTTCCTGAATAATAATAATAATAATAATCTTTATTGACCATTTCAGATACAAAAAAAATGTATATATGGTACGTCATTGGACAATCTATAACAAACACACAATAAATAGATATAAAATTATAGTAAATACACAATATTTATAACAATATCTACACGAACATAATTGATAAATAAAGATACAATATCACAGATTATCACAAAAAAATTCACCAATTGTATAATAACACTTTTCGACTAGTATTTTTTTCATATTATGTTTAAAAGATTTTTCATTTAGATTTTTGTACACATTCGGCAGCTTATTATAAACTTTAATAGCCAGGTATTCAGGGCTTTTTTCAAAAATTGATAAATTATGCTGTGGAACTTCTAATACTAAGTTATTTCTAGTATTATAATTGTGATTTTGGCTTAAAAGATTGAGACGATTAAATTCAGATTTAGCATGTATTAATAATTGAAGTATATAGATGCTGGGTAAAGTTAGGATGCCTAATTCCTTAAAGATTGGTTTACAGCTGGTTCTCTGATTTACTCCTACTATGTGTCTGATTGCTCTTTTCTGCATTTTGAACACTCTCTCACTTTCAGTGGATCCACCCCAAGCCACGGCCGACTCTAGTTAACAGGCCACGAAGTAATAGGTGGCAACACCGCACACAAGTAAAGATGGTTGGTTTGCATTACAGCAGCTAAATTTAATAGGCGCCCGTGTTTTAATTGTATTTTATTTATTTATAATGCGTTTTGATTCATGATTCTATATGATAGGTTTGTTTAGGTAGGATACAGATTATAAATCATTCATGTGTTTAATAAATTGAGGCTTCAATCGAAGTTTAAATCTCTGCTCGGTTAATTTAAACATCACGATATTTTGTACAGAATTATGCCTAATTTTGCACAGAAAAAAAAATGTTTAATTGTTCAGCAAAACCAACGAGAAGAGTTACATAACCTTTTTTTAATAATACGAAATATCATATTTTTATATTATAAAGGAAGTAATAAAATAATACAGAATACATAATATTCTAATTTAGGATGATTCGGGAATGAGTAAATTAAAAATAACAGGACTGTAAGGCCGTAAGTAAATTTAAAAACATGAAGAAATATTTACTTATGATATGAATAAAATACGAATATGGAATTGAATTGATACATATAGATTTCTACTTTGCTGTTTTGAAAGTGTCTAATTTTCGTTTTTTCGTTTTATTGGCATCTTTTTCAGTAGTTCGTAACCGAGATTTCAATCTACTTTGCTCAAGCACCCGATTATTCTGCATTTTTACATAATTATATAGAAGTACATTAGCAAATATTGAACAAATAATTTGTAAAATATAGTCAATATTGTTCCCGCATATACACGTGTTTAAAAAATCTAAATAAAAATTACCTGACTTTGAACTATGTAAAGTTAGATTGATAAGAAAATCTTTTTGATTTTCAATTTGTAGGAACTCCTTTTCTAAACTATTGTTGTTAATGATATGTTCTAATATGACGTACACGTGAAATAAAATTATGGTCATATTATTCGTGGGTACTGATAGACCATCACGTTGTAGATAATCACAATATTGATTTCCAGTAAAATTACATTTATTTTCAACAATATCTGAAAGGCAAATATTACAAGAAATTTTTTTAGATAGTGCATGAGATGTCTATCCAGATATATAAATGTTAACTGCTTCGTCTATATTAGGCCAGTATTAATTGAAATTTGATTTTCAATACCAACAATATCAGCATCAGAATTTAATGTATAAAACACGACTTTAGACGTAAACATGTTTACATTCCAGCTATCAGAGATATTATTATTTTTTTTGATAAAACGTTAATAAATTCCTCATAATTTTCAATAATATCTGACTTCTCAAAGTTTTGGATTAAAATTTCATGTTGATGAATTTGATTTTCGCGCCTACTTTCTGGATCTTGTCGACGGACTGATTTTTTGTAGATAAGAATTTAGGCAAATTTGGAAAAATGGGACAGTATTTTCTTTTAATTTTGGTTTATAAGGAATCATTTTAAATGTTCCCCCTGGTACAAGATATTTATCAAATTTAATAATCTCACCGGGATCAAAATGTATTTCGCATACAACAGCATGTTTTGATGGTATCCAATCTTTTCGGGGAATAGCTGTAGGCCATTTTTCTCTTAATTCATCGTCCTTAGGAAAACTAAACTAAACTAAATGTGGTCTTTGGACCATCTGTTTTCGTTGTGGAAGTATAATTATTTGTCTTACAGCCTGGTATGACAGAATGCCTGGGCATTTTAGGTTAAGTCGGTTCACGCACTGTTAAACAGAGTATACACTCGATTAAAACTATCGTAACGTCCTATAATTGATATCACACGATCTAAACTAAATGCACTTCAATTAGCAAGACACTTACACTATTGTTACAAAATAAAAATATGAATTTCCAGCAATTAAAACAAGAGCCGACCAAAAGCAGCCGTAAACAGCTTTGGCAATTTAGTGAAACTAAGCACCACATGCATTGTTGCCAGTTTTCCTTGTTCGCGGCCTGTTACTAGAGTCGGCCGTGCCCAAGCAATAACACCATATGAAATCACAGAGTGAAAGTGGGCATAATAGTACATTAAAAGAACAGACTGCTCGACAGTTTTCCTCAATTGATTTAAACAGTAACAAACTGGCGCAATTTTGTTACAAACTGAATCTATATGAGGATGCCAAGAACAGTTGTTAGATATATGTAACCCCAAGAATTTTAAACTGTTCTTTTGCTCTAATGAACCACCATCAGTTTTTATTAATAAGCTACTGTCAACTTTTTTGTTAGATATATCAAATCTGATAAAACTGGATTTTTTTACATTTAATCTTAGCTTGTTACTTTTGTACCATTCATGAATCTGCTGAAATTGTAGATTAGCATTTTTAGTTACGTCCTCTATTCTGGGGTGACAAATTAACAGGGAAGTGACATAATATTACGAAAATACGAAAATACTGTGAAGGGGCTGAAGAATGGTTTCCCCCGTTATCGAGGGCGAGGAAGTATTGCAACCATTGTGTTCCTCACCTCGATAACGGGAGAAAGCGTTCTTCGGAGAAATGTTATTGATGAGGCAAAGAGATAAAGCTAAGTCTGAATACAAGAAAAATCTTTCACTCGCAAAATGGAACTATTATAAACAGATACGAAATGCTACAAATCATGCCCAAACTGCTGAAAAACGTGCTTATTTTAATCATATCGCTAGAAATAAAAATTCTAAAAAGCTCTGGGACGAACTTAGGTCATTACATATTACGTCCAATAACAAACCACAAATACCCACCAATTTACTAGATTCTGATTCTATTAATAATTATTTTATAGACAGCATCCCACAAAATAATAAAAATATTACAGATGTAGTAACTATTATGACTTACATAAAATCACTAATTCAACTTTCAATTTCAGCTTAGTTTCCCCTCAACTTATTCAAAGAGTTCTTTGTAACTTAAAAAATTCTACATCCGAATCTGATTCGTTAAGTATTTATTTTATTAAATTATGTCTTCCGCACTTACTAAATTTCTTGGTTCATATTAATAGTATGTTTATTGAATGTCGGCTCCCTACTGCTTGGAAAGTTGCTCTAGTGACTCCTGTTTCGAAAAAAACGGAGCCAAAGACATTTTCAGATTTGAAACCGATTAGTATTCTCACAGAATTATCTAAGTTAGCAGAAAAAGTAATTGAGATTCAGCTTAGGGAACACTTAGACTTTTTGAACATACTACCAACTACCCAATCAGGTTTTCGAGCTGGTTATAGTTGTTCTACTGCCTTAATGCATTGTTGAGGCCACTGATCAAAGTAAATGTACTGTTTTAATACTACTAGATTTTAGTAAGGCTTTTGATACTATAGATCATAAACTACTCCTAACAATTTTAAAATCATGTGATATTGATGATAGATGCTGTAAACTGTTCCAATCATATCTTGAAGGGCGTTCACAAATTGTAAGAATATCCAATAAACTTTCTCAATCAAGGGCGATCAATAAAGGTGTTCCACAGGGTTCCATTTTCCCTGTTGTTCACAATTTATAGTTAACAATTTGTAAATTTTGTTAAATCCTGTTCGGTTCATATGTACGCGGATGACACCCAAATTTATTATTCTTTTTATGCTAAGGATTATGAGGCTGCTGTGCAACAAATTAACACTGACCTAAAAAATTTATCAGATATATCCACACAACATTCGCTCATTTTAAATCCATCAAAATCAGCTATGCTTTTATCTCGTAAGAAGCACGATTGTGCCAATTTGCAAAATTTAATTAACATTGAATTAAACGGATGTCGTTTGGAATTGTTGCAACTTGCCAGAAATTTGGGTGTAACCTTAGATACAACTCTGAGATTTAGAGAACAGGTTCATAAATTTATACAAAAAGCTTACTCCACCCTAAGACTTCTCTATCTCCACTGAAGTTATTTAAGTATAAACACTAAAAAGACCCTTTGTGAAACATTAGTGTTGTCGCAGTTCACATATTGTGCCCCAGTGTATGGTCCCTTTTTGGACAGGGATTGTAGCAATCGTATACAACATGAGCAACATTCATGTATTCGATTTATCTATGGTATACGTAAGTTTGAACACGTGTCACATAAGTTGAAAGAACTGAATTGACTAAATATGCAAGACCGGAGAAACTTTTATTCAACTTGTATCTTTCACAAGATTATCTCTATAATAAAATAACTTTTCGCAGTGATGTTCATAATCTCAATATCAGGTCTAAAGGTTTACTTAGTCCATCTATGCATAGAACTTCGTTCTATGAGAGAGGTTTCAGATACTGCATTTATAAATTATATAATAAGGTCTCATAAGGGGTAGTAGTAGTTTTTTTGGGGGAAGAACCATCGTTTCCGTGATACGATAGAACGTTGGGAGTATATGCGACGAGAGCCATTTTAAACGATTCAGAAGTTTCATTTAATAGCCATTTAACCCCAAATTTAGGGATGAAATGTCAATTTGCGGAAAACTGAGCAGTGAAACATATATTTTTGACATGATATTTGGAATCAGCGGCTCAATTCAGCTTTGGAAAATAAACTTTATTTTTTTTTGTGTGGCTGTGTAATATTTCTAGTGTTATATTTTCCTTGATGGTGATTAAAATCAAATCTATAACGAACACCATGTGGCCAAAAGAAAGCGCTTGTAAAATTCTGCTTTAAACTTGAAATCTGCTGCGACCACATAGCTTTTAAATCTCGATCCTGGTTCTTTGAGATCTTTTACAATAAATTCTTTGTCATCTTTAATTTTAATTTTAAAGTATTCCCATATGTCTTCTTCTGTGATGTATTCTGTAATTTTATAAAGGTACATCCATACTTTTGGCTTTACTCCCTTAAACTTTGCATTATTCTCTTCTGCTTCTCCTATGTTTCTCCTGTAAGATTTTTTCTTTCTTTGAACCAGTGCCAATTATCCATGTCAGTATTTTTTTGCTACATATTAATTTCTTGATTCTGCTGAGTTGTAGTTTGTTGGCGGTTCTAAGTTTATTATATCGTTCATAATGTTTTGTTGGTATTTTTCCATATTTTCAAATGAATTGTTTTTGTTGCCGTGTTTTGTTATTAACTAAATTGGAAACGTATAGAGATTTCGTCTAGTGATCTCAAAGACATCGGACGTGTTTAAGTTTGGTGTTCGGTGACAGTAATCTGGCTTAAATCTCGATTAAAAGCCGGCACAATAGGACGAAATTACGCTGATGCGATAAGTGAAAAATTATACGCAAAGTGATATATAAAATAACATTACAACAGTTAAGTTATTTAGCTAATATTTAATTAATGTGGGTGATTAGAATATCTCAGTGCATAACAAGTGAAAAGTGGAGAATAACCCGAGAGCCTCTAGGAAACCATAAATCAATCAACACAAAGATAAGTCTACACGCGACTATACCACTTTACTTAAATTTATACCTATATGCTTTAAATGCTTGATAGTTCCTAGACAATAAATTAAAATAAGGGCACTAAATGTTTTTCTTTCAGCAAAAAATATACAAACCAAACTATTACAAAAATACAAATAATAATTAATAGCCAAAACCGAATTTCTTTCAGCGCGATATAATAATGGTGATAATAATAACCCAAAATAATCATTAATGCATCGCTATTAAAGTGTGATTATACAGATTTTCTGTGTGAACCTTCAACTGTGTTTTCTCATAATTCCTAAAAATATTCAAACAAATTTAATCACAATTGAACACGTAACGATCAGTGGCGCACTACTTTTAAAGTATACCTTTCAGGTGAGGTTTTCATAATTGCTAAAAATATTCAACCGAGTTTAACTTGGATTAGGTCAGAAATAATCAATGGGGCACTGTCGGTGTGTAGCGTCCAGACTGAATTCTTATGGCACCTCAATGTATGTATACGTGATACAGGTTTCTCTCAGAAAAATGGTTTCCAAGAAAATACGCACAGAAAAGAGCAATCTTGATACCTAGAGCAGCGGTAACTCAACTCAATAAATAGATCATATTCTGGTAGGCAGGGAGATGACTTATAGTGTTCTGTCACCAATGGATACCCATAAAAGCTTGAAAAAGTTAAATACAAAGTGACAACGTATAGAAGTTATATTTAAGTTTGTATAAGTGAATGTGTTTGTAAAATAATTTATACCTCGGAATATTTTCAGCTTGATAAGGAATATTAGTTAGTGTTTAATTAGGTACATAAACCCAAACTTTCCACAGTGCTTCTTTCTAACGCAGTAAATCATAGCATATACATAGTGTAGTGAAATCGTGTACCTGGAGACTTTAATGCACATATACTCCTCACATGGTCTAACGAAAATGGAAACGTGCTGAAAAACCTAGCACACATGTTTGACTTAACAATAAGAAATACATGAAGTAAAAGTCAAACATGCATTGACACCTAGAGTAATGGAAGCTCAGTCATACAAATAGACCATATTCTGGTAAGCAGAGAGATAAGGGGAAAGATCAGGAAGGATAAAGCAAAAAGGACAGCAGAAAACCTACTGAAGAAAACGCTAACATTGAACAGCACCAAACTAAAAATAGGGAGACCATGTTACACATGAAAAACAATAATCGAGAGGATCATAAACAAACTGGGAAAGAAAAGCGAGGGGAAAAATGAAAAAACCATGCGTCATGTGGCTCTCGCTGCTGACAACAAAAACTGTACGGCACATTTTTCTGCAATAGTGTTAGTCTATGTATGAGGTAAATGTAATTCAAGTTTCTTGTATTTTAAATATTTATTAGCCTAAATGACAAATATTAATATACCAAATACCAGACAATGTGATAAACTGTTTATACCCATAAAACAACTTTTAAAGATTCCCTTATCATAACTGTTACATTATTCAATAGTTTACCACATGACATAAGATATCTCCCTCTGTACATATTTACAAAAACAATAAATAATAGTAAAGGACCCTGCACCAAATGCATGGGCAATTTGTTGTCGACGGAATCGTTGCAAATTCAAAGCATAGAATCCTTAGGTCATTCTCAATGAAAACTGTTACACATAAAGTTCCAAAATGTCTTTATTTTAAAATTACAGCAGGTCGAAGCTCTAAAATTCCAAATTTTAAAAACGCGATTTTACTTATTTTTTATCGAAACGGACTTATGTATTGATTTATATGAAGCAGTTACATATATTGTGTACTTATATAAATAAATATATAATTACTTTTGCCCTTATTTATATACCAGTAGGATACAATAGTTGCAAAAGTTATTAGTTTGTAAAAGCTTAACTTTTACTTTTATTATTTAGTTTGCATTAAGAATAAAATACTGATATTCAGTGCAATACAGGAAAAAACATTATTATAAAAATTAATACAATACAACTGCTTATTAAACAAATTCTTTTATTCTAATGTTGATACAGTATACTTATTTATGATAGACAAAATCTGATTTTAAAAATCTTTATTTTATTTTAAAAATAAATAATACGGATAGATACGGGAAATAAATAATAAATAATCCATATAATAAATATATTTACTAAAGTTATCAGTATGCAAAAGCTTACTTTTACTTTTATTATTTAGTTTGCATTAAGAATAAAATACATACTGATATTCAGTGCAATACAGGAAAAAACATTATTATGATACTCTTATAAAAAGGGCTCTTATAAAAATTAATACAATACAACTGCTTACTAAACAAATTCTTTGATTCTAATCCTGATACAGTATACTTAATTTTGACAAACAAAATCTGATTTTAAAAATCTTATTTTATTTTAAAAATAAATAATACGGGAAATAAATAATAAATAATTTGTATAATGAAGATATTTACTGCCTTTGTCCAACATCACTAACATTTTCAAGTAAAGTTTCAGTTAATATTTTGGAATAAAAATAGGATTCTTCTTATTTGCGTAAGAATCTTTTATTTGTTTATATGAATATTAGAATAATGTATTTTCCTATGTTACAATGTACATCAGTATTATATTCTTAAAACAAATTAAATATTAAAAGTATTTACCGTTTCAATAAAAGATACGTAAAATCGCATTTTTAAAATTTTAAATTTTGGAGCTTCGACCTGCTGTATTTTTAAAATAAAGACATTTTAGAACTTTAACCATAACAGTTTTCATTGAGAATGACCTAAGGATTCTATGCCTTGAATTTGCAACGATTCCGTCGACAACAAGTTACCCATGCATTTGGTGCGTGGTCCTTTACTAAGGAATAGTTTTTACTCAATTACTGATTTTTTTGGACAAGCAAATTGGTCATTAAACTTATTGTTTTTATTAAATGGTCTTACTGATTTCCCCTCATCATTATTAAGGTATGTAGGTATTTATTGGGACTGATTTTGTATATATTAAACCTATCATTGTTATCATTTTAATCTGTTAGTTTTCTTCTTAATTGATGTTGCTCCTACATTGACAAATTTTGTTATTTTATTATACTTATTACTTATATTAATTGTTTATATTTGTTTTTCTTATATATTTATGGGTATATATTTCTGTTTTTTTTTTTAATTGACTTACCAAATGTACAAAATTTGTATCCGTTATTGGTAAATAAATTTCTGTTTCATTCTATTTTAAAGAGACCTAAACATGTATCAGATGAATCTGAATAAATTCGTGCGAAACAAAAGACCAAGTGCTTACTTTTCTTAATTTTATCTAAACATGATTTACAAAGAACCAACTGAAAGTAACGATTTATTTGCATTACGTTGTCATTAATTTGCAGAAGAGATCGTGCGATCCAGAACCAAAGAATTTGACGATACTGTGGATATGTGCAAGAAACGGCAAGAATTATTGGAAAAGACCAAACAGTTGCTTAAGGAGAAGCAGGCTACCATAAAACAGGAGCAGTTTGTCGCTCGGATATATGAAACAGAGCTTAGCCAGCTACATCGCCGAGCCGAACAACTGTTGTCAACATCAAAGGAACTTTCGATGGAGAGAAGTGTCTTGCATGATAAGCTTCAAAAGCAATATAATATTAACATCACAAATCATACTACTGGTAAAAGTGCCGTTTCACAAGTGCTGGACATGCTGAAGGAAATATCAGAAGAGGCAGAGAAAATCAAAGCTTCAGATCAAAATACACGCAGATTGTGCAAAGAGGACTTAAATGACTTGAAAAAGGAGCTTCAACGTCCCTTAGATGAGATGAATAAAGCGATGGAAGTTATCAATTCACATTCTTTTGAAGAATTGTCAATAACAAAGGAGACAAGAGATGCGTTGAATAAATTTATTAGTGACATTAGGAAAAGGACGATCGATATGGATGCTATGTTGGCTTCTCACATGGGTAAACTTAAAGAGATTACAGTAGAACGGATAGGAGAGTTCTCCAAAGAATTTAAACTCATGTACCACAAGGTAAGTTACAACTTTTTATATGTACTAAAATTGCAAATTGCATTATACTTTTCTATTTGAAACCCATTTAAAAAACTACGATTTAGCCGAATTTATTAATGAAAATGAGAAAACGTGCTCAACAGGAGAAAATTTCCGAAAAAAAAAGTTAGGGAGGGGGAGGGGGCGTCTAAAAGCCGCCACTGCTATCCCTAAACCCAACCGTTTCAGAGATATTTGACATTTTATAAGGAATTTGACAGGTGTTACGGTTTGCAATAACCTTTATAATTTTTTTCGAATAAAAGATCCTCATTTGCTTTTTGGCATGCAGAAAGACCATAAGGTGAGCTACTCTCTACATTTTAAATATAATCCAATAATATACCAAATTTTTTACGAATTTTTTTTAATTGAACAAGAGGTCATTCTTGCACGTTTCTTGAGCTGTATCTCGGAAACTAGACTTAGGATCGAGTTGGCCCTACGAGAGCTTTTGATCAGAAAGTCAAAATCTATAACTTACTAAAAATTCAGCCAACTTGACTGTACTCTAATTTACATAAGAAATGTTCGAGGTCCTTTTTTAATCTCAGATTTCTTAACCACTTCCAAATATTCCGCTCGTCTTCTTAATGACAGTCTGGGATGTTCCTCTACTGACTGTAATACTAAAAGAGTCCTGGCATCATCTTCATCATATATATTTTTTTTAAGTCTTGGTGTTTTTAATAACGAACCAGTTCTTAAAAATTTCTATACTAATTTGTGGCAAGTCGACCGTGCAACACGCACACCTGGATATTTTGAATTAAAATCTTCGATTACTTTCCAATAGCAAGGCTTACCAATTCCATAACACTGTTAGATATATTTTTTGCTGTATAGTTAGCATTTTTACAATAGTTATTAATAATGAAGTAGAAAATGCTGTACGGTAAAATGAGGATAAATCGAGGATAAATAAATCTCACTGCTGCCAACCACAAGCCAACTCCTCAGTTATACAGTTTTTCTTTTAATTTTCAAAATAGTAAAATTATGCCGATTTATAAACAAATTGGAATTCTGAAATACATTTTTCAAATAAATTTTTGCAATGCTGTTAAAATAAACAGTAGTTTAATATAATTATGAGTATAATTAGCTGTCTTATTTAATAATTCTTGTGAGAAGAAAATAATTTTTATTTTACCGTAAGTTTTATGGCATGATACCACTTGATACTTATGAAAAATTTTTTAAAAAGTCGAATTAGGCAGATTTATCCACAAATTGGAATTCTGACATAAATTTTATTTCTAAACAACTTTTCTTAGTGACAGTTTTTCATATCGTTAAAATTGAACGTAGTTTACTCTTACATAATTTTCAGATTTTTTTTTCTAAACACCCTGTACATGACGTGTTAACTTACTTCATGCCAATCACATTTTTAACAAAAGCAAAACTTTTTATGAAGACTAAATTTTCCACGTAAAATGAGAAATAAAAAAGTTTACCCTCTTATCCACCCTAACAGTGGATATACTGTGTGCAACACACGGTCAATAAACGATACGGTTGCATCAATCAGCAGCTTTAGGACGAGAGAGACGCGGGGGTGGGAAATAGAATGAAAGAGATAGACATCTGATTTCCGTGCAAAAGACAGAGACAAAGATGCTTGTAGTCTCTACAGGTGACGTAGGCTGTAGACCCTACCGGAATCTTTGTCTCTGTCTTCTGCACGGAAATTAGATATGTCTGTCTCTTTCATTCGATTTCCCGCCCCCCGCGTCTCTCTCGTCCTAAAGCTGCTGATTGATGTAACCGTATCGTTTATTGACCGTGTGTGCAACATACTGCAATTTCAACCAATTAGGTGTTTTCACTGTATGCAAATTTGCTTTTTTGATATTATTAAAATGAAGTACTCCATACATTAAAGCACTTACCAATATTTAAACACCATTCTTTCATCTATCAATTTAAAATTTCAACAAATAAATAACAAAACTGAATAACTGAATGGGTATTATACAAAACGGGCTGTGACATCATCGGTTGCATTAATATACCCAACATAACCTCAACTTTTAGGTTTTTTAAAGTTTATTGCCATTTTTAATGATTGTATCCGCACTTCCCATTTGAAACCAGTATGGCTCCAAGCAAACATTTAAAAACTGGCTCAAATGATGTCTCAATATTTTGATTACTAAAAATGGGCTGCTAATTATCGGATTTCCAACCTACAAAAATCGCCTTATTTTATTGGGGGAAGATATTTAAAACTTTATGAACATTACATTGAACAAGAGTTTAGTTGAAAGTATGAGCACCAAGCGGACATTTTCATAATAGTGACATATTACTATAGTGACATTTTTAAAAGATATGTATTTTTGAGGTTAGGTGTTTACCATCAATATGACCGATGACATCATCAATATGGCTGTGTTTTGGGCGGTAAAATTTTAATTCAAATTTAAAAACTTTTTCTTGGATATTACTCAACTGGTTGTGGAAATTCAATGTTTTTAGTAATAATTAAGTATTACCTTCACAGTCAATGGGATTTTAAAATTTGTGAAAACACCGAATTCCATCGAAAGCCATTTTCCATAAGATTTGCATGGGGTTCTTTCATTAAAAAAAATCAGGAGGCCGGGGCTACAAAAATACATAAAGTTTTATGTTGTTATTATATCATCTTTTTACAGCAGAAGTTGCTAATAAGGGTCTACCTATTTCTTTCTAGTATATGTATGATGTTCGTGAGTTAGTAGAAGGCATACATAAAACGTTAGCTGCAGAGGATGGACATCTTATAGAAAAACTTGACCAATTGGAACAGGACATAGAGGCTCGAAGAAGACATGAAGAGCTTATGTATAAGCAGAAACTGGACATGGATGCAAAAATACTGAATCAACTTCAAGTTATTAAAGATCGATGTGCACAACGAAAACTTGACGAGACAGGAAAAAAGCTTCATTATGATTTGATTTGCACAACTGAAAAATCCATTGCACAAACTGAGGAAATGGTTGAAAACGTAAGATCATTTGTTAATTAAGTATTTGTGTGTTATTATATCTCTTCATTTTTCAGCTCGAGAGGACAATAACACAAGAACTTACTACTGCTAGTACAGAATCTGTGTCTGGTGCAGTGTTAACTGACCTAGTGCAATTCGAACTCGAAGTAGATTCGCTGTCCGCTCGATCTGATGTAAGTAAGCATTGTTTTCTTTCTTTTTATTACGATGCACTTGGTGGGTGGGCTCAGTTAACAGCTCCTACCATGAGTAGGGAAACGATTGCTAGGTTCATGTTGATCTTTGTAAAGTGATGTGTCTCACCAAGGGGCTGAAAGAGTTTAGTTTTATTTTAACCCACAATTTTTGCATGTGGTGAGTATTCCCATCCTAGTAAACCATAGGTATATGGAGGAGGCGAAGCCAGCTACTAAAATTATTGACGTATGTACTGTCTGGTGTAAATTCCTTAATAAATAAATATTTTTCGAGTTCCTTTAAAAGTTTATCTGCGTGCTGTCCCCAGGACAATCTAGGGTCTAAACATATCCCTAAAAACTTAACAAAGGGTGGATTAATGAAGTCACAATTTTTTTAAGTAATGGTTTTGTCATTGTTAAGACTTAGATAATAAACCAAGATACTGTTTTCATCTGTATTTCATCATAACACATAAGGTCACACAGGTACACAAAATAAAAAAAGTGTACATTTTCTGAGGTTTCACATATATACTTCCATGTATTTTTGACCGCTGAACACGATCCCGATGTCAGTTTTGTTCCATCAGGTCAGGATTTTTTTTAACCACGAAAAACAGAAAAACAGGCTAGAATGGGGTTTAAATTATAAATTAAAGATTTTAAATAAGTAGACATGTATTCGATGTATTTTTGAACACGATGCCGATGTCAGTTTTGCTCCATCAGATCAGATTTTTTTTTTAACCACGAAAAACGGGAAAACAGGCCAGAATGAGGTTTAAAATATAAATTAAAGATTTTAAATAAGTAGACCATGTATTCGATGTATTTTTGCCTGCTGAACATGATCCCACCAGGTCAGGATTTTTTTTAACCACGAAAAACGGGAAAAAAGGCCAGAATGGGGTTTTAAATATAAATTAAAGGTTTTAAATAAGTAGACCATGTATTCGATGTATTTTTGGCCCCTGAACACGATCCCAGTAATAGGGAAGATGCATGAAATTTTAATATGCTTGAAAATATGATTTGCTCTTAATTTCCATTACGCAGAAAACGATTATAACAAAAGAAATTCAAAATAAAATTTATTTTCCGTAAAATTAATATTTAGATTATGCCGTAATTTGTAAACAAAACCACATGACTGCAAACGGTTTCTTATTGGCGTGAAGTCAATGACGACATCCGTTAGTCGGATAATTTGTCCAAAGTAGACCCAGTGTCCTAACCTCTTGTTGATGTCTGTCTACGAACTAATTTTGGAGAATCTTGAAAGTAAAATTACCATATTTGTAGTGATACTCTTAGTTTTACATTTAGGCACAACGCAATATTTGTAACTCATAAGTCATAATAGTGTTGTTCACTAGCTCATTAAACCAAATACTAACACAATAACACCACAAACAAGAACTTGGTAAACTGACTGTAAACAATAAACAGGAAACTGACATTTGACAAACCCATCGAAATTGCTTTAGATATACGTAACTACTGAAGCATGTTTATGCGGAAAAAGAAACTTTCGTTCACTATTCCGTCCTTGTCTGACAAGATCTGACTGGTTGAAGAAAACGTCCGATTGGCTTAACCGTCTTTAAACAGACCGAGAAAAAGGATGAAATATAGTGCACGCAAGTTTCTCTGTCACTTTCTCTAGTCAAGGGCACTTTCCAGTTTGTTATTAATTTCGATGGGCAAATCATAACGGAAAACGTCACAGTTAATGGCGCCAAATAACTGCCGTTTTGAAATATCCAAATTCCTCACTGATGAAATTATTTATTTTCTCGCTGTATTAACAATCAAAAAATCGTAAATTTTACATTTTTATTACTTTTTTTTGATGCTGTATCGATTTTCATTATAAAAAAAAATCATGCAAATTCTTTATTCGTTCAAGTGACTGCAATATATGACAATACTTCTGGGTTTTTTGCAGATAATGTAATTATGATATCATCTGTAAACATTGTAATATATAGGTATAACACAAATAGGAATGGCCCCAAAACTGATCCTTGGGGGACACCAGTTTCAAATTTTCTTAGGTCAGATACCGCTCCATTGCAATTAACCATTATTCTCCTGTCAGACATGTATGACATAATCCAATTTAGTAAGTTTCCACGAATGCCCATAGCATACAGCTTGGCCTCCATGAATCTGATATCAATTGTATCGAAAGCTCGAGAAAGGTCAAACATGAATAATATTACTGATTTTTTTTGGTCTAATTCTTCAAAAACAAAATTTAGTAAATGGTAGCTTTAAAAACAAGAAGAGTTCTGAATATTTTCATAAATAAAACTCGAAAGTGTTTATTTAAATTTTTCAATACCTTCAGAATCGGTGAGGTTTCAAACTTAAAAATTCGCTTTTCTCCAAACTAACTTTTGTGACATACCTTTTATACCCCTGTAGTTTTCATATGTAAGTACAAATTATAGATTGACATTATAGCACAGTATCTAGAGGTAAAAATTATGTAAAAATTTAGGAATAATCTCATTTTTTTATGGGTAATTGGTGTAGTAAAAGGTATCATCTTCAGTTTCTATATGTCCTACACTCGCTCTTACCTCCAAGAGGTGAAAACCACCTGTAAATTTAGAAATTTAATATTTGGAAAAATATTGTCTATTTATTTTTGAAAAGTAGAATATTTATGTTTTTGGGATTGCTGATTACAAATCTGAAGTAAAAACTAAAAAATTCAAAATGGAGGCTCCAATATGGCTGATGGAATTTTTTTCCAAAGTGTTTTAAACAAACTGAGCATGTAGGTGATGCTCATGTTAACGAAAAATGGTATTTTTGACATTTTTTTTATTACTAGACAATAACAGTAACAAAATGGCGACATTTTGTTAAACAGAATGTGACATTGTTTCGGACGGAATATCTTTAATTCTAGTCCTTAGAATTTTTGATGCAAGCGTCATAGCTTCTAAGATACTCGACATTTAAACTAGATACTTAGTCTTATAAACGTTCAGACGCCATCTTTAAACTGAAATTTCTCCGCCATTTTTTCACTAGAACTAATATCTATTGAGATATTTGCAAGAAAACAAAAAGTTTAGGTTTTTTCGAAATTCCCTTTATAATTTAAATTGCATTTTCTTTCTAAAGCAGGTGCTGTAAACGGCCAAAAAAATTGAGTGTCTGGGTCGTGCTATATGTTAACGAAAAAGAGTATTTGAGAATGGGATTATTTAATGAACTTTATTTAGTAGTTGTTACTTCTTGTGGATAAAGTATTACTTAAAATTAGACGATATTAAAAATTTCAGATGAATCCGATATGTGGTTTTCGAAATATACGACTTTTAAAGAGGGAATTGGAAGCGCGGTGCGACCAATATCGTGACGTCAGAGAGTAGTAATATAAATCGGTGAAAATAGTTGATAAACTGATTCTTCACAAACACGCATAAGTTTCAAAGCACACTGCTTGAGTTAATGATTTGTAATGTTGTGAAACTATAACGCGCTGCAGCTAGCCGCTTTGGCTAGCGGGTTCCTATCAAGTAACGTCACGGCCGATACTCGACAAGGCGGGTGCGATCCATTTTTATGATTTTTTTAAGACAATTTATAGGTCCCACAAAATTCTAGTTTTTTGCACAGGGTCTTAAAATTATAAGATCTTTCCCATAATCAAATAAAAAAAAGTGTTAAATGAGCCCATTATATTTTTTTAATAGTCCAGTCAGCGGGGGGGTTTCACCTCCAACTTGAGTGCTCATGAATGGATTTTGATGAAACCTTGTGCAATGTGTTTGTAATGACGTTAATAAAAAAGTTAAAAAAAAGATTGGAGTAGGAAATGATCGGAAGAGGTAGAAAACACCCCTTTTATCACAGGTTCCGTAACTTGTAGAATTAGTTCGAAAAAGAAAAAAAAAACAATGTATTTACCTTTTTTTGGCCCAAAATAAGATGTTTTTACTCCTATGATTTTTTTCGAGATATGGCCACTCGAAAATTCCTAACAGTGGGGGAGGGGAAATGTAAAAGTTGAAAAAAAAATCTGAAAAAATTCAGGTGTATGTACCATCGAAATAGAAGACTTTTTTTTATTTGCAACTTTTCTGTAAAGTGCGTTTTCACCGAGTTTTTCCGGAAAAACATGAAAAACTACCCCTTTAAAACACCACTTTAAAAATATGTATTTTAAAAATTTGAAAAAATTCAGATGTTTGCACTGAGGTCTAAATATTTTTTGTATTTTGAAATTTTTTGTAACTTGCTAATTTTCCTAGTTACAGGCAGTTTTTCACGATAAATAATGTACTACATTTTTCGTACATTAATACATGAAAATTAGAAAAATGAGCGAGATTTGTATATACCTATTATAAAAATGAAAAACTGCCTGTAACTCGAAAAATTAGCAAGTTACAAAAAAATTCCAAGAGACAAAAAATGTTTAGAAGACCTCAATGCATACCTCTGAATTTTGAATTTTTTCAAATTTTTAAAGCGCTACGATTTCAAAGAAAAGTAGTTTTTTATGTTTTTCCGGAAGAACTCGGTGAAAACGCACTTTACAGAAAAGTTGCGAATAAAAAAGTCTTCTATTTCGATGATACATACACCTGAATTTTTTCAGATTTTTTTCCAATTTTTACATTTCCCCTCCCCCACTTTTAGGAATTTTTGAGTGGTCATATCTCGAAAAATATGCATTTTTCAAAAAAATTCACAAGAGTAAAAACATCTTATGTTGGACTAAAAAGGGCAAATACATTGTTTCTTTTTCAATTCTACAAGTTACGGAACCCGTGATAAAACGGCTGTTTTCTACCCCTTCCGATCATTTCCTACTCTAATCTTTTTTTTTTTTTTTTAACTTTTTTATTAACGTCATTACAAACACATTGCACAAGGTTTCATCAAAATCCATTCATTAGCACTCAAGTTAGAGATTTTGGTCATTTTAGCGCTCCGTTGACTGGACTATAATTACAGTAACAAAATAGAGACTTATTTTAAAAAATGGGAAGGAGCACATTCTTTCTGTCATAACTTCTTTATTTTTTATGCTATAGGAATAGTAAAAAAATAATTTGGAAACTTAATCAAAATTCTTTTAATTTGATTGTTGGCATTTTTGACATAAGTGCCATTTAAACTTAATACTTCGTCTTATAAACATTCGGACGCCATCTTTATACTTTCAGCTCTCCGAGACCATTAATTTTACAGAAATGAGGAAAAAACGAAATTCATTCTCAGTTTAGTAATTTTCTTGTTTGTTTCAATAGCCCAGTCGACGAAGGTATTTACCAACAAAAAGTTGCAAACTGTGTAAACTTTTTTTTAATCAGTTCGTAAAAGTGTGTAGAATAATATCCTGAAAAGTTTACATTTCGCTCGGGTGCAGAACATAAAAAAAGTGAAAAAAAAATTTTTTTTCATTTTTTAAAAATTTTGAAATTAAATCAAGCTAGAAAAAATAAAAAATACAGATTGGTAGATCACGTATTTATGAACAAAAAATGTCCTAACAAAATTTATCTTTAAAGCCACGGTTTTCCCGGAAAAAAATAGTCAAGTGTAACGTTATAACTCAGAGCGAGATCGATGCGTGCACGCGCTTGAATACGCATGACTGTGACACCGACGCACTGAATTACGTCACTAAATCAGAATTTGTTCAATCTATATGAGTGTTGGTTCATTCAAAAGATGGAAATTGTAGCTTTCTGATGCTTTTTTGTTTCAAACAATATAAGCAAAGGATGGACGGGAAAAATATGCTTATATATGTTATTACACTCGAACTCAATCGTCGCAATGAAAAATATAGAAAAAAATAAAAGCTCTTCAAAGAAATTCTTTCTTCATTGAGAACTGTTAAAAAGTATGTACACTTCATGATTATTTTGGTTTATTAAGTTTTAGTAATGTGGATTCAAAAAAAAGTACATCTCAAGTCATTTTAATTTAATTGCTTGATGATTTACTTGATAAATATATATATTAGAGGCTGTAAGTTGCCAAGAAATTGAAAAATAAAATATCACTATTTCGGAAAAAAACGTATACTTTTCGAATGTTCAAACACAAATTCGTTTACTTTTATGCGTTTTTTTCGAAAATATGATTAATCATATCATGATAAGAAAGGAATTCAATGGATATAGGATATAGCTGAAATGTGGCTAGATGTATCTGTAATAAATACAATACAGTAAAGGCACGTATAAATTCATGTGAGCGATTCAGAGGCTATGTGCGGTGTCTGTGTATGCGTTTAGTCGGGGAGCCCTCCCTAGCTGTACGTGCACCCCCCGCCCGATCCTTGGGGACAATGTTTTTCATAAAGATTGAAGCCTAAGGAACAATTTAAGACATATTCTAAAAAAAAAACTGGCAACTGGCTGTACTTTCAAAATGGCGGCCATATATTAAAAAAAAACTGTTGCCAATGTTGTTTTAGTCGTTTAACACAAAAACTAAAAAAGATGAACAAAAACTTTCTTCACAAAAAACAAGGCGTATAATATAACTTTATATTATTAACATAAAATTTAAATAAAATAAACTGAAAAAAATGAATAATAATAATATTATAATTTACAGACATTTATCTGGAAAACGGTAACTCCTATCCAAATATTGTATAGGAACAAAATTGTACAAAATTTTATGCACTTTGTTTTTGTACAGAAAGTTTTTCTCCATCTTTTTTAGTTTTTGTGTTAAATGACCAAAAACAATATTTGCATTTTTTTTAAACGAACGCCATTTTGAAAGTACAGCCAGCTTTTTTTTTAGGACGTGTCTTAAATTGTTCCTTAGGCTTTAATCTTTATGAAAAACATTGTCCCCAAAGATCGGGGGGGTGCACGGACAGTTAGGGTGGGCTTCCATAGTGTTACTTTTTATATTGAATTTTATATTTTATTTTAAGAGATTAATCATTTATCTGGAAAATGGTAACTCCAATGCAAATATTGTATAGGAACAAAATTGTAGAAAATTGTATGTACTTGTTCCTTAGGCTTTAATCTTTATAAAAAACTTTGTCCTAAAGGATCAGGGGAGGGGGGGGGAGGGCGCACGGACACTTAGGGTGGGCTCCCGTAGTAGTTTATAATTATATATTTTCCCTCCAGACTCACTATTTATCCTCTTAGTCACTAAGAAAAATGGTAAAAATGTGTAATCAGAAAGAGAAAAAGCTTTATTTTACTTGTTAGAACTGCTAAGAATTTTTAGAGGTTCCGTAGTATGCATCTGTGCGCTTGGCCGAGCAGAGTGACAAAGTTACTTCACTATTTTTTTCCGAGAAAACCGTGGCTTTAGCGATAAATTTTATTAGGACATTTTTTGTTCAGAAACACGTGATCTACCCACATGTATTTCTGTTTTTTTCTAGCCTGACTTAATTTAGAAATTTTGAAAAAATTGATAAAAAAAAATTTCACTTTTTTTATGTTCTGCATCCGAGCGGAATGTAAACTTTTCAGGATATTATTCTATACACTTTCACGAACTCATTAAAAAAAAAATTATTCAGTTTGCAACTTTTTGTGGGTTTCACTATAAAATGATCTCTGTCGTCTGGGCTACAAGCATTTTCTAGCTAAATGTGATACCTGTCGAGTTATTTGAGGAAAACCATTTTGAAATAACTTTTTAAAGCTAAAATCGCAATTTTCAAATCGTTATAACTTAAAGACTATCAATTTGTATGAAAAGTTGCACAGAACCCTGTTTTCTCAAAATTTGTTTCTTCTTCAGCTCCAATGTTTTTGTTTGTTTTTTTTTAGGTGCTACCCCCTTAAAAAGGGTGGCATCCACTTCCTATAAATTAGCAGGTCCTAGCATAATATAGAAACTTTTCTTGATGCATTTACTATTAAATGGTCATAAATAAACGAAATTTAATTGGTATGACATTATTCCGAAGTTAAAACCTCTAGTTACTGTACTATTCGCAAATGATTTGATTTGATTTCACTGCACATGGACTGTAAAAAGGGGGAAAGATAAGCAAATTAGAAGCAATAAGAGCCAGTGTGAACAGTTGACGAGTGACCGTCACCCTTATTGAAACGTTGTCCATTAAAAACTGTGTTATATTTTCTTTTAAGGAAATTCGGCAACGGTCAAAATCTACAAGGGAGTCGATAACAACCAAAATGGAAAAGGCATCGGATGATCTCAATACACAAATTAATATTGTTGACAGCCGATTTGACTTTTTAATGGATGATAGGGATGCCTTTGAGCAATTTTTTCAGAAATTTATGCAAAAAGCAGCCGAAACATTAAAGAACGATTTCTTGCAAAAATTTGTTCCGGTGAGGCACGAAGGAGATACTCCTGCAAGAAAAACAATCCTTCTTGATAACATTATTGAGCGTCCTGCTCCCAGAGAAGCTCTTATTAACCGATTTAAGGAAGAGGTTTTATCTGATATTGAGGTAAGTGAAAATGGAATTACAAATATAAATATCTTGTATGCATGTTTTTTATTATAGTCCAGAAGCTGGCATGTTCAAGCTAGAGTTTTATTTATGAGTGCTTTAATTTGAGCAGATATGCCAAGCTTAGGAGAATGAGAGAGTTCATTTGCGGGACACGGCTGCTCAAAATTTATGAAACCAGATGACTACTTTTTTTATTGACTAATTAGCATCAAGTTAATTTTTTTTATTCCTTCCCCGTGACACCGCAGTTACAAGAATATAACTGTCCCACAAAAAGGTTGGGATGGGAACTATGTCTGCCGCTTTAATTTGTAAAATTACAAAGCGACTATAACTATAACTGTCTGCATACACGAGATTTAACCACTTTAAAATGTGTATCAATGTCAAAAAATAAACACAAATGCACTCAGTAGTCTAGTAACTAGATATTTTAATTTAAAAAGATTGTCATGTGTATTAAAGTGCATCAAATAAAAGTTTCTGTATTATTCCAGAGTTTGTCAATTTATGGGGGGTGCCTTTAACTTAAAGAAGCTCCAAATTTTGAAAAAAAAAAAAAAGGTTCTATGGAATTCTGTATATAGTTTTAAAGTTATAACGACTTGAAAATTGCGATTTTAGTTTGAGAAAACGCATTTCAAAACTATTTTCATTAAACAATTCGAAAAATATCACATCACATCTAGCAAAAAAGTGCTTCAGACCAAAACAAGAGCTTATAAACTAGAAATTTGTTTCTTTTTTTTTTTCTTCATTTCTGTAGGATTAATTGTTTTGGAAATATTCCATAAAGTTAGCGTCCAAACGTTTATAAGATGAAGTATTTAGTTGAAGTGTTAAATAATTCAGAAACTGTGGCACTTATGTCAAAAATGCCAAGGATCAAAATTAAAGGTTATTAATTAAGCTTTCAAATGGTTTTCTGTTGGTTTCTGTACCATAAAAAACAAAAGTTATAACCTAAACAATTTACGTCTTCATATTCTTTTTTTAAATAAAAATGTTGCATTTTATTACTGCAGATAGCCAGTAATTAAGAAAAAATTTCTCAAATACCAGTTTTCACTAATAGATGCTCAGATTTTTTGGCCCGTTTAAAGCACTTGCTTTAAAAAAAATACATTTTAAAGTTTAAACTATAAAGGTGTTTTTGAAAAAACATAAAATACTTGTGAAAATTATAATGGCAGACCGAAAAGAAACCAAGGATATATTTTTTTCATTTCTGTGAGATTAATAATTTCGATGATATGGAAGTTTAAAGATGGCGTACAAACGTTTACGAGATGAAAAATTTAGTTTAATGTTAAATATCTCAGAATCTATAGCACTTCTGTCGAAAATGCTAAAAATCAAAATGAACCGTTATTAAGCTTTCGAATTTTTTTATTTGTATTCTATGAAATAAAAAACAAACAAGAAAGAATGTGCGTCTTCACATTTTGTTAATAAAACTGTCGCCATTTTGTTACTGTAATTAGCCAGTAATTAAAAAAATAATTTTCAAATACCATTTTTCGTTAATATACAGAAACTCCCGCCTTCCCCTTTAGGTGCTAATTCTCCATGTAAAAATAGTAAGAAAAGTTCCTATAAACATGTGTCCGGAAATGCTTCCTAAGGGAGGTACGGCCCTCTAAGGATGGCGCAAAAATAGGTGTTTTTACTAATTATCTCGGAAATGATTTGGGACAACTTTATGAAACTTGATTAACTATTTTCGATTATTAAAGGTTATTGTTTCACAGTATTAGCCAAAATTAATTTTATCCACGGGCAGAGAAACGAGGGGTCGGTGTTCTTTGTTTCTACATATTAATTTTTCCATTTGACATTTTTAGTATTTTAATCCCTGATTATGATTCCCTGGTTAATTCTGCATAAAAAAGGGCCTCTTTACAATTAGCCATATGGCAAGCCGTTTTCGAGTAAAAGCGGTCTAAACAAAATATTGCGTATTCATTTGCTAAATGCGCATTATTTATTTTTCAAAGTAGGCGTATGTCATTCAGTAACAGAAATGACAGAGTACACCTCACAGGAATATCTCAATATGATTATCTGTTATGGTATGATTTCCTAAAGGAACTATTTTCAATTATTTGGTAATAGTGGTAAAAGAAACATTGTGCAAAAGTTTAATGAATATTTATGATTTTAAAAACAACCTGAATTAAGATTATTATTATGACAAAATGTGCTCAAAATGCCTTCCTTCCTGCTCAATGAAGGTCTCAGAACGGCGAACAATATTATTTGTGGCTCTTTGCACCATTTCCCTGGTAATAGTTTCAAATGCCGCAATTAAGTCGGCTCGCATGTCGTCCTCACTAATTGTTTCATTGAAATGAACCAAATTTTTAATATGACCCCATACAAAATAATCCATCGGATTTAAATCCGGCGTTCGAGGAGGACAACTTATTGGACCACTGCTTCCTATCCAGCGCCCTCGAAAAACTTATTTCAAATGACGCCTTGCTACCCTACTAAAGTGCGCCGGAGCCCCATTCGTGCATAAAAATCAGATTCAAGTGAGCAAGCAGCGGGATTTCATCCAGTAAACCGGGTAGTTGTCTCCAGAGAAATCGTACATAATTCGGTCCATTAAGTCGTGCGGGAAGAAATATGGGACCAATCTGCAAAATTGGTGGTAAATATTATTTTCAAGTTTTACTTAACCTATTAGTTACCCAATGAAAATGTAAAAGTACTTACCATTAGATTCCCTATTTGTCCCGCCCAAACATTAATTGAAAATCGGTATTGAAAATGTGTCTGTGGAATTAAATGAGGATTTTCATGAGCCCAGTAAACAAAATTCCTTGAATTTTTGGGGTAAATGTCGCTTCATCAGTCCACAATATCTGATTAAGAAATAATGGATCGACCAAATGATTTTCCAAAAAATCTGTGAAATTAAAAAAAAATCGGTCGGTTTAAGTGGTAGAATACTTTGCATTACAAATTTATCATATTTGTATAAAATTTGTTTTTTATTTGATGTAGATACTGCATACAAAATTCAGCTTACTTGTACAGAAGATCATTCGAGGTTCATGGTCTCGCGGTGAGAGTCGATAACGGTAACAGTGTTGATTTTCACGTCGAAGGGTTCGATGAATACGTGTTCTTGTTGTCCACAGTAGTCTAGCAGCTCGCTTAGTACTCAACTGGCTAATCAGCAAATGCATCAAGAATCATCTCTTCTTCAGCTACTGGAATCTCTCTTGAGCGACCGTTACCTCGTCTATTAGGTAAGACATTTCCACTGTCCTGTCAAAGTCTAAATAATATAATATATAAAGACGCGACACTCGAAAAGAGAAGCTCATTTCTTGAGAGAGAGAGACAAGATTCCGAATTAAAAGGAATTAAATCTCCCGTAGTTCCTTTACGCATGCGTCAGCAGGTTAGTTTTCCCGAATCTTTGTCAGATGTTCCAGAGACGGAGATGTATTATACTGTAAAAACTGAATTAGACATTCCCAAACAATATAAAAACCATGAAATGATGAAATATTATTAACGTTTCATCGCCTTGTGTCATCTCGTTCATGTTTCCTTGTACAATATGTAAAGTATTATTTGTATATATTTGTTACATGCATGAAAATTTTTACTCGATTACACATCACTTAGAGCCAACACTGGTTTTGATGACCTTCACCGCAGCAGTTTGGGTCTACATTGCCGAGTTTGGCCGAGTTGCCAAACGAAGATTCCAAATTAAATACTCGAGGTCAAATTTCACAACTGAGATTTATTAATGGAATTGCTAGTAGTGTCGCGTCTTTATATATTATATTATCTAGTCTTTGGTCCCGTACACGATCGAGGCAGCGCGTGATAACTTTTGCGTCGGGAAAATGTGCTCGTTGCGGGAATCGTAACGCGTACAGTCGTGCGGCTGGTGCAGCTTGTTCACGAGCCATACCATAACAGATAATCATATCGAGATATTCCTGCGAGGTGTACTCTGCCATTTCTGTTACTGAATGACATATGCCTACTTTGAAAAATAAATAATGCACATTTAGCAAAGGAATATGCAATATTTCATTTAGACCGCTTTTACTCGAAAACGGCTTGCCATATGGCTAATTGTAAAGAGGCCCTTTT
Source organism: Rutpela maculata (assembly GCA_936432065.2). Lineage (NCBI taxonomy): Eukaryota > Metazoa > Arthropoda > Insecta > Coleoptera > Cerambycidae > Rutpela > Rutpela maculata. The sequence continues at coordinate 111,061,743 of OW386290.2, forward strand.
TTATGCAGAATTAACCAGGGAATCATAATCAGGGATTAAAATACTAAAAATGTCAAATGGAAAAATTCATATGTAGAAACAAAGAACACCGACCACTCGTTTCTCCGCCTCCTGTATAAAATTAATTTTGGCTAATACTGTAAAACAATAACCTTTAATAATCGAAAATAGTTAACCAAGTTTCCAAGTTGTCCCAAATAATTTCCGAGATAATTAGTAAAAACACCTATTTCTGCGCCATCCTTAGAGGGCCGTAGCTCCCTTAGGAAGCATTTCCAGACACATGTTTATAGGAACTTTTCTTACTATTTTTACATGGAGAATTAGCACCTAAAGGGGAAGGTGGGAGTTTCGGGACACCCTGTATAACAATACCCACAAACTAAAGTTGGTTTTTTTGGCTATGTAAAGCACTTGCTTTAGAAAAAATTTAATCTACCACATCTTTTGATTTATCAAAATTGGGACAAAACTTCCTAAGCCATGAGACAGATTTTTTTTCTCGAAAATTTGAGGTAGTTTAAAGTCATTGATTTTTTTTTCATGCACTGGAATAAGCAATATGTAAACAAAATATTTAAATTAATAATAACGTTTCTTTGAGAAGTATAAACATTTTTATTCAATCTTTAGTGTTTGGCTGTGAACTAAAGACAAAATAATGTACTAACGCAATTTTAAACTTCTATCTGTCTGCCCATCTTTTCTGAACCACCAGAAGCACCAAAGCTCGGAAATATGTTATTCAGGTCCGTCGTCAGGATTTTTTTCGGGAGGTGTTTTTACTGACGTGCATGTGATAATAGTACTAAAAGCAAAGTTGAAAATGTGCCGCAAGCGAAAATTTTCAAGGCCACACGGTCTAAAATTTAAAGTTAGAATTTCGAGTTATAAAGGAATTCCCATCAAAAATAGATTTAATATTCTGAGCCTATAGCACGGTGTATTAAATAGGTGGTCCGACGTACGGCACTTTCCTATTATAATAATGGCTTCATAAGTGCATGGTTTCTATTTACTTTAGTAGATGGCGGGAGCAATAAGGTCCTACAATTATCTGGGCATGTGCATCGTATAACTAACATAACCTCAAATTTTAAGGTTTTTTTCGTTTATTCTCATTTTTAATGTTTGTATAGGCATTTTTAGCTTGGAGCCATACTGGCTCCAAGCAAATATTTGCAAATTCACGCAAATAATTTTTCAATATTGTTGATTGATAAAAATAGACTGCTAATTATAGGTTAGATTCCTAACCTGCAAAAAGTGTCTTATTTTATTGTGACAAACTATTTAAAACTTCATACACATTATGTTGAACTTGATTTTGGTTGAAAGTACAGGAACCAGGCAGAAATTTTAATAATAGCTACGTAATACTTGTAAATCTTAAGAAATATATATTTTTGAGGTTAGCTGTGGCGACACGTGCAATGCTGCATGTAGTGTTGCATGTATTCTTTCAATGTTTTAATTTAGCTACTTAATGTCAGATGTCACTGGACTCTTGTTTCACTAAACAAAAAACAAAAGGCCGGGAATATATGCAACACTGTATGCACGTATGCACAGAACCTGTAAAATTATCTATCTATGTGTAAGTAATGAGAGAACTTATTGGTCCTGCCATCTATTACAATATGTATAAGGTAAGCACTTATGAAGCCACTGTGACGGATCACCTATTTAATACACCCTGGCCTATAGCCAACTAATTCGTAATTTAGACTACTATTCATCACTATCCTCCTTTCTCGGCGTAGGTTTAGATCTAGTACTGCTGAACTACTTTTGGCCTTGCGGCATCCTTTTATCAAATTCCTGCCATTGAAAATGTTCGGATATCAGATGTTTTTCAACTGACATCCCAACCTTTCAATATCATGAAATATCTGGTATTTCTTAAAAGTTTTCTTTCACACCATCCATAATTTTCCTTGAAAATAACTGAAATTTCTTGAAATTTGCAGCAAAAACGTTGATATTTATCGAAAAATCAACAAATTAATTTGTTGCTAAAATAGTCAAACATGAAACTGATATAAGTACTTGCTATTGGTAAGACAAAATTAAACATGACAAAAGTAACACTGAGCTAGTGTAATTCAAAAGAAACTATATAAATTAGTGTTTTTACTATACGAAATGTTCGCAGTCGTAGAAAAAAATAATATGTAATACATTTGTATTGTAGAGATCTTTTCTACTCTAAAATTGCAATGTCATGTATATTTGAAGCAATCACATTTGTGAGCGACGTTTAGAGGCAAGGGATGCAGAACGCAGAGCCGGATTTAACTATACTGTTCGCTCGTTTACTTTTTATAATATTACACTTACAATATCCCCCAAAGCAACTGCTATGAATTGGTATGAAAACTAAAATTATTTTTAAAAACACATTATCAAATAAAGAAAAATAAAGTAATTATCGAATTATATCTTCACCCTGACAGTATAAGCTCGACTGCCGTGTCTCTAATTGCAGTCCTGGGTTAAACAACACACTCATAAGTTGATGCCCACAGTCTACGTCAGATAGCCGACATCGAATGGCCGGTATCTTCTCTCTCACTTAATGTAAAAGTGGAGTAAAGACGAGAGATCTACTAGTCAACCATCCTAGGATGGCAAGTAGCCGTGCAGAGAGAGAAGAAATATCGTCACTGTTAGATAGAGACAAACAAACTTCTTAAGTTCCTAGCTCGCTTAAGAAGCTTAAAAATCTTATTCATCTCTGCCCAACAGTCAGGGGCGTAGCGAAGGGGGGGTACGTTACCTCCCCAACTTTGTCAGACTTGGCAAAAGTATCAGAAAATTGGAAATTGTGACAATTTTTATTGAAAATTTTTTTTAAAGATTTTCTAACCCACCCAAAAAGTTGGTTCGCTACGCCCCTGCCAACAGTGACAATATTTCCTCTCGCCCCTCATAACATCTCATTATTATTACTTCAACTTTACTAAAGTATTTCCAATATATCAAGCAGTGCACGTCATCGCAAGTGATATTCTGACGTCATAAAGTACCAACTTAAAATTATAACAATTTATATATAAATATAAGGATTATCGAAGTTTAATAAGTTTATTTTTCAATGCTAATATTGCAGATAATTTAATTTACCTGTTCGTATCAGAATGAATAAAGTTACTTTAAATTCATGTAACCGAAATAAATATGATGTCACATTTTAGGAGTGTCGTGCACTGCTTGATACATTAGGTGCACTCTATTTTCTGTTTTAAAGGTTTTTATTTTTTTTAATATGATGAATTTATTTTGTCTGAACTTAATTAAATTAAATTATTCTTTTCATTTGCATTTTAGGATGAAGAAAATCTTCCACCAGATGAGTAATAATAAACTTAATCATAGTGATTTTTAATTCACATTTCATAAAATACATTATTTTATGAAATATGAATTAAAGTAAATTTTTATTTAATAATATTTGTAGATGTATTATTTGACTATAACTTTGAACACTTGATACTGCTGCTTTACCGGCAAATATATCTACTAAAAGCCTAAAGGAATACATTTAATGTTGCATAAGTAAAAATAACCGTTTAACATTAACCATTCCTTCTATACACTAATGACCCCAGCGGTAATTCGAACCATATGGCGATTCTGATGAGGTACTGTAGACTGAAAAAAGTGCACATAAAATTAAAGCCTCATTACATTAGAAGTCATGGAATTTTACTTTTTACTTTTAGAGACATATACATTCAAAAATACATGCCACATGGAAATATACATAACTTTCAAATTTATTCCTCCTAGCGTTATTTTATTTTTATATTCTTATAGGCTTATAGTAGATGTATTTGGTGGCAAGGCAGCAGTTTCAAATGTTCAAAGTTATAGTTGCAGAATGGCAATTTGTAGAATTATAAGTAGATTTATTATTATCAAATGTTGTACCTTTCATTGGGTGCCATGAATAAAAATAATGTTCAAAACATTAAACCAGAAATGTTCCAAATATTCAAAGATATGATCATAAAGTGGCAATTTTAAAATTATAAGTAAATTATGAATTATTAGCAAATATTAGGACCTCTCTTTCATTACCTATCTTTATCTGTATCAATATATGTTTGTGATATTTCACTGTGTTGTCTTTTTATTAGTTTGTGTTATATGTAAAATATTGAATATAATTTTCTTAATAAATACAATGACTTGATGTCTTATTTCAAAATCTAAAAACGTTCCATTACATGTGTACGACCAAAATGGGGAATATTTTTTCACGTTCCTGTAACTTGTTTAGTGATGTCGTGGGTACATAGCAGGGACGTCATGGCGTGACTTTCAGGAACTTTATCACCCACCGCTCAGATGAATGTTGGCAGTCACGACAATTGACAGCGTATCGGAGCTTCCTACTGCATGTACTACGTTCCAACCCTTCTAGCTGGCCCTTGTACCACTTGTCAAAGATGACGCACGTTTTCGCACTCAGGAGGTTCATACTTGCCAAGTATCTGATTGCCAGTCGTAAATTTATAATATTCATCGAATTACATGGATAACCAGTACATAGGAATAGGTAGGAATAGCCGATAAGCTGTCAATTATTGTGAAAGGCAAGACATTCGCACCACTTTTCAAAGATGGCAAATGTTTTCTCGCACTCAGGAGGTTCATAATTACCAAGTATCTGATTGCCAGTCGTAAATCTGATTTTTATCGAATTACAAGGGTAACTAGTAGATGCGGTAAGAAGAACCGATTCGCCGTCAATCATCGTTAAAGGCAAGATCTTCGCACCACTTTTCAAAGATGGCGAATGTATTTTCGCACTCAGGACATTCATATTTACCAAGTTCCCGATTGCCATTCATAAACTTATCATTTTTTTCACCTGATTTTTTTGTCAAAATTGTACTGTAATTTTGTACCACCCAAAATGAATGGAAGTCTGGATTCATAATTTTTGGGGGTAAATTAAGAAATTCCTCCAACTCCCATGCGTAAACTTGTCTTATTTGTGGCTGCTTGTTATACTTTTACAAGTCGTATTTCTTACACATTTGGGGGCCTACCGTACGCCCCTGTACAAAAAAAAAATGGCTGGCATGGACATTTCTGTGCCAAATTAACAACAATTCACTTTTTGGGAGTAAACCTATGACCAGCAATTAGTAGTCGGCGGGCTCCTAGTCAATTTCATCATTTTCTCGTTTTTCTATTTCATATGTCATAAAATGTATGTAAAGACATTCTGAAGGAGAAATACTATTGTTTTTTTAGAAAAATTTTATCTAACTTACCTAAATTATTTTTTTTCCAAATATTGAACCCTCGAAACTGCAGTTTTCCAGTCTCACAGATTTCTTCAACATATGCACAATTTTGCATGTTATTTGTCAAATGTCCATACTAATATTGTAGACCCGTTTTCTTATATTTTCAAAATAAGTTCAGTCAATAAAACTATACAATGCTTAATTTAAAAGGATTTTATTAAAAAAAATAATTACACGTACCACAAATTGTCATTAAAACATGATTTACTTTATATACAAGACTAAAAAACATCAATCTCGTTTTTTATTTTTTTCAATATACATTTACAAAATTAAAACTAGGTACTTATCAGCAAACATGAAAATCGATATTTTTAATTTTACATAAAAATGAGAAAAATTCAAAGCAAAATATTTATAAATCAAGAAGGAATTCAAAAAGTAAAATTAAAAATATAGATCCATAATTTGATAATAAGTTAACAAAAATATTTTAAATATTGAACAATATTTTCTCTACATGCTACTTCCATCATATATACACACTAATTTTAAAATTTTATTATTGAAAAAGTAAGGTAAAAAATAATGTTCACTATGTTGGAAAACAAAAACAATGAATTACAATAAATTATCTGGTTCACTTTGAAAACATACATATTCTAGATATCATTTAACAAATGCTTCAGGTGGTATAACACCCTGCAATTGTAGTTGTTGAAAGACTAAACTAGCCCTTTGGAAGTCCCAATGGGTTTCTTCTAAACACCTGAAAGAAAAAAATTCCTTATTAAATATTTTTCTATTTTTTTCGCTTCCAAAATTTTGAATACTTTGCCACTTAAATCTGTACCTTGAAAGAAAAAGGGGCCAATCTCCAAAATTGCTGCTTTCAAGGTAATATCACTAAAGAGTGGCTGCAACAGTTACCTGTTGGTCCTTGAAATCGGACTAAACTTTAGTCCTAATTGATATTTTATGGTAAGACATTGATCCCTTTTAGTTTCAGGTTGAGTCTACTTTTAGTTGTTGAATTATGAGATCTTAAAGTTACTGTTGTGTATAATAATCCCTTGAGGTAAACCAGAAATAGGCAAAAGGCTCCAAAGTTCTACTACTCCTAGACGGAAAAACCACCTCCTTTTCAGATTGATAATGATATGAATAATTTTTACTCGGATAATATTGATTTCACGACTACTATCTGCTGAAATAAATGACACAAAGATTCGCAAGAGGTTACGTTCTGTATCTGTTGTTTCATATTTCATGCTCACTTCACATTGATGATTCCTTATTTGCTCACTGTACTTCACTATTTGTGATTGGCGTTGATCTTTGGCAACCTATGACGACCAATTGGAAGTCAATGCACCGAACAGTGTAGTAGCTAGAACTTTGGCGCACAGGTCAAGCATCTAATTTTGCGTTCCCAAATAAGATTATTAAAATTTTTAAATATTACCACATAGGTAGGCATAATTAAATACCACTAACAGTGAGGTGGCTTATTGAAATTACCATTACCTGGCAGATAAAACCACCAAATTTGATATGAAGGTACCTTAGGATATTCTAATAAATGTTAGCCTATGAGCCCTCCGGAATTTTTAAAGATTTTCATGTATAGCACTAAAAAATTCAAAATGGCAGACAAATACAACAAAATATCACATGCGAATCTTTCATTTTGAGGCACCACTACTGCAAAAACTAGCACTCTTCAAGAGATCAAAGCATAAGGCAACATCTCAGCAGGGGAAGAAGCTGAAAGTGCTTCAGGACAATGTGAAACTATTTAGCCAACTATAAATATCTATGCAGAACCGGGAATCTGATTTGGATGAGTTTTTTTGCGTATGAGATACACTCATTCCCTCCTTCCATTTCAGACTTTGGTAAGCTTCATTTGCCAACCAACAAGACTGGAATACTGCAATGTCAATCAGAGCCCTCTTCAACCTATGAATCCAAATTTCTTGACGGTGCCGTCATCGTCCATTACTAGTGTCGACACCTTCAATCAGTATGCTGATAACATATTTTTACCTTTTCTTCATATGCAGCTGGAGAATGTCCAAAGATTAGATGTTTGGGACACCTACATTCCAGACAGTTTAAAAGTTTACCCTGGAAAAAAGATGTGAGGGGGATTCGAAGGAAAGTATCTTGCAACAGCAAACTGCCACGGAATTGGATGGACTTTCTCTGTGACTCAATGAACAAGAAGGAATTGTTCAACTTTTTGACTTCCAAGGTTGTACACATCAACTGGCCACCAGGCAAAAATGTATAAAGCAGGAAAGCAGTCGCACAAGTCGGTTCGAACACACTCATGGAAAACTGCAATCATGAAGAGGCAGACCCGAGGTTTGTGGTTCATGTACTCCATTCACTACAGCAAGGGGCTTGTACGTACTGTAGACACAGATGTGATTGTCGTCCTTGCTGTCACATTCTATGATTTAATAGTGACTCAACCCTTGGCCGATATCTGGGTGGCCTTTGGCGTAGGCAAGCATTACAAGTTTTACCACATCAACTCCATCTGTCCAAACCTGTGGGAGCCAAAATCATGAGTATTCATTCTCTGGTTGTGACACAACCTCCGCCTTCAAAGTTAAGAGTAAAAAGTCCATTTGGGAAGCACGGCAAGCATTTCACTGATACATCTGTGTATTTGACCACTCATCCATTAAAACTGCTGAAAGTTGACTGAATACTTCAAGAAGCTGGAAAGACTGACTGTTGTTCTATATGATAAAACCACTCCTTTCAGCAGTATCAACCAGATAAGAAAGGAGCTTTTCTGTCAGAAGAATCGAGCAATGGACAAACTTCCATCGACTAAGGATGCGCTTCTTCAATATATTTGAAGGGCCAACTTATCAAGCAGGTATTTGGAAGACCAGCACACAAAAACAGCAAGTGATTCTTTCTCCACAGGATTTTGCTTAGAATAAGATTTCAGAGTCATGAGTACCAGTTTGGATGACAATTCCAGGTTTCCCGATCATGCAGGGAATTGATTAAATGTTCCTGCAAAGACTGCAAATGTGGGAAAGCCAATCTGGACTGCTCACCTCTTTGCAAGTGCAAATGTAATTTATTTATAACTGTTGCATACTGAATGCCATTGAATGAATAACTATAAATACTTTTTTGTTATTGGGAACTCTTATTAGCGTTATATTTGGACTTATAGTACTGTAATAAATGATATGGTAATATTTTATTTTATTTTATTTAATATGTTAGGTGTGTAGTGTACTTAGTTGGCTTAATGCTGTAATAGGGAAGATGCATGAAATTTTAAAATGCTTGAAAAAGTGATTTGCTCTTAATTTCCATTACGCAGAATACGATTATAACAAAAGAAATTCAAAATAGAATTTATTATGCCGTAATTTGTAAACAAAACCAAGTGACTGCAAACGGTTTCTTATTGGCGTGAAGTCAATGACGACATCCGTTAGTCGGATAATTTGTCTAAAGTAGATGCAGCGTCCTAACCTCTTGCTGACTGTCTACGAATTTTGGAGAATCTTAAATGTAAAATTATCAATTTGTAGTGATACTCTTAGTTTTACATTTAGGCACAATGCAATATTTGTAACTCATACATCATAATAATGTTGTTCACTAGCTCATTAACCAAATAATAACACAATAACACCACAAACAAGAACTTGGTAAACTGACTGTAAACAATAAACAGTAAACTGACATTTGACAAACCCATCGAAATTGCTTTAGATATACGAAACTACTGAAGCATGTTTATATGGAAAAGAAACTTCCATTCACTATTCCGTCCTTGTCTGACAAGATCTGATTGATTGAAGAAACCGTCCGATTGGCTTAACCGACTGTATACAGATCGAGAAAAAGGATGGAATAGTGCACCTTCCAGTTTGTTATTAATTTCGATGGACAAATCATAACGGAAAACTTCACAGTTAATGGCACCAAATAACTGCCGTCTTGAAATATCCAAATTCCTCACCTATGAAATTATTTATTTTCTTGCTGTACTAACATTCAAAAAACCGTAAATTTTACATTTTTATATCTTTTTTTTGATGCTGTATCGAATTTCATTATGGAAAAAAATCATGCAACTTGTCTATTCAAAATTAACAGTATAATAGATTGTGTTAAGTGATATTTTGTCATATTTGCCGTTTTGGATTTTATTGCTGTACACAAAAATTTTTAGAAATTCCTAGGCTAACATTTATTAATATACCCTAAAATACCTTCATACCAAATTTGGTGCTTTTATCCGCCAGGTAACGGTAATCTTGAAATACAGCTCTAAGCCACCTTACTATAACGTGTTGTATTCTATATATGTATCTATTTAAGACGAAATACCTAAGTACTAAACAAAGGCCATTGGATTCGAATTGCGCCCTCCGATAATCGCACCCCTGTTGCTCTGCCCTAGATACGATGCTGGCACAATATCTTACACGTCAGCAGTACCTTAAATCACAAATGGTGGCCAGGGTAATTATCTCGGCATTCAAAGTGATGGTTGACGAATCAAATGGCATAGTTAGGATAGTACGTCATATTAAGAATTTGAATTTCTTTAATTTTTTCATGGACGTATGCTGCATAAAAATTTATACTCACTTCAACGACCACTCTAGGTTCATCCCAGACTGTACAGACATTTGTTGAACCATTTCTTGTTTAGTGGCATCATTAGGTACTGGTAGCACTGGATTGACAACAGGTCCTCCAGGTGAAGATACAGTGGCCACAGGACTTGCTGGGACCGGTGCTGGTGCTATTACAGGTGTCTTAAACGCTTCCTAGTTTAAAAAAAGTCTCACATTAATAAGTGATTCTTATGATAAAAATAATAAATAAATAAAAGTATCATTTTACTTTCTTACAGATTTGGCAATCAATGGGTTTTTCCCCTCATTGGGATTTTCCCAAAAATGGTTTATTTCCTGGGAGGATTAAAACGAAAAAAAAAAAAAAAAACGTTCTTTTCCCATTTTTGAATTTGCCGCCAATTATAACCTAACTTTTCCTCAAATAGTACATTACCAAGGAACAATTTTGGTTCCTTAAATATATACAAGGATGCTATGAAACTATTTATCAAATGCCTTGAAAAATCTATTTTGCTGTAACAATATCCTTAATACTATCATAAAGCGACTTGTAGACTAAAAGGGCCCACCCTTGTGAAGGTTGTTAAGGCCTTTTTACATTCCATCATAAAACTCCTTAGTGAGGCATAGTGCCGCTCTTGAAAACCTTGTTCGGGCCGTTTTAAAATCTTAAAACATATTTTAAAGCTGTCGGAAGCTTTTTTATTAGCTTCCTGCATTTCTAGAAAACACCTAGAAGGCTACCTTAAAACTGATTTTGAAAACTCTTATAAGTTCATATTAGAACTGAAAAGCTATAAGAATGTCCACGAAGGAATCCAAATAATTTTATTATTGCATTTATTTTTTTTAAGCTGATTTAAGCAAACACACCATCAGACTCACTGAAGATAAAATGGAATTTGAAATTTATAAAGCATAGAGTGGCTAAAGCCGATTTAAAAGGCAATAAAAAGACATCAGGTATGACAAAAAAATTAAAACCAACGGCAATTTATCGTTAAAATTACAAAAGAAAGGCCCAAAAAACAAGGGCGCCTCAGAAATAATGATTTTAATATTCATACAAAATTTGCATAGACGCGTAATCAGCAAATTTAAAAAAGGAGGCTGCTTCTCGGTTCCTACAGTAATTTTCAGTCGTTTCTTGTAATTCTACCTTAATTTGCTAAAGAAAAAGTGATAATTATTAATAATTATAATTGTGAGATTGACCTTGAATATTTTTATATAAGAAAAACATGGCCCGGCCAACTAAAAACCTAATCGTCATTTTACAATCCTCTCAAATAACTATATATTCTAATTATGATAATGTCCTAGAACATTTACTCTAAATGAAGTCCTTTTAGTCTTTTTGTATACTATCACAAATAATCCGTTCCTTACATAAATGCAAATGCACTTGGCGAAGATCACATGGACTTGATAAAAATATGTAATAAAAAGTTTGGGATTTAAAAGAACCGCCTCCAAGACGAACTGCGTTGACATTTGATACAAAAACTTAAAACTTAACCTCAAAATAATATCTTCCAAAAAAGACATCATTACATATCAGTTAAGTCGTGAAATTCTCTTAATTAACACACATACACGCATGCATCAACGACACTTCAGGCAGACATATTGTTTATTATTTTTATAATAAATGTTTTATTGAGGTTTTAGAAAGTGTTTCATGGAATTAAAATTTGCTTTTTAGATTCATAGAAGCCTTTTTTTCTGCATAATGGTTTCATCACAACATTTGTCAAGGATGTTTTAAGAGTCTAGTTTTGTAATGGCCTTTAATAAGGACTAATAGGCATTGAAAATGTCTAGTTTTAAAAATGATTTAAAATGCATTTATTGCAAATGTTAAAACCATAAAGAATACTTTAAAGCCTCTTTAAATCTAAATGGAATTTAAGACGTTAATAATATAACTAATTAGCTTTATGAAGAGTTTTATGTAGGTATTACAAATACGTGTTATCCTAGAAGCAAATTAGCTTTATAATTAGGTGTTACAGAATGCTTTAAAACTTACCATATAAGAGCAAGTATACTTGAAGCCTAAAAGGCCTTAACATGAATAAAGCACAAGACTATTTCCTAACCCTGACAAACCTTTCTTAAAACCTCCTCAAGTCTAAATGACTTTTAAATTGTTCCTTGGGTTGTATATCCAGTAGTAAAGAAAGCCACTGTCCCAGCCTAGGCCAGGAAAGTAACTATAACGGAACAATACCAATATCACACTGTCTTATATTTTAACAGTCTTTTATAAACATTTGGGAAAAATTTGAGGCCTCGACCGGTTTCAACCAAACCAGTTGGGGAAAAGGTCTTTGAAAGGGAAAGGTTTAAATTTGACAGCCTGTGTCACTTGGTAATTTGGGAATGGAAAAAACAATTGAATTTGAATTGGTTACTACACCCGGCTGTGTCGGGGTGCCAGATGTTCCATTCTGTGTTTAGTGTGTTAAGAAGGGTATGCCTACTCATTCTTATGACTGCTGAACAGTTAGAAGATGTGTCTCAGTTAATGCATCTCACTCGGTTTTTCTCGGTAGTTTTTGAGATGTATGGTTCAAATGCCATTCTGACGAGGTTTCATCGAGGAATTCGATGCCGCTAAGAAAGAAGCAATTGGACATCATAGAAGAAAGTTATGGCTGAAAAACCATTTTCTTCAAAATGGCGAATTTTTGTATTTTCTTAATGGACTTAAAGGGAAGTAAAAAACCGGTTTTTACTATAAAATAGAATCATATTTTATTGTCCAAATAGGCTTAAAATGTCATGAAACTTCGAGATTTTAAGTTTGAGCGAAAAAAAAATTTCTGTCTGTCTGTCTGTAACTTTTTTTTTTGCGCACGTTTACTCTGGAACCGTTTAAGATATTGACTTGAAATTTGGTACACATATGTACTTTAACGAATTCTAGAACTAGATTATATTTTCATCTTGTTCCGTCGAAGGGTTGGGGGGTAAATTGGGGTAAATGGGTAAATTAAGCAGGTAAGAGTCCATGAAATTGGTATATAGTATATACAAGAGAAGCTAAGGTCTCAAAAAAATTTTTGGCATTAGCCACCCCCATTACCACCCGCACCTCCTTATTAAAGGGGATGAAAACAAAATTGTGATTTAGTGTATGTACAGGAACCAGAAACCTCAAAATATTTTTTTACTTCATCCACCCCCCACTACCACCCCCACCCCACTACCGATGTGGGGTATCGTTTTATGGGTAGAGGATTTCAAATATTATATTATTAAAAGTTCCATAAACAATTATTTTCACATACAAAGTTTTTTCGTTGTGAGTGACTTGGATAGAGAATCTGAATGTGGAAGTAGTGTTTCCTTGGGCAGCGGTTTTTTGTAAATGTAATTGTTAAGGGAGTGTAATTTTTTTTATAATTAAAAAAAAGTTACAGGTTATACAGCAATATTTACTTTGTTATGACACGTCCATTCTTTAATGTAACAGAAAAATAACTATCAAAAAGATTAAACAGAAATTTCAGAATGTTTTTTTTAAGTTCATTTAAAAGGCTTACCTTAACTTGCTCAGGAGAAGCATTCGTAACATGAAGCTCATCATTAGCTATACAAAAGCCTGAGCCGGCAGGTACAATAACAAGTGTTCTGAAGAAATATCGTATTGGGGGTGTTTTATGGTCAGTTTTTAGCTCTCTATACATACCACTGACTGTCAGGCATAACATTTGTGGCTGAAAAAATAAATAAAATTAGTAAAAGGTGAATTCTGCCGTCCTTAACTTAAACGTGGTAAGTTCGATTTTTGCAAAAATCGAGATAAGGCCAAATATGTATCCTAAGCATCATTCTACAAGTGTACACTAGCTTACAAAGTGGTATCTGCTTTTTTTATTGAATTGTTCCAAAAAATAAGTATGCCATCCTACATCACTAAAACGTAGTAAGTTCATTTTTTGAGTTTTTTTGCAAAATTTGAGTCGACAAATATAATTTACGAATGCTGATAAATATGTTATTTATTACAAGGTAGATACAAAAATGGAAAATTAAATAAGAGAATACGCTGAAACTGACATAAACGTGACATAATCAAATGTATAAAATCTTAATTTTCTCAGTTTTAACATTTAAGGACTTACCACATTTAAGCTAAGGACAGCAGAATTAAAGTCTGTTTATTTCTAATTGATATAGTAATAAATCATTGTATGACTATTAGTCTATGTAATGAAGGTAGAAATAGTGTAAATATTTCGTGCAGGCGAGATTACCTTCCCCCCCGTTTTCGAGGGTGCTGAACACGATGCAAGTAGTGCGAGAAGTTTTTGACCACCGTAACCCCCTGAAAAGGCCACTCCTTTTATGGATCCCTTTATGTTTTCATATATAAAAGGGTCTGGGGAGCGATTTATCGACAGGTTATACTTGAAATCAGAGCTGGGCAGTACTCGAGTAAATTGTACTCATAACTGTACTGAGTACCCAAAGTACTCAGTAACAAGTACTCACGAGTACTTTTAGAAATCTCAAAAAAAATTTTTAGACCAAATTCTAAAATGCCGCCTCATACTTCAAAATTGATGAGCGGCTCATAGTGGGAAATTTATGGCTTTTTGGACAAAAATCCAGACGCAGCTCATTTTACAATCGATTGCAGTAATTGTTTTTTTTTTTTTTTTTTGGTAATCGTCAAGAGCTGTAGTTTACTACTGCTACAATTTGGAAAAAGTCGATTCTTCTTTTTTACTTTTGACCATTATTGTGGAAGTAAGGAGTCGGAAGAGTATGCAAAATCGTGCTAAAGTTATGAAATCTATTACCCATTTTCGAAGGTACTGAACACGAATAACAGGTTGAAAAAAGTTTTTAGTCATGTGCACCCCCTTTAACGCCCAAAAACCACCACCTTTTGCTTATTGGGATTCTTTGTTTCTTCATGGGGATATAACAGATGGTGAAAGGTGATGTCAGGTAGTAGACCGCAACCGTCCTTAGGGATGGAATCTACCCTGTCAGGGGGTGTAAAATTGTTTCTTGTTTTTTGTTACAGACGTTTACCCGTTTTCGAGGATGCTGATCAAGGACAATGGTAAGAGTGAATTGTAACAACCTCGGGGGTTGGTACCACCCGCCCACCACCAGGTGGCGGAAAATTATTATTTTTTTATTTTCTAATTTTTATATTTTAATTAATTCTGTTTTCAATAAAGTATATATATATACAGGACACGATTTTGAGTACAACATAATATTTTTTAAAAGACATTAATATAACCTAAGGCACCTACAAAGAGAATTACATGGTTCATATTTCTTCATCGCATGCATCGTCCGTTTCCAATTCATGGTCGAAAATATACAATTCGGGTATAACAATTAAGAAGTTTATAACATTATTATAACTATTATCATTGGATTCGTTTGTTTCTGTGTTCGGTTCATCATTTTCATCCTCTGGCGCACAATTCTCACAAAATTTACCCTGATAAGTCTTACAATTAACACTACGAATACCTCGAGCACACAATTTACTCAGAAAAACAGTAAATGTGGCAAAAACAAATAAAATGATAATACGAGTCCCTAATATCAGCCAAGTCTCTACCTATTACTATTATTATTATTATTATGAAAGGGGTGGTTTCCGACAGTTTAAGGATGAAGGAAAGGTCAGACCAGCGTAAAACTATTTTTCTTCTTTATCAGCATCCTCGAAAGGCTTTGTCTTTTTCTTCTCATAGCAAAATCTGACGGAAAATGAAGAAGTACTTCATTTAGCCATTTTTCGAAGCCCCCCCCCCCCCCCCCCCCTTTTAATTGAATAATGCAGATATCGATCTGAAATTTTTATCAGATGTTCCCTCCTATATAGCACATACTTTAATAAAATTTCAAAAATTTTTCTAAAATATTGTTGAAATTAAATTTTTTTTTCAAAATTTCGTTTTTTTTTTATTTACTCCTGACCTAATAAAGCTATCTTAATATTCGGGGGCTCATTTTATAGGTTTTTTTAATACCTATAACTTTCCCATTTGAACTTTCCTCTCAGATTATTAGCATTCTATTTAAACGCGAAAAACCGATTTTTCAACTTTACGGCCCTCCACCTCCTTTATCCGGTATGATATCAGTTGGCAAACTATAAGGGCTTGTTTTGGATGTCAACTTAAAACAATAAAATCGTGGTTATGTATTTTCGTCACATTTTAATACTATTCGTGATAATTCGACCAGACTAGTATGGGTTAATACGTCTCTAAAATAATTATTAAGTAAGTTCTTATCCACTATCCAGTAAAATCACTGAAAGCTTGGTATTATACAGAGATCAGCATATTATATATTTGTATGTAAGTACATGTATGCAACTTTTTGAATACGTTTAAGAAATTATTTCATAGCAATAATAACAAACAGTGAAGTATGTGCTTTATAACGCAATTAAATGAAGCTTCAATAAAACTGTTTTATAATGGCAGTACTAAATTTTCTTAGAGCCTGGGGAACTGTTTATACAATTACTTTGTAATGGTTGCAATAGGCTTTACAAAATACCTTCAGTGATTGAAATATTTTATAAGACAGTGCCAATTTTACATTTATAGCTGTCGTAATAACATTTTGAAAGTGTTTCTGAGAGTAATGTTGTTTTATAAAATTTGTGTCAGGAACATTTCTGCAGCTTTTATAAAATACCAAATTGCTAGTTGGTGTTCTTTATTTTCGACACATTTTCGCATAATCTGGAATCAACTTTTGCTTGAAAGCATTTTGAAATTTTTTTTCTCAAGGATAGGTATCTAAGAACCAATCTAGTGTGACACCCACACCATGATGTACCTTCAGTCTTCCAACTGCTGGGACATTTTTATATCGAAAATGTACTTTGCGAACGAAAATGGTCAGCGCCCACATGAAACAGGTAATAGCCCGTCGGGAAGAGCACGAAAAGGCTTCTCTTTCTTGACCCACCCAATACTGAAGTATAATCAGATGGGACCTTCACTACTTATTAAAGCATGTTATTTTACATAAGAAATCAAAATTGACGACACTCTCTATTGGTCGAGACCGAAGATATAAGAAAAAGAAAGGAATTTAGAATTTTAAGACTTAATCAAATATAACTTTAGAACTAAAACAGATAAAAATACAAATTATTTTTGGTTTTGACAAGTAAACATTGCTTTTTAATTTAATTTGTAGTACAATTTATTGCAATAATTAAAACATTAACATAAAAAAACTGTCAAAATTCAAAAAGATACACAAATCAGCAACATTTTTCTAATTCTTAACTCGCCATAACTCGCTTATATAATGAGCTATTCAGTCTGTTTTTTCACCAAAAACTGCTAAATTTAATAGGCTTCATTTTGTCTCGATTCATGCTAGATCTAATTTTTTAACTAAAAACGCTACAGCCCTTGAAACACAACAAAGCACACTACGGCGACAAAGACGCGAGGCTTCCTCTCTCGCCCCCGCTACTCTCTCGGCCCATCAAGAAACGTAAGGCTGCTGTCCTCATTATTGTCTGGATAAGTATTAATGTAAGTATATACTATTTTATTTACATTTAGGCTATTACAGTTTATGTATATTGTAGATTCATTTTTATCAATGAAGAAAAATTACATGTTTGTTTTGCAAAACTGCTGAAAGCAGAGAAAATCTAATGGTAAATAACCAACTGTTACTGGCATCAGGTCTATTATAAATTGTACAAATGAAAGAAAAAATGCTATTTCATTAAAATTCTTATAAAATAAAGTGGTAGCACAGGAGATAATACGTATTGTCTCTGACATTAGTAACGTGATAAAAAATGCGAGCCTTCATGTGGTTATAATAAAGAAAAAAAAAATTGATTAAAATAAAATGGCATTGTCTGATCTGTGGAAAATCCAGAAAAATTAAGAATAAAGGAAAAACATTTTTTAAGTTGTACAGGAACGGACGCGGAAACTAGAAAACAATATATATTAAAGCTGCAGTGGCGCATTGTGATACAAAAAGACAGGTTACACTTATTCATATTTATTTGAGCTGATGGAAATTATCATATTTGTTATGCAAAACATATTAGCAGAATAAAAAATGAAATGTGTACAAACTAAACCACTGAAAGAAACAAAATGAATTTAAAGTAGCATTAAACATGTTATTTATGGAGGTTGAACTTGCTGTTTTGCAAAAAAAAAAAATCCTTAACTCCAACATCTCTAAAAACACGCCTTAGTGATATATTTAAAGAAATGACGGAAGAAAAATTAGATTATTATTGCAGCGGAAATATAAGAAAGAGACTAGAAAAGCATTTAAGCAAATAAATTGTTTTGGGAACACAAAGGAAATACAGCAACAGTTCATTCAAGTGATAATAAAGCTAAAAAGACTAACAAATTTTTGTTGTCAGACACAAGTGAATCAGTTGAAGAAAACTTGGTTCATGAGAATGAATTGACAATTTTTGATATAAAGCTGCCGGTATCTTAAGTGAGGGTATAGCTGGACATTTTAAAACTACAAAAAAAAACACGACTACTAATCAGAGAAAACAATGTAAACAAGAAGTTTCAGATTTGTCATAAACATTTATGTCGTGGATACTAAATATGTCAGCACAGAGAAATTTAATTAAAACGTTATTTCTACACATAGCTAGTCACGTATTAGTAAAAACTACGACATTTTTATTCCACCTGGAGTTCCTCCAGTAAGTCCTAAAGAAAACAATTACATTCATCGACATCAACAATTTTGATCAAAACGAAGACAGGCTAGATGGTAAAAATCCCACTTCCATTACTGCCTGAAATGGTATTATTTAAAAAAAGATTGGCCTATTTACACAAGCATATCTATCCAATCAATTTTAACTGATTTTAACCCTTCCAGTTTACATGAAAACAAAAATATAGTGAATTGATTGATTGAGCGTGCGGTAGGCATTGCTGCCACTCCCAGGTATACAGCTGGGCCTGCTACGTCCACGCTGGGTTGGACTAAGGTCATGCTTGTTGCCAGCAGCGAGAGCCACATGGCGCATGGTAAAGGAATGTGGGATGGGAGGTGTAGGTATTTGTGAGATGCGCTACCGCATTGTGTCGTGAGGGAGCGTTTATGCTCCCTTTTGTGTTTTTGGTGCTGGGCTTCTGCTTCTTCTTGGTCTTCATGTGAAATATGTTGCGCCTTGTGTCGTGATATGGAGTGTTTATGCTCCTCTTTTTGTGTTTCTGCCTCTTCGAGTCTTCTTTTTCTGAGTCTTCTGATTCCTCGGTTTTCGATACTAGGTTGGATTTGAGTCATGCTTGTTGTCAGCAGCGAGAGCAACATGACGCATGGTACAGGAGTGGGGGTGGACAGTGTAGGTGTTTTTGAAATGCGTTGCCGCATTGTGTTCGTGATATTTAATGTTTATGTTCCTCTGTTTTGTGTTTCTGCTTCTACAAGTCTTCTTCTTCTAGGTATTCTGATTCCTCGGTTTCTGGTTCTGATAGGATATATATCGCTGTAATTTCTTGGTGGAATTCCTTTTTTCTCCTCGCTTTTCTTTCCCAGTATGTTTGGTCCTTTCCTAGTTTGTTCATGATCTTATCGGTTGTTGTTTTCCACGTGTAACCTGGTCTCCCTGGTTTTACTGTAGAATTTAATGTAGAATTTTTCACTTATCAACAAGCGCAGTTTTGACCTGAAAACCTCATTTGACAATTTACTTAAGAAAAATATTATGAAATCAGATTTACAACACTATAACACCCACAACTCCAAAAATTATGCAATACCACAAAACACACTCCTATTAAACTAGACACCAACAAAAAGTCAAGATCAACAACACTTCTCTGTGATACCTCTCCTCCCCTCCCCTTTTAATCCGCTCTACCGCACCACACCAAAAACATTGCACCTAGCTCTGGATCATGTACAAAACCAATCACAACTCACAAAATCAGCAATCGCACGTCCCGAGGTATGCATCACCCCTCAAACACCCATCACTCACCTAAGAACTCAAAACTGTATCCTTTGCGCCCTATATCCAGACCAAGTGATGGCACACAAAAAGGGTTGTTACGTTTTCTCCTTCCAACGATGGCCCAGCGCTCCACACAGATAGTTCCCGTTGCCGTCGATCCCTCGCACCAGTAGCCGATGTGTCCTCGCTTCCACGCTCCGCAGTGAATACATCATTCTTGTGCTTTCCGAAGAGCTACTACCTCCCGCCTACCCCCTGCTTGTCACTATTACGGTCCTAACCTTTTTAAACTTTTTAATAAACTTCCTCAGTCCCACCAGAGCCGCACCAGAAGTATAAACAATTTGTATGTTTCCATAGCATGGATGAGGCTTTCCAAATTTCAATAGCTCCGAAATCAAGCCGATGGGCACCAATTCCATCCAAATTTCCATTATATTCTTAAATTGATTTAATTCCGCACTGTTACCCTGATGGGGCATGCCCCTGGCCAGACTCATATGTATATTTGCTAGAAAGAATTGTTTGTTGACTTATTTTTAAGTTATTACACTTGACAACGAGCGTAATTTCGACATGAAAACTCTCAATTGATATTTTACCTAAGAGAATATTATGACCATACTTTTGATTATTACGGGTACAGTTTATATTAAATTCGCCTGAGTATTTTTAATAATTATGAAAAAAGATTATTTGAAGGTTAACAAAAGAAATTTATATGACCATACTTTACAGACAGATCAAATTCATTTGAATATTTTTATAATGGTTAAAAAAATAATTTACAGGTTTACAGAGGGATATCAGGCCATGCTTTAGTTTATTGCCATAAAATTGTCAACAAATGTCGACTCTTCAAGGGTGATGGGCCTAAACACTTCAAAGGTTAAAAATATACTTATGTGGGAAGGTACTTAAAAATAAAAAAGCCTGTCTTGGGTTGTTTGTTTATTTATGCTCTTTTCGTTTCTTTATATACAGCTTTATACACAGCACTGGTCACTAAATAACTGAATTAGTTGTTTTCAAATATTAATTCTATTTCAGCTTTGTTCTTTTGATGAGGTATCAATTTATGCGGAAATTTTTGGGCTACAATTCACCTAAGTTTTATCAAGTTTGACGGGGTTTTTCGCGGCAATTTTGCGTTTATAGTAGGAGTGTTTCAGACACCCAACCGTTCGCTTCGAAGGCACAACCGACTATCATGAAAACAAAAATATAGTTATGTACAAAAATCCAACTAATTGTTCAGAGCCTCTACGAGTTAGTGAAAGCATGGAAAATAATTGTTTTGATTATGTGGTTACCTCTGACACTTTATGGAAAATATTAAAATATACGAAGCAAATTAAAAACTTTACTAGCTGGCATGAGTTTAACAATGGTATATCTGAAAATCAGTTATCTCTGTCTGATACCTATTATTTTCCATTTATTAATGCATCACCCACGTTGCACGACACCATATATACACCGGATTATTACAACTAATATTGTATTATTCAATTTGATTTGTTAGTTTTATCATCTTACAATAAAGGAAGATTATTCTATAACTTTTGTTACCGCCGCTGGTTGCATCATTGCACGCTTTATGGCGAACGCGGGATGCATTGGGAACGAGAGGGGAAGCCTCGTGATTCCATTGCCGTAGCGCGCTTCATTGTGTTTAAAGGGCTGTACCGCTTTTATATACAGAGCTAAACCCCGCATTAATTGAGACAAAATGAACTCTATGAAATTTGGCAGTTTTTGGTGAAAAAAACATTCGAATAGCTCAATACATAAGCGAGTTACGAGTTAAAGCTTTCAAAAAAATTGACAATTTGTGTACCATCTAAATTAAAGTCAATTTTCTAATGTTAAAGTTATTATTCTTGTAATAAATTACACATCAAATTAAAGAGGATCGTTTCCATTATAAAACAAAAATATATATAATTTTACCTTTTTTCGTTTTGAAGTTATTCGTGGTTAAATTTGAATTTTGTTTTCATTTTTTTTAGTTTTTTTCCTGCAACTTCAGTCTCGATCAATGGCGAGTGTCATCAAGTTATTTCCTATGTAAAAAAACCTGCTGAATGAAATGAAATAGGTTTTATTTGGTTATACCTCGGTATTGAGTTAGTGAACGCTAGAGCCAGTCATCCGAGGTACTACAAGCATTGTTGGTCAACGAAATGAACATTATTCTCAATCTTTGGACAATATACCTCCTTAATGTCGAAATAAAGATTGTGTAAATATAACCTGTTCAAACTCTATATAAGCTATTTAAGTTAAAAAATTATTAATAAAATAAAGTCATAATTATTATTAAAAAGTAAATTTTTTGTCAGTTGTAGAAGAGCTCAATTGGTTATAAAACAATATCTGCCCTGATAACTCGGGAAATGTAACCAAAGATAGTATGCAGGCTTACTTACCGTAAATAATGTGAGATCAACTGTGAAGCTGTGTATATCATGTTCCGTTAGAGGCATCTCTTGCAAAAACGTAACGACAGATAATTGGCCTTGCCTTAATAGTTTAGTTCTCCTTTCGGGATTAGTAATCTTCAATAGATTCCTGTTATCTGAGGCATACCAATGTAACCAGGACACATTTCTGTCTTTATTATATCCAACTGGATGTGCCATCGTCATAGAAAACATGGCGTTCTCATGGTAGGCCTGTAGAAGGGGCTGCCTGTTATTTGTGTCGAATATAAGGAAGTATTGTTCAAGAAACTGTCGAACAATAGAACCCCCTTCACTATTGCACAAAAAGGTTTGCTGTGAGTCTGGAAGATGATGTTCCTCTGCTATATCAAAACTTATTGGGGGCGGTAAATCTATGCCATCCTAAAAAAGAAAACCATTAAGTTACCTGTACACACAAAAAAAAAAGGAATTATACAAATACTAACATGTGATTAGCTATAAGATATCAAGATATTAGAAAGCGGATCTCAGGTCATCATTTCAAAGAAGGATTTTGAATACGGATTCAAAGTTACAGAAAATATATATCCACACTATTGTGAGAAAGTCCCTTTAGGTTTTTTCGCTACACTCGTTTATTGTTACGAGTATTTTTTACAAAAGATAAGTATCGAAACTTATCTAGTAAGGTAGTAAGCTAGTAAGCAAGTAAGGTATACAGAAAGAAGGAAGCGAATTCCGTTGGTGATTACAGCTTGTGGAGTAGAGTTTCTCTCTTTAAAAACTTTAGCACAATGGGGAACAGATAGTTTCATTATTTCCGCCAGAGTGCAGCAACTGTACTCGGTTGTTTCACATGCCTTTCTTGGTATGTGGGTTGTGAAAACATGTTGCTGTGTACCAGTGGCGGCTGGTGAAATTTCAATATTTTTTTTCTCGTCTATGGCGCATGGGACCCATACGAAATTTGGGAAATAACATCTAGAGAAGCACTTCTCTAATGACCCCTAAAAAATTTTGAAAAAGCAGTTTGCGAAAAAATTTTTGAAAATTCGTTAGCCTCCCCTGGGTCTAGGAGCTCCTGTTTATTTTTATTTTTTTTTGTCATATGCATTTGACTTTTCATAAAAATACAACAACAGTTTTTGGAGTTTATGAAAATATTTTCATTACTAACTGAAATACAATGAACTGAAATTTTGTAATTTACAATGTAACAAATTACAATATTTCAATTCGTTGTATCTCAGTTAGTAATGAAAATGTTTTCATAAACTCCAAAATCTGTTGTATTTTTATGAAAAGTCAAATGCATATGACAAAAAAAAATAAAAATAAACAGGAGCTCCTAGACCCAGGGGAGGCTAACGAATTTTCAAAAATTTTTTCGCAAACTGCTTTTTCAAAATTTTTTAAGGGTCATTAGAGAAGTGCTTCTCTAGATGTTATTTCCCAAATTTCGTATGGGTCCCATGCGCCATACACGAGAAAAAAAATATTGAAATTTCACCAGCCGCCGCTGCTGTGTACCAAAGTGTTCTAACACAGGAGGACATTTATTTAAAGGTCAAGTTAACCGAGTACGCATGGTGCAATCTGTCGTATATATTAAGAACTTGCTGGATTCCTCATTAACTAAATCTTGTTTTTCAAACAATTTACTGCTGTTGTATACGGTTATACGGGCATATAAAATGAGGGACTGAGTTTCTTTTGTGTTTATATCCTCAGAATTGTACAATTTGTACGTATACGTTACACAAACCAATATTTTTACTTGTATTACGGATCCAGTGATGTATATATGCGGCATATATGGAGAACAAAACTTTTTCAACTTTTTGAATTGCTATATCTCAGAAATGGTCATTCTTAGAAAAAAAAGTGTAAGAACAATTTTTATAGATAATTGCATGATCTACAATTTTTTTCTGACCTATTTTTATGATAAAACTTACTGTTTGGCTGAAAAATGCAAAAAAACCTATATTTGCGAACTTTGACCTTGAATAAATTTTTTTGCAGATGTGGGATCCAACGTTCGTACAAATTTTCAGCTCTATGCGAATTATTGTAAGCTTACCTCTATTTTTTGAGCTATTTTGACCGGGTTATTAATTTCAGGAGAGTTGTTACAAGGATTTATTAAAATATGCATACATTATTAGTTGAAAATATGTATACATGTATTCTCTTATGCCAAAATAAATGAGAAACTCGTAAGGTAGGTTTGTGTTATACTTAACTTCGATTTAATTTTTAGAGCGGGAGCTAGGTGGCTTTTTTGGCAGCTCATCGTTTTATGAACTTTGAGATATTTCTATGGTTTAATGGATGATAACGATTCATAAAATCGACTTCTGGCGGGGCACCTCCTGTCAGGAGCGTCACGAACACTGTTTAAATATCAATGAAATCATGTCATCGTTACAAGGCTCATTTTTTTTGTGTGTACACATTTTATGTTTAGAATTAATAAAATATGATCATCAGAAAGTGTGGGCCGTCCGGAGGCGCAGCCAGAAAGGTAATAATGATTCAATACATCTGAGGAACAGTATGGAGTCAAGTTAGCCGAAAGTGTTAAATTCCTGTATATTTAAGAGCCTATGGTACTTTTGTTGACACTAAGAATTTTACGTGGAGGCTATTCTATTGTTGAAGGAGCTTATATTTACATTTTAAAAAGGAGCCAGAACTTGTTACAATGAGTTTAGAGTTCTGAGATGAAATATGCGAAAAAAAATCCAATTTTCTTAAAAAATCCTAAACATTTTCTTTCTGGCTAGCCTTACTGACGGGAGTTTCTTTCTGGCAATTTTTTTCTGTGTTCAAAACCTTTAAATAAACATGCTCAACCTTAAAAAAGTTTGTAACGATGATGTTATATAACTCCGTTTTTTTACCTTGACCTTTCTGGATGCGCCCCTGATGGCTCACACTTTCTGGCGATCTTATTTTATTCATTCTAAACATAACATGCGTACACACAAAAAAAATTGGCTTTGTAATGATGATATAATTTCACTGATTTTTATATCTTGAACCATGGCTAACTCGACGGGCTGACATATGGCAGAAGTCTCAAAATTCAAATTCAAAATTCAAAATTTTATTCATCTTTTGTGCTATTGAGTACAATAGATAAGACAAGTCAAAAAAACTACAAGTGTAAAAGTATAAGACAGACATCGTAATTAAACTAATAAATTGTTATACAATTTCAAACATTTAATATACAATATACATATACGATAAAAGGAGAGTTTAGGAGATATATAGACTAATTAATGGTCTGGATGAACTCGTCAATGGTATAGAAGCAATTTGAACTTAGATATTCTTCTAAAGTTCTTTTAAAAGTGGAGATCAGTAAGCATTGTAGGTCTGTGGATAACAGGTTATATAATCGGGTGCCAGAGTATAGTGGTGATTTCTCATATTTTGAATAGTAGTGTTTATTTTGACAGATATTGTTTTTCCCTTTGGTGTTGATGGTATGGATAACAGAGTGTTTAGTTAGTAAAGTCCTATTTTCCATGAATGTATGTCAAAATTTTAAATAAGTATATACTGGTGACTGTTAGAATTTTCCTGTCACGAAATGTAGGTCTACAAGAGGTATAGATGTCAAGATTGAACATCATTCTAATTACACGTCTTTGCAGCACAAAGATTCTGTTTATGTCACCGGACAGACCCCAGACAATAATATTGCAGCTGATTGCTGAAAAAAAGTGTGCATAATAAACTGACATCAATGAATCTACGTCAAGTTTGTTTTTCAGGTTTTTTATCAAGTAATATGCTTTATTTAATTTTTTGGATACAAAGTCAATATGTAGGACCCAGTTCATTTGGCTGTCAACTACTGTTCCTAAAAATTTTGTAGAATTTACAGGGGTTATAGTATTGTTTTGAATAACTGGGTGAAAGGCTGTATGTTTGTCTATTCTGTTGTAAAATTTTATAATAATTGTTTTATTTATATTAATCATTAACTGATTTTTAGCGCACCAGTCACTAAACTGTTTTATGATGGTGATTACTTTATACTGTACTTCTTCTGTATTTTTACCTGATGTAATTATGGAGGTATCATCATGCATCCAGTGATGTGTTCGGGGAGATCGTTAACATACATTAAAAAAATGAGCGGTCCAAGGACACTGCCTTGCGGTGTGCCTATGTTAGTGATGTGTTCTTTTGATTTCATGTTGTCATGTTTCACAATGAACCTCCTATTACTGAGATAGGACATTAATAAGGAGTTGGCATTTCCTCTAATTCCTAAGCTTTCTAATTTTTCCGATACAAATCGAATGTTCAATGTGTCGAAGGCACGAGTCTATTTTGTCGTTATTTAAGTTCGATAGAATTAATCAGCGCATAGAAAATGCTTGTAACGATGAGTGTCCGAAAAAGCCACTTAGCTCCCGCACCATTTGTAAGAAAGAACAAATTTTAAGTTTTTGATGTAAAATTTTATATACCTAGGCTACCTATATGCGTCACTGGAATTAAACCCAAATTCCGATCATTGGTCATTACGCACGAAATAGTAGTAGTAAGTAGTAGCGAAGTCATTTTGTATTTCTCTTTTTTGTTAGCAATAATTTAGCTATTTCAGTTATTTTTAATTGAAATTTTATAGTTAATTTCGAATCAAAATTCACAAATTTCAAAGTGCTCTCTTTTAAAATCAATAAATGAAAGACAGTTTTCACTATTATTAAATCAAAAGTATAGTATTAAGAATGTATACCAAAAACAATTATGTGTTAATAAATTTTTGAAGGTAAAGCATTTGAAGTTAAACATTTAAACGCGTATACATCATTCAGGAGTAATATCTTAAAAAAATAAATCAATGCACCTGAAGACAATTTTTTAAATTTTATTTTACGTTCACTTTTGATGGAGATGTAACTTTTTATGCAGTTGACTTTATGAAATTATTTTTTTCGCTTCCGCGCAAGAGTAAATTCGTAAAATCAATGCATTTTCACTTCATTTTATACAAAAACTATTCGAATTTCAGCCGTTTCTCATTTCTTCCGAGATTAAAACCTTTGGTAACTGAACTAGATAGAAAGATAAACAAATGAGAATCATTACCTACACAATATTTTTAGT
Source organism: Rutpela maculata (assembly GCA_936432065.2). Lineage (NCBI taxonomy): Eukaryota > Metazoa > Arthropoda > Insecta > Coleoptera > Cerambycidae > Rutpela > Rutpela maculata. Next base: position 111,089,185 of record OW386290.2, read on the forward strand.
TTAGAACATAGTTTTTATTGTTAGATAAAAGTTAAAAACGATCATAAAAGACTAGAGTATTATAATAAAAATTAAAAAATTACTAAAACACGCCCATTTCATTCAAGACACAAATATACAGAGATGGCAATGGGTTTTCTCCCTCATCTGGAATTTTCCCAAAAATGGATTTTATCCCGGGAGGGTTAAAACGAAAAAAAAAAAAAACGACTTTTCCCATTTTTAAGTTTGCCACCAATTCTAATCTAACTTCTCCTCAAAAATTCATTATTTCATCATTTCGTCAGCTTAGTATTACAAGGTTGCATGCTACATTTTTTCAGATTTTGCTTCTTCAGAATGAAAAGGTTTTCAATCCCCAGTTCAATAACAAAATAGATTAAAATGGATTTGTCAAATTTAAATTATATGCACATACAACCTTGTAATACCAAGCCGACGATTTGGTATAGGTGTGAATTTTTTCCAAATACCTAAAATAGTGCTAATAACGCTAATGCTAATGCAATTAAAAAAATAATGAAACGAATTATTTTCAAACATGGCAAGAACTAAATCCGTTATTTGGGAATGGTTTTAATGAATTTATTATTGATAAACAGGGTAAGATTGGTAACCAAAAATATGTCCGATGCATTTATTGCAAAAAAGAATATTTTGGGAATTCAAATATTATACCAGGGAAAAACCGTTTTTTTTTTCCCTGCAAAAAATAAACCGGGCTTTTATCCATCTCTAAAAATATATAAGTAAAATAGAAACCAATGCTTACCAGTTTGATGCATTTGGGGAACCTCTTCCTAACTGCACTGTAGACAAAAAAATCAAGGGAGCCATAGAGGCTCAAGTGTTATATTATCGTCCTGTGAACATTCGCTCAGAGCATAAATTATGGCAAAACAAAATTATAGACATTTATAAAAATAAAACTTATTGCTACAGAATGTTAGGGAACACTTAGAACAACATGTGAAAAAAGAGGGATCATAGCAGATAGAAGATAATAAACATCACTATAATGTAGTGATGTTTATAGTTATATGTTTACTAGTCTTCCATTTATTGGATTTTTTACGATTTACACTATCACATGACATATTTACAAGTTATGATATTTTATTATGAGACGCCATTTATTACAAAAATATATATGCTTTGTTAAAAATATATACATTTTATTTATAAATATATTATTTCTGCTAAAGCATATTAATACAGAATCAAGGTTTTATTGTCGCACAGTAGACGACGCAATCGGCTTAGCTGTAGATAAAATGCCCGTACCCCCGTTAAATTTGGCAATATCATGAAATGATATATAATAAAGTATAACAAGCTCATGTTTATTAACGTTTACATGCATAGACTTTAATTGACATTTCACAATATTGCAAAATTTAACACGGGCATAGGCATTTTACCTGCAACTAAGCATGATTGTGTCACCTTGCATACGAGGATAAAAGCTCGATTCTATATTAATATGTTTTAGCAGATATAACGTAAATTTTTAAACAGAATATATACACCTGGAAAACAAATATTTTAACAAAATAAATAAATAAATATCATATACTTTTGTAATAAAAATTGTCTTAATAAAGGCACCTCATATTCTAGTCGCGTTCAGATTTTTAAAATTACAAGTCAAAGTAATGAATTTTGTGCAGGTTATTTTTTAACAAAAACAAATTTTATCAATAATAATAACTATTTATGTTTATAAAAAAAAAGGATACAAATATATAAAAAAATATAAATTTAACGTATTTTTTATATATTTTTATAAACATAAATAATTATTATTATTGATAAAATTTGTTTTGTATATAATACTTTAATTTACTTAACATGGATGGTACATAAGTTTTTTTTTTTTTTTTATTAATGTACGAACCATATTTAGTAAATTAATTATTGTTCATAAAGACATAAATATATCAATGAATACTTAACATGTTACGTGCATTTTGCCACCAAGTTTTCACTACCTGGAGCTACTGAATATCAGGTGATTAAAACTGAACTAATTTTTTTAACCAACACAAAGTAATTTTTTTTATTAGCACTTACTAAGTTGGTTTCATTTAGAGGTAATTAAAATTAATGCTATTCGATGTTTTATGCAATAAGTAGATCATAAAATTAACTAAATTTTGAACCTAAGACCTGAGACTAGTAAACTAGTTTATAAATAAGAAAGTGTAAAGGACAAAAATAGACTATATATAAAAAAGTAATAATTAACCAAATTAACATTATTATGCTAATTAAAATTTTAGTGTTATAATTTGTTTTGTGGCTATTTCCCACTCTGACTGTTAAACTGTAAGCATATCAAATTTCTAAAATATTGTAAACATTTTCTACACTAAAACAGTAAAATGTTGCCTAGAACAACATTCAACTGTAGGTGATCCAGATTGATTTAATACCTTTTTAAAAATATTTAATAGAATTATTGCTTAATAGCCAAAGCGAAGAGTATAACCAACTTAACACATGGACTTTAATAAAACCAATACTTTCTTGTATTTTCATTAGTTTTGTATAATTATCTCTGGTCTCCTGTTGCACATTCGTTTACAATACAACAATAATTATATTTTGTTTATATTTTCAAATTTAACACATATCGCTACCAGTCAGGTGCAGAAACAGCTAAGCGCAACCTAGATGCAACTTTGCCTCTAAAAATGCTTCAGTGCTATTGCTGATCCTCTTTGGAAAGCTTTTTGCCTTGTATTGAGAATCAGCATTGCACTAAAGGATTTTTTGTCGATTCAATTCACCAGTAACTGAAAAAATATGGTGAGCACGCATGCAAAACAAACATGGCCTGATCAGCAGAGAATGTGTTAACAATAAAGTATCGGAAATATATCAATAATGTTTAACGTTAACATCATAAATCGTTTTCGCAGAACTTTTACTAGTTCTGTTTGGCAACTACAAAAATTTTCTAACACAAAGAACATTTTAGGTGAATTATTTTTAAAATGAAAAATATGCCACTCAGAGAGCAATACTTCTATTAAGAACACTACCTATAATTTAGTATATTAAATACATTTACTTTGTCTTAAAAAATTTATATAGGATCATTTGTTCTCGCTATTTATTAATTTATTTGTCTTTTCAATTCCATTACATATATTTTTTTTGGTTACTATATTCATGTATTCAAAACCCTGTTCCTGTTGCAAAATGCATTAGTAAAAATTCGGTTAAAAATTTTGAATTATTTTAAGAGAAGTCGTGATGTTCCAACAGCAGTCCTTCGCCCTTATTTTTTTCATACATAGCAGTTACTGATACTATTACCCTATGGTAAAGTAGAGCAGCTTTGCCTTTTTATATATATTTTTTTGGGTGAAGATGGACAGCACCCCACATCGTATCTAGAAAATATTTTCAAGACAGATGGGGTATTCTTTGAGCAAAAATCTTGCATGCTCACCTCTATAAGATTTTCTTCTGCTGCAATAGTTATTTTTTAGACTTTCCCCCAAAATAACTGATCATGTAAATGTGTAACAATATTTATCTGGTGCTATATATTTCTAGCTGTTAATATTCACAGAAAAAAGGTTTTATATACACAAAGTAATATTTGTTCATAATTTTTATAACAAATCATCCTATATAAATGTTTTTTTTTTAATTTAGCGATTTTCAGATTTTTTGGTATTTTTTTAAAATATTCGATATGTTAGAAAATCTTTCAGTATTTTTCAATAAAGTTTCAATTTCATTAAGTTTTCTGAACTAATGAGAACACAACAAAGGTTATTTGACAAATTTTAGCAGTTTTAAAAAGTAAAACTTTTTGGCTAGTGACTGGCTTTCAAATTATTAATAGAGATTCCTTTAAAGGAGAACTTGCAACTACACCTCAGTTATGGAAGGAACAGAGGTTACGTACATGTTTGTATTCCAATATTAAGGATGGCGGTGCCGTGTTTAAGAAAATTATTTCGTAATTCGACAATATCTCCTACATCCCTGAACCGATTCAAAAAATTTTTTGATAGGCTTTTAGACACAACATTATAGAATGTTACTAGGCTATTGAAAAGTGAAAAAAAATATTTTTTTTATTATCGCACAAGTAATAAGATTTTTCTTTAGTTCTCAATAGCCTTGTACCATTCTATAAATTTGTCTCTAAAAGCCAATCAAAAATTTTTTTCAATCGGTTCAGGGATGTAGGAGAAATTGTCGAATTACGTTCACGATACCGCCCACCTTAAGTGGAACCATCCAAATTTACGTCTGATTTTCACGTGGTATTTGAATCAAGTAGCACAGAAACTCTTTGTTCTGTAACCACATCAGGGAAATGATTTTTAAATTATTTTGGAAAGTATTACTTTTATATATAGGTATGTAGAAAAAAACAATAGTTATTTGATCCCTCTTTTTTTCACAAATTTAGTAGAATCCTTTACTTTTATTAGGTGCATTATTTATTATATTTCTAAATTTGCTCTGATAACATAGTGTATCTAGTGATGCAAAATTTTCGGATAATTTTGGGAAACATTCCTTCAAAAAGACGAACTAATCCAGAGACACTAAAGAAGTAGACAATTATAAATTTTTTCGGCCAGACAATATGCTGTTCATTTTTAAAATCTGGGGTCAAAATACATTGCATTATATGGCACGTTAGAAATCAATACTTCAAAACTTGAAAATGTACATTGTCTTGCTTCTATCTTGTTTTTATGACATAGCTGAATGAATGTATGGCAGAGATGACAGCTTGTAGGAGAGCAAAAGATGCACTGTATTTTAATCAGTGAGGTCTTCCGTGACTGTGCAGACGATGAGAAACATCTTGACACTATATCTGTGTGAATGAATGTTACTGTAATTCCAATATTTCGATCTTTTCTTACGAAAATCATTATCAAAATTCAGTGTTTATATCCTTGAAAACTTTGTCCCAGAGTTCATCGAGCACATCTCTGTTACAATGACGGGGATTTGATATATACCAACACGGTTTGAGACTAAAACCATTGCTCATCAATCCATGATTGCAATACATTAATATCACGGGAGAAATACATTTGCTTACCAAGTACCTTTTCTACATGTACTGTATGTGTGAATGTTTATATATAGTCAGTGCTCTCCATTTTCAAAACTTTAAAGCTACGTACATTTGTAAAAAATACAAAACTTTCGAGAAGGCATATGAAAAGTTTTCCAGAACACTAAAAATTCGCCAATAATATACTTCCTTGGGGATTGTATGGGAACTACAGAAATGAACATTCTCATTGAACAGTCCTTCCTTTGCATCACTAAGTATACATCAAAATACCTGCAAAACATACCTGATATAGGATGGCTGGTCCTTGTATTTATTACACAGGGGATTTCCATCCAAGACGAGATCAACTATTGGCATTCCTTGAAGTGGATCCAACTGAGCCATTTCACGAATCTGAAAGCATGAAAAAATATATTCTCAATTAATTACGAATACCCTTGCTTCTTTGAAAAAAAAATGTATATACTGCCCAAGCAACACCGAATAGTAAAATAAATGTTTATTCAACGAAATTTTAGTTGAATTTTCGTTTTCGTTTATTTTTTAAACGTATATGATAAACCTCTTTGTAAATCAACGTGTTATTAACGTATATAATCCACCAATTTTATTTATATAAGTTTAATAATGACACTATCTTGTAAAATATAGGTACGGCACTTTCATTTTAATGTAAAATATTGTTCATTTTTATAAACCGTTAATAACTCCCACAGTTTTACTTCACATCTCTATATTCCTAGTAGGTCATAAACATATACACGGATATAGTAAACGTTTTTCAAGGTGATCTTATAAACGTGTTATTTACGTATAGAAGCCACCAATTTTATTTGTATAGAGATTTAGTAATGGCAGTAACTTGTAATACATAGGGGCGACATTTTTATTTTAATGTAAAATATTATTTATTTTTATGAGCCTGTTTATAATTCTTGCAGTTTTACTTTACATCCTTATATACATGATTGGTCGTAAATGTATTATGCACGGATGCAGTCAACGTATTTTCAATAGCAATTTTATTCGAATAGTTTGGTCACAGAAATTCAGCTACTGCGAAGTATCTGATACATAAAAAAGAGATCGAGCTAGATAATACCGATTAGGAAAAACCTCTAAAAAAGAAAATAACATTTTTTTCAACTAAATTAAAAACTATTCCTAATTTTGCAGATAAACTCATCCACAATTGAAAAAACTTTGTTAAATGAAATTTTAAAGAAATATTTTAAACAAATGTTTTGCTTAAAGTCGATTTCATATTTCTAATTTTTAGAATACCCTGTATAATTTATTTTAAGTCTGAAAACCGTTAGAATTTCTAAGACGAGCGAAACTATTTATAAAGAATGACTTTTTCTAGGCAGATCAAAAATAAGAAAGTTTACAAGAGTGCGGTACCCATCTGGGAATGCACTGTATATTGGATGGGCCAGGCGACCACATTCTTGGTATAAGTAATAAATCTACGTTTTTCCTTAGTTTTTAACTAAACCTTTAGAGAATTTTGTTACGGAAAACATATTTACATAATTTTATTGAAACAAATACATATCTATATATATTATACCAATATATTTGCACTCTTATCCGTTGTATTCCAACGAGGTAATACGTGTTCAATATTCTTGAATTTAAAATATATACTGCCAAATGTCTTACGTGCATCTATTGGCGAGAAATGTAATTTTCTGACAAGCGCCCTCTGATATATCCCAGCTAGAACTTAGAAAGACTACCTCCGCTAGATGACAGACACTACTCACGAGGAACACTATGTCACAAAAAGCAATTTTAGATTTATTAATAACTAAATATTTTAGTGGTATATTGGTGCATCAGTGAATTTTTAGTGTTTTATTGTTGTGTTGCGTGGATGCCAAGATAGGTATAATATTTATATTGTAATAAATTTGTGGAATAATAAGCCAAATTCAGATATCTTTTATGTGTTTGTGACGTTAATCATAACCACAATACTGCCGAAAATGATAGAAAAACATTTACATCGAGAAATTGCCAATCATACCAAGATTTCTATGGACACAATCTTGGATAATAGCATTAACTCATATAACGTTACTTCTTCATCAACTACAGCAGATTTTCTTTTTTCATTTGCACCGGTATAATTCGCCTCTAACCTCACTTACTTCTCCAACGAAAAATGCTCAAGCCGATTTTGCTAATGAAGACTCGCTATTGAACATTCTCTTGCTGTATTTTGAAAATAATTTTGTTAATAATAAGGAGCATGCCGACCAAATTCAACACCAGGAATACTTAGTACGTGCTATAATTTAACAGCAGTGAAGCTTACTCTAGAGCACCATTCTGTTATGTTTCAAGAAATTTTCAACACTGTTAGAACAAGCATACAATCTTTGACTAGACCTGTTGATACTCCGGAGTAGCTACTGTCGGTGGAGCTAATGTGAGAAGTGTTACTACGAGCATGTTAAAACTTTTAAAATTAAACAGAATGGGAATGAGATTTAACTGGGCAGGTACAGCGCCTAAAGACGACACAAGAAAACCTAAGCAAGCTTTCAAAGTCATAAGCAAATAGTTGAAAAGTTATCTAAATCACGTTATGAACACAATTTGGCTCCACGGGAACATATGGACGACCGAATTCAATGTGTCTTTTGTAAATGGAATTTTTATTATGTTTTGTTTGTTTTTATTTTTTAATACTTTGTATATAAATTTCGTTTCACTTGTACATTTTTTCTTTAATTAAACTCTCACCCATATAAGCTGATATTAATAAATTAGGATTGACAACATATTTTGAGGCTTGCTTTTTTGTGGGTATAACGGTCATTATATGCAGTTAGTGTACTTTGGCTATCAACAATAGGAGCGTTATATTTACAAAAAGCTGCTTCCAAAATAATAGTGTTTGTAGCAGATTTATTATTCAGAGCATTAAAAAAAAATTAACGTTACACATTGTGTTTCAATGATCTCATCAAAAAATCATAAAAATAAGGATAAAAATTTTCTTAAAAAGTTTCCTAGGATATGCTTGGACAGTATAAAATTAAACAGTGCCCTTTAAACAATTATTACTAAGTGGTGGTTAAATATGACAACTTCAAACTTGACTGGGAAAAATTTCGTCAATAAATAACCAGATAAATAAAAAGTTTCTTATGTAACATTCTATCACCCTAATCCGTCATTAGTTATTTAGTGTTGAAAGTTTTCGTATGCGTACTAAAAACATTTTTTCCTGCTAATAAATTTGAAGTTGGTACTTTTAACAATCACTATTTTGAGTAATTAATTATTTGAAAAAGCCTGTTCAATTTTACAATTTCAATGCATCATAGAGCCCGTAGGAAGCATTTTAGGAAAAAATATTCTTGTTTTTTTGATTTTCTGAGAGGAATTACAGCTATAAATTTTCGTGGCATCATTAAAACACCCTGTATAAAAGTGAGTATAAAATACGTTTTTTCTAAATCATAATATATCTACGTTCTAAATGTATTCAAAATATACGTTTATTTAAAACGTTAAATATAGGGAAAATTACGTTTATAAATAGTTTGTGATATACTGAAATAAAACGTTTATAAGATACTAAAATAAAACGTTTATTACGCGGACATTCGAACAATTAATAAACGTTTTGGTATACCAAATTTAAACGCATGGTATAAACTGAATAAAAACGTTTATTATACTATTTTGTGTTGCCTGGGTGAACTATGAACTACATCGGTAACCACAAATAAATTACTTACCTTATTATTTCCCATATGCAGAATTTTCAAATTCGGCAGCTTCTTCATATTCTTCTTGAAAAAACTCAGCATTGAAATTTTGTTATCATACAAATTAAGCGCCTCTAGCTCGGGAATATTCTCCACTATTATCTCAAGTACAGTTAGAAATACTATCGGCTTGAACAGCGCACAAAAATAGCCCTGCAGGTCAGGATCAACATGGAATTTTGTTAAATCCAAGGCTTTCGTGCTCGAATTATAACGTTTTGCCATCACTTCTTTTATCTTTTGTTTTGTTGCTGCAGTCATGTCAACATTTGGTGAACCAGGAGAAACACGGACGAAAATTTTAAAGCCACTCGGCAGCTGTATTTGTTTATCCAAACTATGCAGTTTTTCGGCAACTTTAAAATCCTCAATGTAAAAGATAGAATTTGGTCCGGCCGCTTGCCACTGTGAACATTAAAAAAATATATTTATTACAGGGATATCAGATATGACATGACGTTCATTCACCCTCATAGTTCTTTTATATTCAATGGAAAAACTTTAAAATTACTTGTTTCTGCAACTCCTATTTTGAACAGTGTATATCCTGAATATTTTTCATTTCCAAATAGTGCATCTCTTCTAGCAGAAATGGTAGTAATAAACTTATAAAACTACATGAATTTAAAAAGATTTACATCCAGCTTTATACAATAAAAATCTGGTAGGAAAGGCTGTTACATTAGTGTAAATGAAGATATATCTCATTGATCAATAATAGTTATGTGCTTTTTATATGAGTTTAATTCAGAAGCTTTTGTACCAAGTACTTCCAAGTGATGCAAAATTTCAATTTCATTTCACTTAAGATTTGTGAAAATTTCAATGATAGTTTTGTGAATGTTTCAGTGTTCATCTAAATTTTGTGAAATACATTCCCTTTAAAATCAACCTCTAAAACAAATATCAAAACAAGATTGCCTGAAAATTTCATAAAATTCAGATATTTCAGAAATTTATACTGGTTCTTTGAACCTTTCATAACGCACACCATACACACCATATAGGGGGATTTCTGTCTCCAGTTAAATTTAATCTAACCCACGTAAAAATGTTCTTTTGAACCCCCTGAGCAAATGTTCAAATGCAGCCAGGTCCGAAAAGGTCTTTGTTTTGAGATATGGAGCCCTAAAGATCGGTCCAAATCCAAAATCGCCCAAAGTTACCTTGTCTTAATGACTAAATTCTATTGCTGTTTCCATAGAAATCAATAGTAAAACAATGAAATATTAAGTTTTATTTCACACTTTTTTATTTATTTTTCACTTGTCAATAATGACATTGTTTTGATTCATTGAATTTCCTACTATCCAAGAACGAGTGTGTTATTTTTTTAAAAATATCGGCATTTTTTGAGTACGTGGACACAAATTACTCATCGAAATTGTTTAGGTAAGATTACCACAGAAAATTCCATAATTATAGTTCAAATAAAAATCAAAGGACCTGATTAAATTGCCCATTTAATGGGCATTTAAAATAAAAAACATGATACACTCTGAAAGTTCAGATAAAAAAAGAACAATTCTAATTCTAGGAAGCTCGGAGAACAATAATTCATCATAAGATTTTGAGTCACAGAACTTTTCATTTCGCATAAAAAGAATCGCGTAGTTGCTCCCAGTAGACCATAATAAATGACAGTTAACACGGCTTTCTTTCAGAATCATGGCAAATAGGATAAATTGTTATGTTTGTGATGAGAGACATCCACCTCGGTTCATGCCACGTCTTATAAATATGAATGAAAATAGAAGAGAAGAAGTAACTAGTGGAAGAATTATACTCTTCGCCGATTTACTGAGCTTTTTATATAATTGTTACACATTCTATAGGATACTCTTCGCATTTTTCTTGTAAATAATGTTAGTTTTTGGACATTCTAAATTTTGTGATACCAACTTTATTGTGAAAAAAAAAATATATGAAAAAAAAATCGCCATGTGAGGGATCGAACACGAGACCTTTGGATTGAAAGGCAAATGCAAAATCAAATCAAATCAAACAATACTTTATTTAAATGTGTCTTCCCGGAAACTGTCCCAGAGCCAGCCAGACATACACGGCGCGCAGCGCCGTGGTGAGTGCAAGGCTGGGCGGCGCAGGTCCGGTTTGACTAAACAATAGTTAGTGAGGGGGTTAGAGCTCCTGTTTAAAAGGTATAAACTTAAAACTAACAATAACTTTTAAAAAACATGATATATGAGAATATCTAAAAATAACTAAAATAACACAATAAAATTATCGATTTTGCGCACATCACGAGCGCGAACACTTTGAAATTTTGGTTGCTGGCACGGGAAAACAAAACTCAACGAAAAAACCCGTTCGAAGCAATTCCACCCTGGTGGTCTTCCTGCCAGGAAAATATGGTGAAATGAAAGTTAAGGATTAAAAGAGTTAGGATTTTTATAAATTTATCGGCCTAAATGGAATTTGGAGACAAAAATGGACAAAAGAACAGAAAAGGATGAACGAGAACAAAATAAACAAACAGAGAGGGAATAGAAAAATATTAAAGATGTAAGTAGAGAAAGGACAAAGTTTAGGATAGTGATAAGTTGTAGTAGTGGAAAGTTTGGCTAAGGGAGTTGCCGGAAAATAGGTAACGTCTGGTATGGTAGGGGGTGTTTTATATCGAAAAGTATGGCATTATGCTGTCTAATTCGGGTTATGTTGCGGGTAAGCGGACTATCGCCCAGTTTGAATTGATAGAATTTCTGGGAGATTTCTTGGACGTAGTCTGCTAGTGGGATTATGTGAAAGGCAAATGCTTTAGCCATTGGGCTATCTCATCTTACCACAAAACTTGAATGAATATCGTTCAAGAATTACATTTCAACGGATTAGATACATTATTATGAAATATATATATTGGTAAAATATAAAAACAAAAAAAAATTATAGGGAATAACATTTTGCAAGATTTCTATTTAAATACAAATGACAGAAATTATGAAAAAAAAATTTTTTTTATTTAAATGATTAATAACTTTTTTATTTACCGATTGATTTTTTTCAAAAACAATAGGGTTCTTCCTCTAGCTAACGCTAACTTACTTTCCAAATTTCAATACAATTGGACTTTTCTTTCTTAAGTTATCGTGCTTACAAGAAACGTGACGGACGGACGGACAGACGAACAGACGGACATTTTGAAAGTTGTTCAGAATTCGTTCACTAACATAATGATATGAAAATTTTTTCTCTACGAGCGATATTTACTGATTTAGAAATGTGCCGATCAAATACAATATACTCTTCGTTTTTGGGAAGAGTATAATAATGGGGGGGGAGGGGGTCTAAAATCTCAAAAATTGGCGTCACGTCATTTATGGATGGCCCCCCACAGGCACTTGAACTTCCAGTTGCATAAAAATCAGAAATACATTGCATCTTTGAAAAAATGCGAACCGCGCCGAATCGCCCTCGATTTTGGCCGTATCTTAAGGGCTAGAACTAAAATAAAAACGATATTAACAGAAGTTTTTTATTTAAAAAAAAAGTATCACAACTTTATTCTTGAATTGAAAAAACTGCAGCGAAGCCCTTGAAGACCCACGGTGTCATTAACACGAGTAAGAAATATGGTGTTATTTAAGAATTAATTATGCAGTTCTGAATTTCCATAAAATCAAAGCCAACTTTAAGTTAATTTTAAAACGTATTTGGAACGATCTCGAAACGAAGACCTTTTCGGGCCTGGCTGCATTTGAACATTTGTTCAGGGGGTTCAAAAGAAAATTTTTACGTGGGTTAGATTAAATTTGACTGGAGGCAATATGGTGTGGGGGGTCCTTTCAAATTGAAATTGAAACTTTCAAACTGAAATTTAAAATTTTACGAGCACAGCTGTCTAAAAAAATGCATTTTTAGAGACCAAATAGTTTACATGATAAAATGTTTCCATTGTAAAAAAAAAAGAAATAGAACCATGAATATATGACAAACAACTTACCGCTATAGGAATAAATGACAATGGAGCAATTCTGTCAAGCAGAATTTTTAGAAGAAAGTTTCTTTCAAATTTTTCTCCATGTGGAATCTGCAAATTTAATTAAAGATTAAGTTAATTATTGATTTAACGTATGGTAATGAATACACAAAAAATACACGGTTCTAGCTCTAATAATATATCTGTCAAAATCTTACATTCTATTCATTATTCATTAGGAATTTTTAAAACAAATAAAATGTTAACTGTCACAGGTATGTATATTCAAGAGATCCTACTCTTTATGTTTAAAAACAAAAGTTCTTTTAGTGAATTTCTACCTACAGAATCTTATAATACAAGAAATTTTAATTACATATACCCCATACACAGACTAACAATATAGAAAAATGTGCAGTACAGTTGTACAGCTTTATAATAAACTTCCGCATAACATTAAAATTATTCAGAGCTTTCCTCTCTTCAAAAATAAAGTTTTTAAGTTGTTATTAGATTTGGAACCTTTATACCTTATCAGAATACCTATGTCATTAAATCGTAAATGTGATATATTATTGTTTGTAGATATAAATGTAGAATGTAGTGTTTCTGTGCCGACGTTTATTTTACTTAATGTTACTAATACATGTATAATGTATTTTTGTGGCGTTACTTGGAAATAAAGAGTATTTATTATTATTATTATAAACTGTAATAATATGGTAACAAAAATTATATTCAGTAAATGTGTATAAAACTAGTAACTTTAAATTTGGCTATTGAATAACAAACACCCTATATGATGTACTGACCTAAAATTTTGTATAGATGTCTTTGAGACAACTGCGAATCAAGTATGCTATCCAATTTGTCGATAAAAAAAATGCCTAATGGACCCGTTTAGTGTGACGTCAGATTCTAGACAACCAACAATACAAGTGTGTGTTGCTAAAGATTTTGAGCCTTATGTACTATACATTTAAGGGCTAAAAATACGGCTGTTGATCAGGGCCTCTAATTTTATTTGGTTAAAACACATATTAATTTAATTGAGTAAATTATATGTAGAACGAATCTAACGTATCTTAAGAATATGGCCTATGAAATGAATTGTCTTAGATATGCCATATAATTGAGTAATAACACAAAATTTTTAACAGCAATTTTTGTCATCCTTAATAGCAAGGTGCATAAGAGCGAAAATAATAACTGTAAATTTCGTTATCCCACTTGTATTGTTGGTTGCATAATATTTGACGTCACTACTAATAGTCCATCGCGAAATTTCGACACATTTATAGGAACTTAAAGTGGACCTTGAAAATATGAAAATTACAAATTTTTCAAAAGTCAAATAGAGCACTATATCTCAAAAAAAAAAACAAATTTAAAATCAGACAAAGCTTTCCAAAATAACAGGATGTTGCGGTATTAAATCGCATACACTGTATAACTAAAGTGTAATGATTTGATCAATACATTTCAATTTTATCATACTACAAAAATACTTTCGTTTTGGTCTATGTTTATCTAATAAGTCTTTATTCCAGCATGCCTAAAGATATTTTTATTCCCATTTTCTTTTCTTAAGTATATTGTGTGTTAGAGGTTGCTGTCCATTGTGTGGAGGGATCTCCTAACAATTTAAACAATTTAAATTGAGCAATGCCAAATATGTGCACTTATGCATCAAAATGTTGCGTCAGTCGTCTCTCTTGCGTGGTATATTCTTTTAGGTATGCGAGTTGAATAGAGAGTGGTTTGAATGGCATAAACAAATTTCTGATAAAAAATGACGTGTAAGTCAACTAAAAACTACCCTTTCATAGTGGTATGCCGGGAGCTACAGAGTGAAGAAAGACACACCAAGTATTTATTGAACTACTGACTGCTTAGAAGTTTTCTACATATGCATGAATTTTCCTAATTTTAAACATAACACTAAAAAAAAACTTTGAAAAATCTTAAGCAGTGTTCATATATTATTGATTTAACACGTTGACCGTCATGAGAAGCCACCGGGCATTTCGAAAAATTTACTTTACATGCTGTGTGGTGCCAGAGGTCATCTTAGACACTTTTGCATATATATACCAATGCGTTTTACATCTAATTAATATTAAAGTAAACTGAAAATATGACACGGCCTGGCCGACCCAATTTTTTTTGCCCATTGCAGCAGTTAACGTGTTAATTATGTTTCAACATGATATATGATCAGCTAGGGTTCCAACAGTCACAGCTTCATTTATTATTTACAACAGAATTCATTGTAGATCGTTACAAAATGATATAATTTCCTCAATTACAATGAGAGTGAATAAATACATGGAAAACATTAAAAAACTAACACCATACCTTAGCAAGGAAAGGAGGACAGTAATAAATACATGTGATCAGTGCATGCAACAGATCCTATTGGCGTTTAAATTCGAAAGGAGTATAATTCAAAATAGTCTTTAAAAGGTTTTTCAAATCAACGCCGCTCAATGACGTGCTACTTGACACTGTTGAAAGTGCAATTCATAACTACCCTCCTTTCCTAGCTAAGGCAATAGATACTTTTCAAGTACCACTGAGCTCATTGGGCAGGTAGGGTCACAAGGTTACAATATTAAATTAGTACAGAAATAACGAAAATAATAAGTTATCGGATAGTATATAAGTAAATTAAATTTTTATAGCGTGACAGGCATACCTTTAAATTTCATTAAATCCCACCTACAAAATAAGACACAGAAAGTCGGAGTAAATGACATATCATCCGATAATTTAAAAGTCACACATGGTGTGCCCCAGAGATTGGTCCTGGGACCACTATTATGTATTTGAATGATATTTTTTGTTCTCTACTTCCTGGAACATGCATATGCTTTGCTGACGATTCTTCCTCCAAAACAGAAAACAGGGCCGAACAATGGTTTACACCTAACCAACTTAAATTAAATCGGTGGAAAACACAACAAACTGTTTTTCCTTTTAATAATAACTTTACTAATGGCAGTAATATAAAACTGTTGGGTATCGCTCTTGATGATGGTTTAAAATGGACAAGTCATATTGAGAACCTATGCAAAAAATTATCCACCCAACTCTATGTACGTCCTCAGTGGTTACATTGTTTTAACAGCAGGTAAGAGTCCATAAAATTAGTATTTAGTATGTACAAGAGAAGTTAAATATTTTTGGCATCAGCCTATTACCACCCCCACCCCATAATTAAAGGGGATGAAAAAAAAATTGTGATTTAGTGTGTGTACAAGAACCAGAAACATAAAAATATTTTTTTACTTCATCCAGCCCCACTACCATTACCGATGTGGGGTATTGTTTTATGGGTTTTTGGGATAGAGGATTTCAAATATATTATTAAAGTTCCATAAACAATTATTTCCACATACAAAATTTTTTCGTTGTGAGTGACTTGGATAGAAAATCTGGTTGTGGAAGTAGTGATTCCTTGGGCAGCGGTTTTTTTAATCATCTTAAGGACTTGTGGCAGATGATTAAAATTTTAATAGGCATTATAGAACTACTCTAGTGAAAATGAGTTTGAACTGAGGGAACCTCATATTATTAATTGCTTAAATTTATACCCAATTGATAAAAATTTGTCCAGGTGTTGATTATAACACCAGACTGACGAATACATAAAAAAATTACTGTTAAAATTAAGCCCTTTAAACAATTCTCAACATGAGATTCTGGCACTTTTAAGCTTCATAGTTCCATTTTTGTTTGAGCAAATAAAGTTCATTGATTTTTTTCGCATTACCCCAGGCAATAATGCAGTAACTTTACACAGCATTTACATATGCATTGTAAGAAGCAAGCAATATTTCTGTTGACAAGAAACCTGAGTCTCCAGATTATAAATCGATTTGAGAAAAGCTTATTCAAATACTATCAGTACTATCAGAGGATTCCAAGATAAATTGTCATCAATTTGGGCTAAGAATTTAACATTGTTGTTTTGTTTAATGCATCTGCTTTCTTTAACTAAAATAAACTGCTGCCTAAGGAATCACTAGTTTCACTTACATCTGTATGTTGGAAGTAGTGATTTCTTCGTTGTAAAAGACGATAGGAAATTTTCCTGTATCCAAGTCTCTTACAACGAAAAAAAGTTTGTTACCATATTTGCATTCCACTAGGTGGAAATAGTTCATAGAATTTTTTAATATAATATTTGAAATCGTCTACCCCAAAAACCCATGAAACAATATGCCAGATCGGTTGTGGGGGTGGCTGACGCAAAAAAAAAATTTAGCTGCCTTTGGTTCTTATACCTAAATTTTATTGTATTCTATATTTCTTATATGTCTTGATTTGTGTAAATACTATTTGTATAAATGACACTAATGATAATAAATCATCTTATCCTATCTTGTACACACTTCGCTACCTCACTATTACAAGGTTTTATGTTGATAATGAAAAGACCTTTTTTTGCTTATCGGCCATGTCATGTCATTATATTTTCCGAGTAGGATATGTCTTGACAAGTAATAAAAAACAGTTCTCTGGAATAGTACATTGTGTATCTAGTAGAAAAGTAATACGTGTGTGTAAGTGACTTTTTTTTTTCAAATCAGTCTGTGCAGGTCTTAATAATTTAAAGCAATTAGAATATATTTTTTAAATCACCGTTTTATAAGTGCCTATCGATCTGTCAGGCCAGATTTTCGATTTTTGTCCATGATTTTTCAAAATTTTTCAAAAAAAAAAATCTGGAATATAAATCGAAAAATCTGGCTTGACAGATCCATAGGAAATTAAAAAACGAAGATTTCAACAAAAAAAACTTCTATTGCTTAAGTATTAAGACTTGCAGATGATTTTAAAAAAAGTCACTTTGTCAGTATTCGGAAATTTTTTTTTATTTTTTGAAATCTTCGTTTTAATTGCCTATGGATCTGTCAAGCCAGATTTTCGATTTTTGTCTCTGATTTTTCAAATGTCTTTATGAAAGTTGAAACTGAAAAATTTTGAAACGGACCACCCCGTAGTATATTCATTTTTTTCGATTTCCAGTATTTTGTCTATATATTTTTATTTTATTTTAAATTCAAGAAAAACGCAATATGAATTTTTAACAAACTGTACCTAGTTTTCGCTTCAGATAAACTTTCTCACATCTTCAGAACGCGTTGTTTACATTTAGTCAACGAAAGAATTTCAAGTCGATGTTCGTTTACGTTATAAAATTTAGATAACGAAACTTAATGCAGGGAAAGGCTGAGGAATTGTATACAAACGGGGATGCACTTCAACCTTTAAAAATGAGCCTACGTGACTCCGCGGTGAGAAAATAACTTTAAATGCGTATACGTTGAAACTACGTCACGGGGTAGGGAACATAAATACCGAGCTCACACAAACCTCGAGGCACTTTCTCTTGGAGACCCGCTTGCAGGTAAACTGCAGAAGTGCGCCGCTCCCAGCCCAACTACAAAAAGAGGCACTTTTTCTTGGAGACTCGCTTTGCAAGTAAACTGCAAGAAAAGTGCACCGCTCCCGGTACAAGTACCTAGAGCACAAATTCAAAGAATACTTTCGTGTCCTTTGGAGACTCGCTTTGCAAGTAAACTGCGAAGGCACGAACTTCGAGGCAACCGTCTAGAGCAAATAATTGAAGAAAAACCGTACAAGTAATAAGAAACAATTCGCCACGATTATATTCAAATACAAAGAAGACGGACGACGGTTTTATTCCGGCGCTAGTGACCACAGCGTCGGGAGAGTTAAATGAAGTGTCGGTTTGCAGACCTGGACACTAAAATAATGACGAACGTCGGCGCCGAGGGAAACGAGATGGAGGACTTAAGCCTCGTTGTAGGAACAGGTAAAATGGGGCATCGTAATGAGCGTGTATTTCATGGGTGTAATTTTACGGTTTAGCATCATCCCATCGCGAATGTATTGATAGTTCATTGTATTTTATATCCTGGTATGGGCACTCGGGGATTTTATATGGGGTTTGCAAAATTATGGTTTTGTGGTACCTAGAGCTGTTAGGTTAATTTTATTTAATTTTCAAAGGTAGTTATTTGTTATTTGTTGTTTATGAAATTTATCCAGTTTAATTCACTATTGCCTTATGCAGCTGAGATAATGTGCGACAAGGTGAGCCAATGACTTTGTAGGTAAAATTGCTGTTTATGTCAATAATTAAAATCGCCAATAATACATATACGGAGGACCAATCCAGTCTGATTGTTGCGTTAGAACTGACACGATTCAATATAACAATAAATAGGTAAATAAAGCAGGCGCCGGAGTCTGTAATTTTCAAATACACCACCGTTTGGGCAATATTTAAATTCGAAAATCCGTCGGCACTGTAACTTTTGAAGTCTGCACGACAGGTGGTTAAAACTACCGTACTCGAGTAGGACATCTGGGGTGCAGTGACCCTGTTTTATCACTTCAGTGGAACTTTTGCCATCAGCTGTTAAATAAGCAGTAGATATACCGAGTAAAACAACTTTTCCAGATTTGTTAAAATTGTTTGCTCATTCATTAATTAATGACGATTGTCATTTAATTCAACACAATATAAACTGGCAATTGCCAGGGGTTCAACTTCGTAATTACGATTTGTTCCCATCTACGCATCTACACATCGCATCGAATATGTTTGAACGACCAAAATTAATATATCTGGAAATTTCCGCAACTTGATTCTTCTTTTTGTATGAGATATTTCTCACAGTGATGTAAGAATTTCCACTACAACTGCCTCCGACAGGCAAATAAGACGGAACTCTGTCATTTTAAACTTAATTTTCAGTTACCTATTTGTCGCTATATTTCAGTGTCACAGACACAGCAATTGCACAGTGTCGAGACTACTGTTATGTGTTTTTGACGATTGTCATTTATTTACCACAATTTCATTGGCTGACGATTGTCAGATAATCAAAGTATGTACGTCTCGATTGAGACTCAGATTATATGCCAATTTATATTGAATTTGGGATTACCCGACAATTGTCACATCCAACATAAATTTTCTATACGAACAATTGTTCGAATAAATGTATTAAAATGGTCTATGATTTTTTTATTTATCTTTACAAATTCTTGGAAATAGTTTAAATGAAATAACAACATAAGTCAACCTAGCTCCTTGACTTTATGTTCGAAATAAACCAATTTAGCACTGACAGGTATAAAAGGGGAGTGGTAAATGAATCTGGGTCAATTTTCCGTTAAATTCAATATACAGGGTATAACTAGCCAACCACCCGAATAAACAAGTATCGTAGTAAATTAAAGCAGGCAGGTATTATCAAACTTTATATTAATGAACCAGGGGAACTGAATAATTTGGGTATAAAAATTTTAATCTTTGTTAAATAAAATAATACTACGCACAACGTAATTTGGGTCCTAACTAATTAATCTAGACGATCACGTAAATGGCCAAATTTGTATATTTTTCTTTCTCGACAAAAGAGAGAGATAAATATACGACCGGGGTAAGGGGTGTTTCAATTTTGAAAAGTCAGGGTCAAAAATCGAAAATCTGGCTTGACAGATCGATAGGCAATTAGAAAACGAAGATTTAAAAAAAAAAAACTTTCCGATTGCTTGAGTATTAAGACCTGCAGACTGATTTGAAAAAAAAAAAACTCATTTTGGAGCCACTGTGCGACGCTGTAAATTGTTGGCCGAGGCGTTAAGCCGAGGAAAACAAGCATTGAAGTCCGGGAATGTGCTTTTCCTACGAGGTACATACTATTTTTTCTGAAATCGCAATATCTTCATAAATTAAGGAATTTTTTAAAAATGCATAAAAAACAAAAAAAGTCACAGATTCAGTGCTTATTATTTGCTGCCTAAGCCGAGAAAGTAACTTTCACGGACTGTTTTCTGACAGTTGCTTAGCATGGGCTAAAATACTAGAATAGCGTATTTTGGAATCTGAAATTGCGCCAAGAAAGTAGAAATTCTTGACCGATTTCAAAAAAATATATTTTTATTCAATACACATTACATTATGTGGTTTTGAGCGCTGGCGAATAGCACGCAACGTCGACACCACTACGACTCCGGCGGAATCGATTTTGTCTTTTATACATTGAAGCGCTTGATGAACCAATATAAATTGATTACTATTTAAAAGCTTAAATACTCAACAATGAAATGGGGTATAGATTGTTTTGGTTCATCGAGCGCATCTAATTGAAATATACATTTAAAGTATGGAAAAACGTCAAAAATTATTAAAAAACTGCAAACATGCTTACTCTGAAATGCTATTGTTACAACTTACTGTTGTTTTTCAAATGTAAAACGTATAGAAACATAAAGATCATATGTTCAACTATAAATAAATAACGTTTCATGATTTTGAGGAGAACTTTTTATTTTTTTGAAATTAGTCGGCAAAAATATATAGCTTATCTACCCTAGTCCTTTGAAATTAAAATCAAGTTGGTAGTACCAACAAACGCGAGAAAAACTATTAGCTTAAAATAATATGGTATAACATGTTAAGCAGGACGATTCAAACTATAGAAGCCCTTTTACTTCAAACAAACGGGTAAGCACAGATTCGTCTTGATTATACCCGTATCAAGATATGAGAAGTTAAGCAATGTTAATCGCGGTTAGTAGTTCAACGGATGGAATCCAGGAAAATACAGTGATTTCGATCCATTTTATAGCAGCTTGTATATTATCTTATATGCAGAAGTTATACAAGGCGAGAACTACATAGTGGATACACGATCCTTCAGAAGTGATGTAAAGCAGTCGATCTGTTGTCTATTAGATGTTAGGCAAGTGAAAAATGTTTCTCTTCTTGTGAGAAGAGGTTTGGCCAAAATTTCCAGGTTGGAGGTAGCTCGTCTCCCGGTGTTGGTGGTTAGTCTTAGTCGCGGAAGTAGGTCGACATTAAATAAATGAAAATGAATGAAAAAGAAACTTCAAATACCTCGTTTAGCACATAAAACCTTGAATAGTTGGTAGTTCATTTATTGTGTGACAATACAGTATGTTTACTTGTCAGCAGAGCTGGAACTAGAGCGTTGCCAAGTTGACCGCCGGGAAGGGCGCAAGCCTTCGAGGGGCGCAAAAAATGGTTCACTGGCATGCACTTTATTTGTCAATCCTCGGTCAGCATCCAATGAGGTGTGCCAAAAGCAAAAATGCCGAAGGCACAACCTACTCTACTTCCAGCTCTGCTCGTCAGATGCAGAGATGATATGCAGTATAGTGGCATTTTAAAATATTGAGTCGATTCCAATGTAAGGCAGAAGAGAAGAGAAATGGACAAATAATATGCTGAAAAGAAACTGATTTAACCCACGCTGTTGCCACTTCTCTTTAGCTACTTTTAGTCGTCGGTGGAACTCTTAACATACTGAAGTACCTGGCATCAATGTGAATATAGCACTTTCTTTCACGTACATTATTTTGCTATTTACATTTCACTCTGTCATATTACAGGGATCCATCCAAGTTTTCTTGGTGCCACTAGTGTATAGACACTTAAATAAGATAAAATAAAAACGATAGAACATCAATACACAAGTACTACAATAATTACAAACTGCAACATAATGACATTAAAATAAAACAAGATGAACAATGTCAACAATACGACAATTAAGAGATTGGTTTTCAGAAATTTTTTTACTTTCTTGGCAAATGCAGTATCATTAAGAAATGTTTATTATTATTTTCCAGTTATTTGGCAGTAAGTTGTAGAATTTTACCGATAAATATCTAAATGAATTTATGTTTCTAGTCAGCCGGAAAAAAGGAACTGCAACAGATTCATTCCTTGTATTGTAACAATTTTGAGTTTAGTAATGAGACAGATAGTTTCTAGCAAAAAGAATACTGATTAGTGCAAGTGAAGATACATAATCTATATTAAACAAAGGTCAACAGCTTTCGCTATATTTTGAATTTATAACTCTGATAGTGAGGTAGCGACTTGTAAAACTAGTTTTGTCTCCAGATGATAATGGGAGTGGCTGATGCCAAACAGTTTTTGAGACCTTGACTTCTCGTACATACACTAAATCCCAATAATTTTATGGACCCTGACTTCCTTGTTTAACCTATTCACCCTCATCTACCACCCCCAACCCTTCAACAGAATAAGATCAAATCCACTTCCAGATTCTCATCTTAAGAACTGCCTACATAGGCTTACCAAATTTCATGTCAATATCATAAACCATTTCAGAATACCTAATCGTGCACAAAAAAAGTTAGACAGACCAACAATGAGTTTTATTTTGCTCAAACTTAAAATCTCGACATTTCATGACATTTTAGGCCTACCTATTTAAACAAAGAAATTTTCGAAATCTGTTTTACCGTTCCTTTTACCGTTCCTATACTTTCACCCCAGTCACGACCGGCCTTAATGTGAACAGGCAGTATATGGAAATGTGGCAACATGTGGTGCAGCCCGTTCTTGGCAAAACAAAACAGTTGTGCAGTAATCTGACACGAATAAATTGGCATTATAATACATAAAAAGTGCTTCTCTGTTGGTGTAATTTTACAATTTGTGTTTTATAAGTAAGTAGTTATTATTTTAATTAATTATATGGGTATCTATCGCACCGTTTGCACCTGAAATCACTTTTTCTGCGTCAAATTACGTTGTAACCTTACTTTTTATGCAAGCTATATTTTTAATTCAATTCACATTTACTACCAAAACCAATAAAAAAATTTTAATTAATTCTAGGTCTGGGGTCTGAAAACAATAACAACATGCCGGATAAATGTTGTGTACCTGGCTGTACAAACAATTACAGTTCTTCATCTGAAGGTTATGTCCGAGCCTTTAGATTTCCCAAAGAACTAGAACTGAGGAAAGTGTGGCTAAAGAGAATTTTTAGGAAAATTTGGC
Organism: Rutpela maculata; assembly: GCA_936432065.2. Classification (NCBI taxonomy): domain Eukaryota; kingdom Metazoa; phylum Arthropoda; class Insecta; order Coleoptera; family Cerambycidae; genus Rutpela; species Rutpela maculata. Next base: position 111,112,857 of record OW386290.2, read on the forward strand.
AGCCTACAAAATATTCATTGGTGTGCATAAAACATTTTTATGACAGTGCAATATCTAAATCTGAACGATACAAAGATGCTTATGGTGTGTGGAAGGAGAGAGAAATGGAAAAGTTTGTTAGTATCTGGTGCAGTGCTCCGGGTAATGGAAACTTACCCTCATCCGCCAGTTATCGCTGGGGCGATGATGAAGGAGAAGAGATCGCGTGCGATGTGCATTTTGAGGAATATGAGGATTATTATGCTGTTTGTTAACGACCTAGGTTTTTTAAACTAATTGTAAGCAAATAATTTATTTTGTCATTAATGTCATAAAAATATTTTCATACAATTGAATAAACAACATTGCCATTGACAATAAAATTTATTATTCATTACTCCCCGATAAAGAAATCATTATACCCTACTCAGCAACCTACACAATCATCGCCCTAGCAATAACTGGTGGATGAGGGTAAGTTTCCGTCCATTATAGAAGTTGAGGAGAGTTAGTAACGACGGTGAATATTTTTATCGTGATCAGCACCTGCGAAAACGGGGGAGAGCGTATTGATGATCCAAAGCGTAATTAATGAATTTTACACCCCTTGGAAGGGTAGAAGCAACCCCCTAGGTCGCTACCACCTTCTCTTCCGTGAAAAATGAAGGGATATGCACAGGAATAACGATCGTGAGTCGAAAAACCTGTAAATCCTGGCATGCTTTCTGGTGAGTGAGGGGTGGTTTCTGCCCGTTTGAGGGTGAGGAGGGGTTAGAACTAAAAATGAATATTTTTTCCGTGATCAGCGACCTCAAAAACGAGAGGATACGCGTTTGAACGGAATCATTTGAAAAAGATTATTTTCCACCCCTAGGGAGGGTAAATCAACCCCCTAGGCATGCGCTCTGCATTCCACTTACTCTATAACGCTCTTCCATGTAATTTCAAGTATAACCCGTCAATAAATCACTCCCCAGACCAGTTTATATATGAAAACATAAAGGGATACATAATAGGGGTGGTTAAAAGGGATGGTCTTTGGCCACTTCAGGGGGTCGCGGCGGTCAAAAACTTTTCCCACCACTTCCATCGTGTTCAGCACCCTCGAAAACGGGGGGAAAGTAATCTCGTCTTTGCACGATATATTTACACTATTTTTTCCTTAGTTACGTAGATTATTAGTAGGACTGACAGAGTTTAAGACTGCAGCATTGCCACATCGTACACTCCGACCTGTTCACATTAAAGCCAGTCGTGCCCCAGTACGTGGAAGTGGAAGAAATTAAGTCTACACAAACTAGTAATAGAGAAAACTGAAACTAATTTTACAAAACCAATATATCAGGTACTCACCGTAACCTTGTACCAACCACTAGGACCTTCCAATAATTTCCATTTAGTACCATTAGGGACAGGAGATCCTCTCATCCCCTTTTTTCCCTTATTAAATATTTTTTTATTATTATAATATCGTCCAGATCCCGAGCTGACTCCCATATCAACATCGTCATCTTGAAGATGCTCTCGAATGGCATTTCTCCAGTCTCTCTTATCGTAGTCTTTCTTACCTCCATGTCTATTAGCTTTGAAAGTGACTCTCCTATCTCTATCAGCCAGTCGAGGGTCTCGAGGTTCGCGATCTAAAACATTTTTTTCACTGTAGAAAATACATTGCTAAGAATTGGACATTACACAACTGGAAAAATTCATGTGCGTCACTTACCATCCTTCAGCCATGTCGTTTGTGGTTTGTGCCACTGCTTGGGCATATTATTCTTGATTCTATAAATATTATAATGTAACTAAAGCGAATTTTAGTGTGATAAATACTGCTTATTTTTAATTAGTTCACGTTTCAACACCAATCACAACAAATATAACTACTCCGAACTGAAATAAAATGGAAGCACGCGAAACGTCACAAGAACAGTAGGAAAGTGCATGCAGGGTAGCCACTAGAGATGGTACGAAAGAACCGAACCTGTTCTTTCGGAACAGGTCCGAGTCAACAGTTCCGCGGAACAGTTCTCAGATTTAGAAAATACCAGTTCCGACTCCGCTTGACTGTCATCCGTTTGAGCGGAGCACTGAGCACATGATAACGTTGTACCTTCGGACACGGAACCGGAGTGGAGTGGAGTGAGTGGAGTGGAGTGAGCAGATCAAACTTGCGGACTTCTTGGTATTGGTGGTAGTGGTAGTACTTGTGTGGGATGTATATAATAATAAATTCTGTTTAATTAGTGTTAAGTATTACAAAAATGTAACCATAGCATTTTTTAATTCGAGGTGAAGCATTAGGTGAATATTTTGACTTATTTCCATGCATGTATATAACAATAAAATGAATTGAAGAAATGGAAAAACTTAGAAATGAAATACTCACAGTTCTCAATCGCATTACAAAACAAATTAAAAGTATACTAATTTATAAGACACATCATCGACACCCTCTACTCTTATTCAGAGTTCAAATACTAGTTCATATAGGTTTTGGTATACAGGACGTATTTTGTATTGACCGCTTTCTTTTCAAGAGCTCAAAACTGTGAATGGAGCATAATTGACATGTCAGTTTTCAACTTTCATCAACAAATCAGCATTCTTGTTTCAAAAAAATCAGGACTCCAAGCACTTGAAAAGAAAGCGGTGTCATTATGGAGCATATGGAGCTGCGAGTGCGAAAGAAGGGGCAATCACTAATGTCGGACTCGGAGCAGGTCGGAATCGGAACAGGTTTTTGGAACAGGTATACTTTTTTACCCGGAACAGTTCCGACCTGTTCCGAGAAAAATCCACTCGGTACCATCCCTAGTAGCCACCAACAAAAAAACTAAAATATCTGCTTCTTGTGGTTCATGGTCACGATCAGTAAACTATAACGGTTGTCTCAATCAGCTTGTGGGCGAGAGAGACGCGCGGAGCGGGGAACCAAATTGTGACGTAGTTGTAGACCGCTCCGGTATATTTGTCTTTATCATTTGCATGGAAATCAGATATATCCATCTCTCTTGCACATTTTATTTATTTAATTATTCAATTAATTTTCCATAGACTTAAGTCTCTGTAATTTTCTTATTTAAATTTTTATTTTATTTTTTTCTCTACTCCATCGATGAATTGAACTTGATGACCGTATCACTCTACTTATTTAATGCTGAAATGAAGAGAACAAGGAGAATTATATACGAGACATCTGAGAGTGCGAGCGAGTGCGAGCAACATAAGCATATAGGTGTTTTCTTTCTACCAACAATCTTAGCTAAGCTAAGTAGTTTTTCAGTCACGCCTGATGAGTGAAATATTCCTGTATGTACCACAGTTTGTGTGTGACATTAAAACTACTTAGCTTAGCTAAGATTGTTGGTAGAAAGAAAACACCTAATATTTGCAGATCAAGAACCAAAGTCTAGGTAGATCCAGAGCCGGCGCTAGTTGTCGTGTGTACAATGGCAGTTATATCAGTATTTATTAATTGAGTGAGTAAAAATTACTAACAAATAATGATTATTACTTAATAAAATAAGAAATTTGACACATATATAATTATAATTATATTGTAGGGTTAAATAATGCCAGGAACGCGATGTACTGTTGCAACTTGCAATAACAGCTTACAAAAATGCAAAAAAGCTGGAAGAAAGACTACGTTTCATCGTTTTCCTAAAGATGAGGCCCTTTGTGCAATTTGGGTGCAAAAGTGCCGTCGTGATGGAGAGTGGAATCCTGAAACGTGTCATATATGTTCAGACCACTTCAAATTTGAAGATTATGAGAGAAACCTTGCATCTGAACTATTAAATTTACCTTCAAAGAATAAATTAAAAATTACGGCTGTGCCAACTTTAAAATTACCAAAATCCGATGAGGGTGATATAATATCACCTACAGAAATGCATTACAATAGGAGAAGAGATGAAGAATTATTGATAGAAGTATTAGAAAAATCACAGCAAGGTGTAGCCCCAACTGTAGAATCTTACAGTAATCTTCCATTTATGTCCACATCACAGAATATTACAGTTCCTTCAGCGACTAATTTCCTTGAAGTTGATCATGTGTTACCTGTAGAATCTTACAGTAATCTCCCATTTATGTCCACGTCACAGAATATTACAGTTCCTTCAGCGACTAATTCCCTTGAAGTTGATCATGTGTTACCTATAGAATCCTACAGTAATCTTCCATTTATGTCTACATCGCAGAACGGTACGGTTCCTTCAGTGACCAATTCCCTTGAAGTTTAACATGCACTACTTGAAAAAAAATATGAAAACTTGAAGATGCAAATGGAAACGCAAACTAACATTCTACACGAATATGAAAGAAAAATTGAACGCTTAGAGACATCATTAAAGAAAACTGAATCGCAACATTTAACCGAGTTTAAATACAGATCTAAACTTGAAGATACTTTGCGGCGCTTTTTAAGTAAAGGACAAATAGACTTGGTTTTGGGCACTAAAAAGAAAATTGTGTGGAGCTCCGATGACATCTCCAATGCGTTTGCAATACGATATTTTAGCAAACGCTGTTATGTGTACTTGAGAGAAAAAAAGAAATATCCATTGCCAGGAATATCTTCTCTTCAGAGATGGGCTGCAAAATTAAATTTGAGAGATGGGATTCTTAACGATGTATTAAGAATTATGGAAATTGCTCAACATGGCCTAACGGAAATGGAAAAATGTGTGGTACTTGCATTCGATGAAGTGAAAGTACATTCTATGTACGAATACGATAAAGCTAAAGATGAAGTTGTGGGCCCACATTCCCAAATGCAAATTGTCATGGTTAGGGGACTGTTTTGCAAATTTAAACAGCCAGTTTTTATTGGTTTCGACACAAAAATGACTAAAGAAATTTTGATATCCATAATTGAGGAACTCCACAAAATTCATTATAACGTCGTGGCTTGTGTGTCTGATTGTGGAGGGGGTAATGTGGGTATGTGGGGGGAATTGGGCATCACAATCAAAAATACTTTTTTTCTGCATCCGAAGACCAAAGAAAAAATTTATTATTTTGCGGATGCCCCTCATCTCTTGAAACTCATAAGGAACTGGCTAATTGACACCGGTTTTGTTTTACAAAATGGAAGTAAAATCACTGTTGAACCAATTAATCATCTCGTAAATTCAACTGATACGGAAGTTAGTTCTTGTCATAAATTACAGAAATTACACCTTGAATGTTCAGGTAGCCAGCGACAAAATGTGGCTTTAGCTGCTCAAGTTTTATCCCATACAACTGCCACTGCTCTGTTGCATTATCTCCCGGGTCCTGCTAAAGAAATGGCAAAGCTTTTAGGTCACTTTATAGAGAAAGTAAACAAATGGTTTGATGTTATTGTAATATGTTGCACCCCTTAAAATTTAAGGTTATGTTACTAAAAAGTAGGCAGACTTCAACAGATCGAATGTCTGAATGAATGTAGTGTATTTGCACCTACTCGAAAAAGAACCTACCAGAAGATTCCAAAGTGACATCTGGAATTCTCTAGAGAATGGTGGCGTCATCACAGAACAATCGAGATCTGTCATTTTTAGGTATAAAAGACCAACCGCATTCTCGGCGAGTAGTTCAGAAGTTCAGAAAGTTCAGAAAATATAGAAAGTGAGGTTAAGTGTTCAAAGATAAACAAAGTAATAAACATTGTGATTTTTAGTCAGTAAAGTGTATTTAAATTAATAATAGTATTGTGAAGTATCCAGTAAATATTTAATAAAGTGTGTTAGTGGACATCTCTTGTTATAATTTTTGGAACCCACGGATTTTGCGAGGGTGGTTTCCTAAGGGTGGAAACACGCGACATTATGAACTCTTACACAATTTCCGCTTCTGTTAAAACTAATAAGCAGCCCTATGGAGTAAATATTGAAGAACAAGATGAAATATTAAATGACATGTATGATTTAATGACGACTATGAGATGCACTAATAAGGAATCTATCCAAATTTTTCAAAAGGGAGTTCTGATGTCAATTACTTCGTTGATGAATCTTTTTAAAGATTTAAAAACTAAATTTGATATTTCTTATCTGCTTACGCATAGGTTAAATCAAGATGCATTAGAAAAATTTTTTTCACAACTCCGTGGAAGGGGTGGATTTAACGATCATCCATCTCCGTTAGATGCCATTTATAGGCTTCGCATGATAATTCTTGGGAAGAATCCTGGTGTTGTGCAAAAAAAAATGAATACTGTGGAGTTGGAGGATAGTGAATATATAGTCAGTAGCGTTTTCAAAAATACAATTGATATTCCAAGATATCCTAAAAAATAAAGACGGTGATTCTACAGATTCGATAACTATTTCTTCCAGCGAACATCTCTCGGATAATGAACAACCTAGCACATCATCAAGTAAGAAGGAAGACATTAAAATCTGGTCAGAAAACGGGCTAGAGTATTTGGCAGGATGGGTGGCCAAAAAATTTAAGGACAAATATCCAGATTTAGGTACACATACTTATAAATTAACAAGCGATCACCCATATGCAGTTCCAGAGTGGATTTCCCATCTGTCATTTGGTGGATTGATTCAGCCATCACAAAAGTGGTATAGTGCGGTCAAAATATTGAATAAAATATTTTTGAAATTCAACAAAGACCTTACTTTTCGAAAAGGGGCCAATTTGGTGCATAGAATGTCAAGAGTAGCAGTAAAGAAAGTTTCGGGTGTGCCATTTGAAGTAATAAAAGCATATTTATTGCAAAGAACATTTATTAGAATAAAATATTTAAATAATAAGAAAAAAGAGAAACAAACACTAAAACGAAAAGCTAAGAGTTTAACACATACGAAAGGTGCGAAAAAAATGAAGAAATTAATGTCTTAAACAGGAATGCTTATTTATTATATAATAGTAGTGTTTATTGGTGTTTTTGATACAATTCAGATCACTGCACAAGTCAAAAGTACATCTTTAAAAATTTCGGTAGTATAACTATTAGTTTGATAAAAGCTAGTTAAATTAATATAATGTAGTATAAAATCGATAAAAGCATATAAAACAATAAGATACAAAGTAAATTTAGACAAACTATACACATAAAAAACAAAAAAATGAAGCTCATGAAATAGTTGAAAGATTTTTTTTTTAAATATTTTTACACTGTGCTTAGAGAAAAGTTATCACATGCAGAAATTCATTTACACTATAAGAAGCTTTTACTATGGGCATATTCTTGATGTTATGTTTGTTTTTATTAAATGGTAATGACTGTATATACGATGGAAGTTTGTTAAAAAATAAGTTTGATGACATTCAGGATTTTTCCGGTCGAAAATAATCCACTTGAATAACATTTTTTATTCAAGTACTGTATTCATGATAATTACTGTTTGCTGAATATTTGTTTACATTTTCAACGCGTGTATCAGTCATTCAAAAATGTATTTATACGGTATTGTTAAAATATTATGTTCCACAAAGATATTTCTTAAGTCTTCTCTGTAACCTAAGCCAGAAATTATTCTGACCGCTCTTTGCATAGCAAAAATTCTGTCTGCATGGCAGGAATGTCTCCATCCCATAATTGCGTAACAGCAGACTGACTGGAAGAGACTATGGTATGCCTCCAAGCAGACATTTTTAGGTAATATTTTACTTAAGTTTTTTAATACAAATATATTTTTTGATAGCCTGGCTGCTAAATGATTAATGTGGTTTTCAAATTTTAATTTTGGATCCAAATATAGCCCAAGAATTTGACTTCTGGATTACTTACATTCTCCTGATGTTTGAGGCTAAAGGTGATATTTGCAGTTTTTGTATTATTTAATGAAAGTTTATTGCAAACAAACCATTTTTTAAATTCTCTTCGATCCGTGTATTTATACCAGATATCTATGTAAGTGTCGAAATACTTAGTATCACCTGCATACAATATTGTTTTTATGTGAACGAAAATATGTCTTAATATATATTATAAATAGTATAGGTCCTAACAATGATCCCCATGTAACACCAAGATTGATATGTGCTCTATTTGATTGTGAGTTTTTAAAAGATACTACTTGGTTTCGCACTGTAAGGTAGCTGTTTAATAGGCTTAACTGTTTTCATCTGATCCATAAAAGTTTAGCTTAGCAAGGAGAATATCTGGATGGACACAATCGAAGGCCTTCGAGAGATCACAGAAAGTGCTTATCACATAATGTCCTCCCTCGAAGCCCTTCGATATGTATTCCATCAATTCCATGACAAGTAGGGTAGTAGATTGGTCTTTTCTGAAGCCAAATTGGCTATCGCTGAGTAAATTATTTTCCTCAAAGTAAGTATACAATGTAATTTTAGGAAATACTCAAATCTTTGAACTGTTATTTCAAAGTATTTCTGTAATGGGTCGATAGGTGTTGGGATCGTTTTTGTCTCCTCCTTTTAAAACTGACACTACTTTTAGGCATTTAAAACAAGAAGGATAGATACCTTCTCGTATGCTATAGTTTATTAATTTTGTCAGTGAACAATGATTAAGTCTGACCAATTTAACTAAGATAATCATCCCAAGTATATATCTTGTTCTTGTTTTTTAGATTATTTATGGTATCACGCACTTCAATAAATGTAACTTGTCTGAAACTAAACCGTAGGTTTGCTTGATTTACAGCTAGTTTATTTAAATAATAATCAGGATTTTTATTGCGAGATATAATGCTCTCAGCTACATTTACAAAATGAGCATTTAACTCGTTTGGATTCAGGTTTGTTTCTATGTAACTACTAATGAGTTTATCACCTCCCTTGCAGATTTTATCATGTTATATGAGTTTTGTATGTTTAGTATATGCCATTTCTTTTTTTTTTATTTCTCCTGTAGATATACCTAAATTCTTTAATGTGTTTTTTCAGTGAAGCATTTGGAAATTTTTTTTGAATATCGTTTATAGTTTTAAATAATCACTCATTTGCCGTAAGTTTTCATTGAACCAAGAAATATTTTAATCTTTTATTGCACATATCTTGTTTATTGTTGGAAAGGCCTTGTCCATAGCATCTAATTGGATTTGCAAAAATATGTTGAATTTAGCGTCTGAGTTATAGTATTGACAATCGATGAAAGACCAATCATGGTTTTCTATTAGGTGAAACATTTTTGATATACCTTTTTTGTTAAGGGTCGTTGTATGTAATTTTGAGGCATAGGTACACATTTTCTTATGGAAATTCTGATATTGATAGCTAAGTGATCTGAGATATAAAGATCCAAAACACTGGTAATAAAATCTAATTTGTTGGAAAAATATATGAATATATTATCCAGGCAGTTCACTGTTGAAATTTTTTCAAATATTTGCTGACTTGTGATTTTTTGAATTGAAATGAATATTAAAGTCCCTGTTTAACACAATATATTTGCTATGGTTTGGGTCCCAGGACTTGCGGGTCGAGACTCGAGACACACTTGTAATAATTTTATTAACAAAAGGTCATAATAAGCTTCATTAGCTCAGGCTTCCCACACTCTGTTGGTTTAACGAATAATTACTTGATACTCGTACGTACGAACTTACTATACACAATAAATTTAGAAAAGGATATGGCCTTAAAGGTGTTCAGGCATAATCCCACGGATGGTAGCTTCGCACCACCGCCCGCCCACTCGAGCGAGTGCATGAACCAAAGGTCTGAACCTGCGGTTCCTTTCGTACTGAGCAGGATTACTATCGCAACGACGAATCATCAGCAGGGTAAAACTAATCTGTCTCACGACGGTCTAAACTCAGCTCACGTTCCCTATTATTTATATGACCAATGGCTAGAAACTAAATGATGATTATTGATGATTACTTCACTAAGTCTCTTTTATGTTTTATAATTATAAGATTTTAATACCAAAAAATAAATTTGTGTATGAGAATTAAATATATATGAATTGTTTAGACTTTAATTACCGTTAAAAATGTTAGAATTTGATTTTATATTCAATAAATGATTTTTATTAAAATGGTGACTTTATTGATACATCTTGCCAAAAATTAACTCGATTCTAATTCTATTTTGAAAAGACTCGAAGTCCCGGGACTTTGATATTGCGATGCCTCGTGTCCCAGGACTTTGAGAATGTCCAGATTTCCCAAACTGTAATATTTGCTTAAGTCAATGATGTTTAATATATGTGCAACTTTATCTAGGAAAATTTGAAAATCACTGTCTGGTATTGATTAGTTATAATTTTTTTTAATAAAAACGTATTATTTATCTACATTATAGTTTACAGTTGTGTAATAAAGATAAAAAAATATTTGACTAAGAAAATATCATTGAATAATTAAATAAAATGTGTGTGAGAGAGGGAGGGAGAGATATGTTTATTGGTTCATGTATACAAGTGCAGCACAAACCCTATAATGGGCGTTGCAGGTGTCATAGTACAAAATTCAAAATGGGTATATAAAATTGACTAACAATTTTAAAAATAAGACTAAAATAGAAAAGATTTTTATATAAAAGTTAAAGAACGTACACGGTCATATAAATGTAAAATTAGTATACAATCAGATAAAATAAACAAAATTCACTGGTTTAAAATTTGTGTGGTCACTGAAAATCTCTTATTCTAATATGTAATATGATTTTGCTAATAGCAAGTTTTCAGTTTTTGCAGCAGAAGCTCTCTAATAGTATGGGAGCCAGCGACACTCTTTTTTGAAAGATCTGTTTAAAATAATTTTTCTATTTTTTTTTTGTGTTATATTTAGGATGTCTTTCCACAAAGTCGACCCCTACAGGCGCACCAGCCTGACAGGACTTTTTCTTTGCTCTTGCCAAAGCCATTTTCTATCGAAAGGCTGGCAGCATAAGTGTTTTGTTAATTTTAAGTAATAGGCTACTTGTAAAAAAAAATTACTTTTAAACACTTTTGCCATTTGACTATTTTTCAATTCTATATTTATGTTAATGACAGGAGCACGTCAGTCTGCAATGAAATGGTAGGAAATCATTTTCCGTCATTCGGTAATGTCAATAAGGAACAAAAAATCTCAGCTTTAAACATGTATAGCATTGAAATGCTGCTGCCTTGCTTTGGACCACTAATGAAGTATGGTGTGAATTTGTTTTGTGGATAAGTTACATTAATATGAATGAAAAATAGATAAACCAAGTTCAAACGAATATAGCAACTAAAAGTGTAACTGTCCCCATACTATATAAGCTAACTTACTGAATATTTTATTATAACACTTTTTTGAACATTGTGATTTGGTTTTTGTATTGAAAGAGATCTCTTTTATTTTTGGTAGGGTAATAGAGACTTATTTTCTGAAACAAATTGTTATCGACTCATAAATATATAAATTTATTAGCTGACCCAGCAAACGTTTTGCCATATAAATTATAAATTTTTGTCCAAAAAAATAAAAATAAAATTTCTGGATAGGGTCACCCTTATCACCTAGGGGTATAAAAATCGGTCAAGCCGTTTCGGAGGAGTTCGATAACAAACACTGTGACACGAGATTTTTTATATATTAGATTAGTGTTAGTATATTTTATATTTTATGTAAATAGGTTTTCACTCTCCGTTTAAAAAATTCTTTTCCAAGCATTTTTTTGTAAAAAGTATTATCTGCTCCTGTACAAAGTTCCTAGATATTACTTGATTTTGCAATATTTATATTCATTCAAAGGTAAATACAGAGATTATAGCAGATTTTTTTAATGTATGTTCATTTTAATTGAAAAAGAAATGTAGTTAATTTCTTTAAGTACCTTCTATCTAATCAGCAAATTCTAAGTGAGGTTATAAAATTAAAAAAAAAAAAAACATTTATTAATACTACTAGAATGTGCTCATTTTTAATTTGAGATAGTTGTTTTAAGAGTTCTGATATTATAACAACGGTATCTATTTATCTACATCCCTATATTGCATATAGTATTCAATCACAGAAAATCGAAACATATAGCCTCTATTAATCAAATCTTTGCTATTAATCGTGTGCTGGCTAACAAAATGTCTAGAGCCGGCCCTGGTTCGGTCTACAACTACGTCACAATTTGGTTCCCCGCTCCGCGCGTCTCTCTCGCCCTCAAGCTGCTGATTGAGACAACCGTAAGGTTTAATGACCTTGGTTCATGGGCACAGAAGAAGAATCAATCAGAAGGGAATGTCGGCAAAAAATCCTTTGATCTCGTGTTCTAAATCTCCGCCATACTATTGTTGGGCGAGTTCAGGAGAGTACTCAATATTTTTTACCCCTTTTAGGAACGGCCCGGTAGAGAATCAGAAAACCTGTGAAACATTAGATGAAGACAAATAATATTTGTTTTAGATTTTCAATGTTTCTTAACTAATTAGGGGGCATCATGATACAAACTGTATCACGAGGCGAGATCACGCCATTTGTCGCTGACGATCCGGTTACAGAAGAAATCCGTGATCCGGTCCTGGCACGATTTTTACATTGACTCCGCAAGCGTGACGTAGCATCGCCATTTTGGTTGAGGTAGATCAAGGGCCGCGTTCCAAACAAAGCTAGTTCTATACGTAAATGTCCATAGAGTGATTTTTGAAAGTGATTATTTTATGAAAGCTGTCATTTGCTTTTAAGGTAAATACATTTGCTTGTTCCTAGAGATATAAGGTATCTATTACTAAAATAATTTTCCGACAATTTGACTACTTTATGTGAAAAAAGTGGATGTAAAATAAATTGAGGTTATGTGTTGCTATTTTCTAAGAGATGTTTTTATATTTTTTTAGGTAAAAAATAATTGGAAAACCATCAGTTACCATGGTCATGTGTTTTGCACCAACCTGCAAACATTACAGCACAAGTCATACATGTAAATTTTTTGTTTTTCCGAAGGATAGAAAGGAATTAAGAAAGTGGATTAAATTAATAAGGTAGATACCATAAACATGGTTATTTTTTCATAAACTTCTTGACATGTATTGGAAAATGTTTTAGGCGGAAAGACAGAGAACCTGGTAAACATTCCCGTATTTGTAGTTGTCATTTCATTAATGGTGATCGAAGCAATGGACCAACAATTTTTGATTTCAATGTGGCAAAAAAATTCGAGAGTTCGGAACAGAAAAGCAAAATTAAAAGGTAAACATGTAAATTTATTTATTGTATGTAAAGTAAAATAGTGATATCACAGGGTGAAGACTATCGAAGCAGCTGACAGTGAAGCCGGGCCATCGGGTTTACAGAGACAAATATTAGGCAATATAACAAATAAAGAAGAAAGTATGACTTCAATTGAAGTGGGTACCACAGCACCATCTGAAACAAGTGCCGAGTCAGAAGTCGAGGCAGAAACCCCTTCAGAGGCAGAAACTCCTTTCGAGGTAGAAACTTCTGCCGTGGTAGACACTTCATCCAAAGTAGAAACTTCTTCCGAGGCTGCTCAAGTACAGTTTATAGCCATGTTGAATGCGGAAAACTATTTCCTTAAGGACGAAGTTAATAAGTTGAAAAATGACATAGAAAATTTAAGCAAAAGTTTCTCATTTCGCCACATTGAAAACAATGCTCATTTAATAACTGTTCATACAGGCCTTCCAAGTAAAGAAATATTTTTAGCTTTATTCTCCCTGTTTAACGAAAGTTAAATTATTTTGCAGGGTGGCAAGTCGTGAAGATACCAAAAATTGACCAGTTATTACTTACTCTGATGAAATTAAAGTTAAATTTATTAAATGATGACTTGGCTTTAAGGTTTAATGTCAGCCGCGAAACAGTATCAAATGTTTTTAAAACATGGTTATTTGCGTTGCACGAAATATTATTTGAACAACTCATGAAGGATATTCCGTCACGGAATAAAAATAAAATGTGTATGCCTACTTCCTTCAGTTCTTTTACGAACTGCAGAATTATTGTTGACTGTACCGAACTAAGTACGATTCATCCAAAAAATATGGAAAGCCAACGAGCAACATACAGCTCATATAAACACAGAAACACTTTAAAAGGTCTCGTAGGAGTGGCACCAAATGGGGTGGTGACCTTCGCAAGCAAGTTGTATCCCGGTTCAACTTCTGATAAAAAAATTACTGAGCATTGTGGAATCACTAAACAGTTGTCGGCAGGAGATTTAGTCCTTGCAGACAAAGGTTTCTTAATCTCCGATGTGTTACCAGAAGGTGTCTCTCTGAATTTACCACCTTTCTTAACCACACCTCAGTTTACTGCTGCACAAGTTGTGAGGACGAGGACAATCGCTAAAGCACGGATTCATGTAGAACGGGCCATAAGACGCATAAAGTGTTATGAAATTTTGTCTGCGATACCAGCCACATTAATGCCACATGCATCTGTGGTTTTTCAAGTCTGCGCAGCACTTACCAATTTGCATTTTCCTCTAATAAAGGAAGTTGAAAATCTGTACGATTATTAGGGTAATGTATATTTTTTATTTCTATTTTACATAATACAAGAAATTAGACAGGTTGGTTTTTAAATAGTTCTCGTTACTACAAAATATCATTTCATACCTAAAAACATATAAACTAAAACAAAAATGTTAAATATGTTATTATATAGTTAAAAAGTTTTGGGAAAAATGTCTTTGTTTTCAAAACTTTTAAAGTTTTTCAATATATTGGACATGTTTTACGTATAAAAAAAGCCTTCAAGTTTTGTAAATGAAAAATTATATAATCTATTTAACATTTTTGTTTTAGTTTGTGTATTTTCAAGTGTCAGGTAATATTTTGTAGTAATCAGAACTATTCAAAAACCAATCTGTGATCCATTTGGCGCGGCATTTTATTAAACATTTTTGTACGATCAAGCTGAGCTCATTTACAAGACTTGTTTCATTGACAGTTTCATTTACTGTTCCAGAATGGTACGTTTACTGTACAGCTAAATGGTAAATAGTTATTGTTCTGAATTCAATAGCTGTCAAGATGCCAACTTTGAGATATTTTATACTATTTTTCTTTATTAATTTTGGCTCAATTCTACAAAATAGTATATTAAACATTCAGATTGATAAGGATATGTTACCTGTCAAAGCAATGTTTGTAGACTAAGCGAAACAAAATCTCCAATTTTGTCTGACATCAGTAAAACCTTAACAATCATGCTGGTTATATTTTTTGCACGATTAAGAAAAATTTCAGTAAGATGTTGAAATATTTACAAGCTACCGGGTTCACCAGAATAGTTAAGTAATGTACTTACCTACTTACCGTTCAGTTGAACAACTCTTGTAAGTAAACTAATTTGCTTGATCCTACAAAAAGATTATCATGTAATGATCGTTAAGGTATTTACCGATTTTAGACAATGTTGGACTTTACTTCGCTTAGTCTCTAAACATTGTCTTTGACCGGTAAATTGTCCTTTCCGATCTTAATGCTTAATAGGTATCTATTAAAAAACCCTCAATTTAGGTTAGCGATCTCAGAGAAAAATTCCATTAAATTAGATTTATATAAGCTGCCTTTTAGAGTGAGATGCTTGCATCTCCACTGCTTTAAATGTTCGTTGAAATCGTTTTGCTTAAGAAACTGTTTCTATTCCGTGAACGAATATTTAAATTCAAACAATTTTACAGATTTATTGTGAAGTACTTCTATATTCTTTAATTAATGTAATTTAGCACCTATATTATATTCTATTTTTTTCTAATTTTGACATATAAAGTGACACTTTTCAAAACTGACTTAAGTGTCAAAACGTCCTACTTTATGTAACCAGTTATTATGAAAAGTAACATTTTACGTAACTGGTGAGGAAAAGTTCGTTATGTCATCAATTAGGAAAGATAAAAACAACTCTCAAAAAGATAAAGAAATAATGTTTATTCAACACAAAATGGAATATTAAGTCCATAAAGTGGAAGCTTCTAAATTCTTCTTTCCTTCATAATACGCTAACAAAACCTTTTCACCTTATGTTATCCAATTGGGATTTCAAATAATATAATATTGTATTTTGGGTAAATAACGTCTGTCAATTTTGACATTAAAATTATAATGTGTGATAGCAGCAAATGTAACTATGAAAAAGATTACTTATTTTTTAAGATCTTTACATATACCTATTTCATTTATGTTTAAATTGTTTTTAGACTTTTAAAATTAGAAAAAATCATGTATGTAATAAGTTTCGAAAGACAATCTTGTGTAACTCGTGTTATTTTGCGGGATCTCGCTTCACTCGTCCCGCAAATTCAACTCGTTACACAAAATAACGTCTTTCGTAACTGGTTACATAAATAGCTATTATATGCCTACTTTAACGTATTTGTTCTTATTTATTTATTCTTTCTTCTTGCATTGTTTCTACTTATATTTAAGGTCCTGAATCTGTAATTTATTATTTTGTTTGTAAAATTGTATTGTGTGTATTTTTTATATACTGTACTGTTATTTTGACCTGCTATAAATGTATGCTGTATGTGACGTAGTTAATAAAGTTCTATTCTATTCTGTGAATATTTGTTTCATGAAAATAATGCATTTATTTGCTTATATGAATCATAAGATTCTTGATTCAAAACATATTTAATCTGCGTGTGAAGGTCGTCTCTGGCTAGCTACCCTCGAGCCGGGGTCTGCAAATAAGTGATTATAGAAAAAAATTTAATCAAATACAGATCCTAATAAATCTAAAATTAAATGAAGCATTGAAAAATAGCTTATAATTGGCTGAAAGACATCTCAGTCGATGACCATTTGATTATAGATAATAATATAATAATGAAATAGTTATTTTTACAATTATTTTTTATTTTCAGTCACCAATAATGAAATAGCTTATTTAAAATACAATACAATAATAAGTAAAATACAATACAATATAATATGTTAAAAATAAAATATGCTTGTGGGTTTACAAAGCTTAAACAAACGTGTAATTAAAATGTACGACAGATGTATTTATATGTATGTATATAATCAATAAAGAACTATTATTATTATTATTAGCTCATAATTTTACCAAGCAACATGTTTTTGGAAACTAATAAAATTATTTTATGATATTATCAACGCCCCTGGGACAGTATAGCTGACAATATACCTTGCCTATTTTTCCTCAAATATAAAAAAAAAACAATTTATTTTATGAATTCAGTATTTAGTTTTATACATCATCAAACGTATTGGAAATTATATAAGATAAATACTCCTGCAGATAAAAGGTTTGTAAATGTTCCAAGTTTACTATCCAATTCTCGTCCTTGTCAACTTTAACCAGGATATTTTCTCGGGGAGTCCAAATAAATAAATGGCATAGTTCCCGATTACAAATGGTCAAATTTCCTTGAATCTGGTGGTAATATTCGTGTTTTTTATTCACTATCACTTCTCCATCTCCATCAACATAAACAATATACGAGTGATCCGTTTGTAATTCTACACTCATTAATTTATCTCTAAATTTGTAGGGGCACTTTATCTCTATGATAGCATTGTTTCCAACAAGACCATCTGGGCTACTCCCAAGGAAACCGCACTCACTCAGCCATAGCCCTGTTGGCACGACTTCAAGTTTGGTCTCTTCTGTAAATTTTCTGATGGCCTGGCCTTCGTTGATGTTACCCCATTGCACAGCCTTGATGTTTTCTAGACTGTAGAAACCTGTCGAATTAAAAAAAGTATATTGTAATGTAAAATTATATAGTCGTCAATTTAAAGTGAGCAGTGCCGTGAAAGTAATTCGACAATTTCTCCTATGTCCCTGAACCGATTAAAAAAATTTTTTGATGGATTTTCAGAGACAACTTTATAGAATGGTACTAGGCCATTGGAAACCAAAGAAAAGAAAACATTTTTTTCTCAATAGCCTAAGTACCATTCTGCAAAGTTGTCTTTAACAGCCTATAAAAAAAAAATTGTATCGGTTCAGGGATGTAGGAGCAATTGTGGAATTACGAAATCATTTTCTTAAGCACGGCACCACCACTCTTCAGACAGCGAAATCAGCAATAAATCTCATACTTCCCTCCTGATTTCAACTGTAATACCCTGAATTAATTCAACTATATAAGTATACTGAGTGATTAGTAACAATCCTTAAAATCTTTACAGAATTCATTCTATGAATATGAAATTTAAAAATTAATTTTGCTTAACATTTCCTGTTCAGCAGAAGAAAATAACAATTTTTTCTAAAGTAAATATATGGGCAACTACTGTATCTTCTATTAATCACAGAAACAGTTCGTATACCAAATCTAACTGCAACTTTTAATACCCCACAAATTACTTTATGCATCTACTTGTTGTATGTAAAGTTTAGTCCCATTTCATAGTATTACTTAATAGAACAAAAAAAATTGTAAAGTACAAAGTGCATAAAAAATTTTTTACATACCAGTTAATCGTTTATACAATGATTGGGGGTATTTCTTTCTACTGACGGCTGCCAAAACAGCACCAAAATTACTTCCTGTCAGCCTATTTTTGCGGCATATCAGCCAGTTTTCATTTTTTGACTGACCCACTGTTATGGCACAAACTTTTTTAATCGTTTCTTGAGATAGCTTCATTTTGTCAAGAAAGCACTTCTGCTTATCCTCTGCTGCCAAATATGTTTCCGAAAAAATAAATTCTTCTACGTCTGGAATCAGATCGAGTACAACTGTTGGCTCGGGGCCTAGGAGCCACGTGAAACCAACAGCAGTACCAAACTGTTGCAGAGTTGTGCGGAAATTTGTTATCTCTGCCTCTGATAATTTTGTATCACAAGATACGTGACTTTTCCCTACATAAATGTCATCAATGGTCTTGACCTCTTCTTCCTTACTTTTTTTGGCAGCCCATTGACATTCTACGTCGGTAACTGAGATGTTATGGTGACCAAATATACAGAGAGCGGCAACGTGGTGACACAGATACTGACCCCTGGGACATGTACAGGATGCATCCTTTATTTCTCCATCCTTGAAGAGGTTAACCTATAAATAACATGCATGAAGCAGTTATAAAAATTAACACGCTAATAAATATATTACTTACCTCAACATTGTAAATGCGATCTCTCATACTAGCATGAACTTCTCCCCTTATTAAAAGTAACTCAGGTACAAAATGAAACGATTTAATGTGGTTAGATTCCACTGCATTTTCACCTCTTGCTATCAATCTTTTCTCATCAGCCTTGGAAAAGAAATTTACGATGGCGCTGAGTTTCAGGACATGCTTCGTCTGAGCCATTATGGTACTGTAAACAATCAAATTTTTATTTTATTACAGTAAAAAAAATAAAATAAATATATATAGTATATACAGAAAGTTACGCTTTTTAATGTTTTAGAAAGTTTTATTAAAACTTAAACTCGACACGTGTTTCAGCTTCTTTAGACCCTCGTCAAGAGTAAAAACTAAGTAAGTAATACTAGTAATACGAGTAATACTAAGTTTAAAATTAAGTTGCTAGTAGGTGTATATATATGAGACTTATAATTTATGAAATGGGATTGTGATGGGATTAGCCTAAACCTTACAATTCTACCTGGGGATTACTAAAAGCAATAAAATAAATTAAAATTAGAAATAGAATGCCTAATTTACCATAAAATATATGCAAATATACTGCACAGTTCCTTGAATTTTAACAACCTTATCTAAAATGTTAGAACCCATGGAGATCTGCTGTTCGTTTGTTACGTTTTTATTATTTTTTACAGCCTTCATTATTTCTAATTCTGATCTGTTATTGTTACAAGGATCTATGTTATAGAATAAATTAACTACCTATACTAATATTGTCTTCGAATTGAATATTACTTAGAGTTCACTGCTAATTGGGTATTTACCGCTAATAACTCTACCTCTTGCTTGTTATGTAAATTAGGGGAATATTTTAGACCTTTTTCTAAGTTCTTTATTACTTATTAGAAATAAAAATTGTGGAACTGATACACATAACCTAACTATCCTTGTTTACATTGAATTATTTGCAACAAGGTCATGTAATTCTTGAAAATTAAGTTTTTAATAGATGCACTATGTCTATGGGGATATGTGAAGCCACTTACCGCAAATATCCAATGAAAATATAAATATATTAATCACTTTCAAAAACTCTCTTATGCAAAAACACATACAACTTTATTTTGTTTGGAACGCGGACCATTACCTATCTCAACAAAATGGCGATCGTGACGACATCACTTGCGGAGTCACGCTGTAGATGCGCGAACTTTTCCCGCCAATGAGAGAGTATATTCTGATTGTTTCTTCTTCTGTGGTCAGGGTGTATTAAATACACCCTGTTCATGGTCAAGAAAGATAATTAAAAAGGAGTGCTCAATAGGGTGGGAGCCAATCAAAACATAGTGCGCCAAATGACATCAAAATAGACATATTTAAATGTCTAATACTTTACGGTCTAAAGTCACCAAAATACACACTGAAAACATAAATTACAAAGTTTTCCAACAAAATAATTGGTAAAATGCATAAAAGTATATAAATCAAATAAAATTTCTCACCAGTCTCTTATGACCAACGAGGTTTAAAGAATAGTAGAGCAATCCCAATTCAAGTGCGTGCGGTTAGTTTTGGTCTGCAAGGGTCACAATCAGCCCTATGATGGAACGTTTACGTTATTCATAACATCCATGTTATCGTCATGTGTATGTTAAATAACATAAACGTTCTATCATACGGCTGATTTGCGCATCTGTTACGTCCGGTAAATGTGACCATTGACGTCACAAAATGCCTGTCGCCTTTGTTGTTGATGATGATGATGATTGTACACTCCTTCCAATCTATGCCTCTTGGTTCAAAAATAAGAAAGTTTACAAAAGTGAGACTCAGCGTTACCAACTCTACCGATTTTTCGGTATATCTACCAAAAATACCGAAATGTAAAATCTACCGATCTACCGAATTGTTTTGACTTCTACCGAAATTTAAGTGTAGGTGAAATGCAGAATTTTGACAAAGATATGGAAATATTTTGAGATAAAGTAAAAAAATTTAAATATGGAGATTGGTCTTTGATAAGTATGTTATTTCCATTGTTAGAAAAAATAAGCTAAAAACGTACTCTTCGCCTGTTCACTGAACTTTTTTATAATTGTTACACATTTTATAGGATATACTCTTTCGCAGTTTTTTGTAAATAATGTTAGTTTTAGACATTTTTAATTTTATAGTACGAACTTAGTTGGTAAAAGACTCAGTGTAAAATAAAGTAAAAATAAAAAAAACATACTAAACCCTATTTGGGTTTCGAACCCGGGACCTTTGGATTCCGAGTCAATTTCAATTAAAAGCGTAAGAACTACACCACCACCTTACACGTAGAAAAATGTAAATTTTGACGTTATAAAGACACGAGCTAAAATATTTTCACGGTTGTATATTACATTATGAAAGGTATATATTTGTAAAATATATAAATATTTAGATATTAAAATGGAATATCATTCCACCAGATTTCTATTCAATTACAAAAACATAAAAATCAAAAATTTTTTTTTCAAATTTAAATCATTAATAACATTTTTTTTTACCGATCGATTTCTTGTTCAAATATTTTTATAAATTTCAAATTACTAATAACTATTTTATTTACCAATCTATTTTGTTAAAAAACAATAGGGTTCTTCCTCTAGCTAACACTAATTTACTGTCCAAATTTTAATACAATCGGATTTTTCTTTCTTGAGTTATCGTGCTTACAAGAAACGTGACGGACGGACAGACGGACGGATAGACGGACGGACAAACGAACATTTTGAAAGTTGTTCAGAATTCGTTCACTAACACAATGATATGAAAATTTTTTGTCTGCTAGCAATATTTACGGTTTTAGAAATGTGCCGATCAAATATCATATACTCTTCGTTATTATACTCTTCGCAAAAACAAAGAGTATATTGTATTTGATTGGCACATTTCTAAATCAGTAAATATCGCTCGTAGAGAAAAATTTTTTATATCGTTATGTTAGTCAACGAATTCTGAACAACTTTCAAAATGTCCGTCTGTCTGTCCGTCCGTCACGTTTCTTGTAAGCACAATAACTCAAGAAAGAAAAATACGATTGTATTGAAATTTGGAGAGTAACTTAGTGTTAGCTAGAGGAAGAACCCTATTGTTTTTTAACAAAATGGATTGGTAAATAAAATAGTTATTAGTAATTTAAAATTTAAAAAAATATTTTTTACATTTTTTTATGGTTTGTAATAAATAGAAACCTTGCGAAATGTTATTTCCTATCACTATTTTTTTTTAATACATTTTACTAATGTGTGCTTCCTAATAATCACAATAAATTATCTAATGGTATACATTACACTCATTAACAATTTTAGTAATAAGAAATGGTGGTGTAGTGGCAAGAGTTTCGTCTCGCAATCCGAGACAAGGGTCCCGGGTTCGATCCCTGGCATCGTGATTTTTTTTTTCATATTTTTTTTTTTTTGACAACAAAGTTGGTATCACAAAATTTAGAATGTCCAAAAACTAACATTATTTACAAGAAAAATGCGAAGAGTATCCTATAGAATGTGTAACAATTATATAAAAAGCTCAGTAAATCGGCGAAGAGTATAATGCTTCGTCTAGTTGTATTTGCGAAGAGTATAATAATGCGACCGGCATCGTCGCTCCCGTCGTCCCGTGGTACCTTAACCGGGTCACGCTAATATACTATACTTAGGAAAACACTTTAAAACACTCATTATTGGAAAACCAATCAAAACAACTACTCTTCTAGCTAATACTGGTACCAATATACAGAAAGTAGATAATTTCATATTAAATAAAAAAAGTGTGAATGACTAAATGTAAATAAATGATTTAAGTATTTTCAATATTTTTTTTCTTTAAAATGCTAAGAATCCTATCATGTAATTCAATACTTCGTCAGTATTAGCTAGGAGAGTAGTTGTTTTGATTGGTTCTCCAATAATAAGTGTTTTAAAGTATTTACCTAACTAGTATATTAGCGTGCCCAGATTAGGGCAACAATATACAGAAAAGTAGGTATTTTCATAATAAATAAAAAAGTGTGTAAGTTGTGATTTGCATAATACTTAAATAATATTCTCTAATCATAAATTATTTTAATTTTATATGACGCAATGGACAGATTTAATTCAAAATTTCTCATCACTTATCATTAAAATCAATTAATACCATAAAATCACTGCAGCAAAACAATTTTATTCGAAACTTATTTTGACTCCACTATAAGAAATAAAATAAATACGTGACATTATTTTTCCTATTTATTCACAATTTCGTTAATTTTTTTGTTAATGAGGAGACTTCCATCGCTGGTATGGGGTATGTCAGACTCTTGCTTTTGATAGTTTCCGGGTCTGTTTGCGTTTGCCCGTAGATATTATATCTTCTGAGGTCCAACACCCCACAGTCTTATATAATATGCTCCACAATTTCTGGTACCTTGCCATACAGTCTGCAGTTGAGGTTGCCAGCAAACGTTCCGATTAATATATGAAAGTGTCTTGTCAGAAGACCTGTTGTAATTCTTAACTGCATCCTGTTCTTTGTGAGCAGTTCTTCAATTTGTCTTGGACATGGTTCATTAATAATTGTTTTCCCATGTCGATTTTCTGGAGTGTCTCTCCAGTGATGATTGTTTAATTTTGACTCATGCTTCGATCACCCATCTGGCTGAGCCTTTAGTTATATCAGGGTGTCCTATTTTCAATGAAGTTATTATTATTATACCAGAATTTTGAGCTCTTTATTTTAGTCCCATACCAGTCTGGAAAACTCCCGATTAGAGGCTACCGCCTTTAGGCCGTCTGACTGATGTAGTGGAGATCTGCTAATTCACATATTGTCGTATAATATTCTCACATACATATCCGAGTATAGCCAGAATTTCTGTCTGAAACACAGTGGAGAGCTGTCCAAGAGAGAGATTTATACTCACCCTTGTCCTTTTACCATGTATTCCTGCTCCAGCTCCTGTTTACACCCTAGACTTGTCAGTGCACAGGGGTGGATGGGACAGGGGGCAAATGCCCGTCAGGCCGACAGCCCTGGGGCCGGGCCTAGACAAATAGTTATTTGTTCTGGTGAATAAAAAACCCGATGGCCAAAAGAATTTTATCGGCAGCTCTTTTTCCTCCTTAGTCCTTACTTACAATGAAAGAAATCTCAGATGTGATTTTCAGGCTGCTTTCTTAAAAACTCGGCCATTGACATAAATGCCAGATGTCATTTATAAAAAGTTACTAACCCGATAACCTAATTTTGCATGTTCGTCCCAAATTCTGCAAAATAGATCGATATATTGACAATAAAGTTTCTAAATACTATTGACTTTCCATTATACATTTATGTGCAAATTGTATATTTCAAAATTGCACAGTGCAATTTTAAAATAGCTATAAATGAATTATAAGCACAGATTAGAGATTTATATAGAATGATAATTATAAGTGAAACAACATAGTAAACATAATTAAATCATGAATAATTATTGATTATTATCTACTGTTATACTGTTAAAATGTTTAAATTTCTTATTTCATTCTTTGTTTTTCAATCTCAATAAATTTTAATAGAGTATGGATGTTTAGTGGCGTTTTTAAAAATATTACCGAGACGGTAGCAAAATTTGCTCTAGATCGTGGTCGAGTCAGGCTATGTATTAGTACTTTGAACCTTTAAACAAACATGAAAAAAAGGTTGGTTTGATGAAACCTATTTTTCGAAAAAAATGTTCTTCCAACTCGAATTTCTAACTTTGCCTATAATTGGTTCGTTTTCCTAAAATTGCTAGGGCCGGTTAGACTAACCCCATCCACCCCCGGTCAGTGTACCAGGCCAGGCAGTTATGTAATGTATCCTGTCGTCCGGGCTGCCCATCCCACTTGAATGGGTCAGAGTGTCAGACTCAAACTGACTAGGGCCCGTCTGAAAAAAATACTCCGAGGGCACTGCAGCCTCCTGGACTTATTGTGCTCTCGTTGTCTTAGTTTACACTGTCCATTTTAATATTCCTGTATCACTGACAAGGTGATAAATGATGTCATACTTTATGTACTTCACCAACATGTGGTATTAATCGAGTGAAACCAAGTTTTAGATTTTCCACTTTTGATCAACTTTCACCGTTAAATACCCTTGTGTGCGGCATCTAGAGTAGTCTGACTCCGGTCCACCCACCCAGAATTTCGAGCAGTTTCTAAGTCTGTTTGTGTTTGCCCGTAGATATTATAACTCATTTTTCCTGTGCCGTTGGCAGCAGGTCAGAGAATGAGCAGAGTGATAGTTGCCAGGTTCAGTCTTTCCCCGTTGATATTATATCCCGCAGTCCAGACCCTGCAGTCATATAATATGCTTTGTCAGCAACGGCTTCGGTACGTGTTCCACCCCAGTGAAGACTTCGTCACGTGCGACGTCGTTCTACTTTGGTGCTCTGTTTGGCAATGACCTTGCCACACGGTGTTCCTTGATGGTATATAACTCCCGTCAAGTCCTCACCGCTCGGATGTTATTTAACTTCGCACCTCTGCATCACCTTAGTGAGGGCCGCAGTAGCCTCCTCACTGTGATGCAGTTTTATCTGGAATGGATCTATTCTCTAATGGTGATAGTGAAGGGCTTGTTGAATGTAATTTTTGGTATCATGAAGTCTGACCTCATGCTCAATAGGGGATCTATAATGTTAATTATCCTCATATATGTTCTGAATTGCCTCCAAGAGGAGTCGGATTCTGAGAGTATTGTAGCCTGTATGCTCCCATCCTGGTTCTCCCTGAACCACCACGTTGAGTGGAGGGAGGTCTAAATAAGATCTCCTTGGCTGCTGTGCCAGGTTGTGCAAACATCTACAGAACTAGAGAATATTATTTAGGTATTATGCAAATCACAACTTACACACATTTTATTTATTATGAAAATACCTACTTTCTGTATATTGTTGCCCTAATCTGGGCACGCTAATATACTAGTCAGGTAAATACTTTAAAACACTCATTATTGGAGAATCAATCAAAACAACTACTCTTCTAGCTAATACTGACGAAGTATTGAATTACATGATAGGATTCTTAGCATTTTAAAGAACAAAAATATATTGAAAATACTTAAATCATTTATTCAAATTTAATCATTCACACTTTTTTATTTAATATGAAATTATCTACTTTCTGTATATTGGTGCCTTAATCGGATCACGCGAATATACTACTTAGGAAAACACTTTAAAACACTCATCATTGGAAGACCAATCAAAACAACTACTCTTCTAGCTAATACTGACGAAGTATTGAATTACATAATAGGATTCCTGGCATTTTAAGACAAAAAAAATGTATTGAAAATAGTTAAATTATTTATTGAAATTCAGTCATTCACAACAATTTTTGAACCATACATTCTATTTCAACTCTAGAATGATTAAATTTGAATAAATGATTTAAGTATTTTCAGTATATTTTTGTTCTTTAAAATGCTAAGAATCCTATCATGTAATTCAATACTTCGTCAGTATTAGCTAGAAGAGTAGTTGTTTTGATTGATTCTCCAATAATGAGTGTTTTAAAGTATTTACCTGACTAGTATATTAGCGTGCCCAGATTAGGGCAACAATATACAGAAAGTAGGTATTTTCATAATAAATAAAATGTGTGTAAGTTGTGATTTGCATAATACCTAAATAATATTCTCTAATCATGATAAAAGCAAATAAATAAAATGCCAGGAATCCTATTATGTAATTCAATACTTCGTCAGTATTAGCTAGAAGAGTAGTTGTTTTGATTGGTCTTCCAATGATGAGTGTTTTAAAGTGTTTTCCTAAGTAGTATATTCGCGTGATCCGATTAAGGCACCAATATACAGAAAGTAGATAATTTCATATTAAATAAAAAAGTGTGAATGATTAAATTTGAATAAATGATTTAAGTATTTTCAATATATTTTTGTTCTTTAAAATGCTAAGAATCCTATCATGTAATTCAATACTTCGTCAGTATTAGCTAGAAGAGTAGTTGTTTTGATTGATTCTCCAATAATGAGTGTTTTAAAGTATTTACCTGACTAGTATATTAGCGTGCCCAGATTAGGGCAACAATATACAGAAAGTAGGTATTTTCATAATAAATAAAATGTGTGTAAGTTGTGATTTGCATAATACCTAAATAATATTCTCTAATCATGATAAAAGCAAATAAATAAAAAATAATTAATTGTAAAAATAAATCAAGAATAGGCTTGTAAATAATGAATGAATGTTTCTATACTCTACTGATGAGAACTAACGAGTTCGAAAAAACTTGTACAACTTTTCTAGAGTTGAAATAGAATGTATGGTTCAAAAATTGTTGTGAATGACTGAATTTCAATAAATAATTTAACTATTTTCAATACATTTTTTTTGTCTTAAAATGCCAGGAATCCTATTATGTAATTCAATACTTCGTCAGTATTAGCTAGAAGAGTAGTTGTTTTGATTGGTCTTCCAATGATGAGTGTTTTAAAGTGTTTTCCTAAGTAGTATATTCACGTGATCCGATTAAGGCACCAATATACAGAAAGTAGATAATTTCATATTAAATAAAAAAGTGTGAATGATTAAATTTGAATAAATGATTTAAGTATTTTCAATATATTTTTGTTCTTTAAAATGCTAAGAATCCTATCATGTAATTCAATACTTCGTCAGTATTAGCTAGAAGAGTAGTTGTTTTGATTGATTCTCCAATAATGAGTGTTTTAAAGTATTTACCTGACTAGTATATTAGCGTGCCCAGATTAGGGCAACAATATACAGAAAGTAGGTATTTTCATAATAAATAAAATGTGTGTAAGTTGTGATTTGCATAATACCTAAATAATATTCTCTAATCATGATAAAAGCAAATAAATAAAAAATAATTAATTGTAAAAATAAACCAAGAATAGGCTTGTAAATAATGAATGAATGTTTCTATACTCTACTGATGAGAACTAACGAGTTCGAAAAAACTTGTACAACTTTTCTAGAGTTGAAATAGAATGTATGGTTCAAAAATTGTTGTGAATGACTGAATTTCAATAAATAATTTAACTATTTTCAATACATTTTTTTTGTCTTAAAATGCCAGGAATCCTATTATGTAATTCAATACTTCGTCAGTATTAGCTAGAAGAGTAGTTGTTTTGATTGGTCTTCCAATGATGAGTGTTTTAAAGTGTTTTCCTAAGTAGTATATTCGCGTGATCCGATTAAGGCACCAATATACAGAAAGTAGATAATTTCATATTAAATAAAAAAGTGTGAATGATTAAATTTGAATAAATGATTTAAGTATTTTCAATATATTTTTGTTCTTTAAAATGCTAAGAATTCTATCATGTAATTCAATACTTCGTCAGTATTAGCTAGAAGAGTAGTTGTTTTGATTGATTCTCCAATAATGAGTGTTTTAAAGTATTTACCTGACTAGTATATTAGCGTGCCCAGATTAGGGCAACAATATACAGAAAGTAGGTATTTTCATAATAAATAAAATGTGTGTAAGTTGTGATTTGCATAATACCTAAATAATATTCTCTAATCATGATAAAAGCAAATAAATAAAAAATAATTAATTGTAAATCTACAGAACAATTCGTCAGCAAAATGCGTCATTTTTATATTTTTGTTCTTATTCATTATTTGTCAAAACCACCCTCTAACTGATCCTTTGACGTAAAAGTCACAGGCGTAGAGGTTATTTTCCTGTAAAATACTGGTTAATTGTATTATTTTGTAGATTTCAGACATTGTTTAGAAGAATACATGTGGCAGAGCATCCCAATAAGAATAGAGAAAAAATAATATATAAATATTGTAACAATAGTCCGAAGGACCTTGGTCAATAGCCTAGTGAACCAGTTCGTGATTCAATAAACTTCATTTATTATTATCATTCTTAATATCCTCTTACTTCATGGGAACCTCATAATGAACAAATAGGACAAAAGTTAGCAGTTTCAATAAAATTTTTCTAACAAAATTGTTCCTGTTCTTTTTAAGAACTCACAAACGTTGTGTATTGAACATTCAGTTGGAGCGATAAAAACAAAGGTTACATTAAAATAACATTTTATTTTCTAAAATCCAAGAACAATATTTACTGTCTATTTGTTAAAGTATAATTTACAAACAGGTTTTAATTAACGGAATAGAAAAAACATTATTTTAATAAAAATCTTACAGATTAGAATTATGTTTAAAATACTACAAATTATTGTGTTTTAATCTTACAAATTGACACAATTTTCAAAACATTTTAAAACAATATAATATACAAAAATTTATGGAAAATTGCCCAAATGCTAAAACTGGAATTAAAAGCAATAAAAAAATAATAATGTACAAAAAGAACCTAAGTAAGCGAAAAATATAGACATATTTTAATATGTATTAGTATTTGAAATATACAATTTTTCAAGTGAGTGCTTAACCCTTATTTTTTGAGGAAGCACAGTTAAAAGAATTCTATATACACAATATAGCTGAAACCAGCTGTTATACCTTTTTAATTTTTCTTAACGAGTTCTGATGACTATTTGAAAATGTATAAACTTAATTTTAAAACAAAACTGTTCAATTCTACACTAACTGTAAAAAAATATAAATCTATTCTTAATATTGTAAATAAATATTGCAAAAATACTAATTACGTGAAAAATAAATAATACTTAAAGAGAGACTTACAAAAACTATTATTTTAATTAAAAAACCCTATAATTTAGTAGAGAATGAAACAGTTGAATTTTAATAGGCTAGGTTTAAGTTTAAACCTCGGCAGTTGTTTTTAGTCCATTTTTTAAGTCGATTCACTATATTTTTTCACATTAATCTCTTCTTATAAAAGTTCTTCCGCTGAAAAGAAAAATAAGTTTTAAGTTATTCTAATTTTAAGAATATCGAGTTTAGTGAAAACATATTAAAATCTCAGATTTAATAACTATACTATAAATGTTCAAAATGTCTAGAATTGAATTATAAAAGAGGTGAAATGTGTTTTAGACATTAACACTTATTCAATACCATCTGGTGATGATGTCATGCAAATCCACAATTTCCTGTTGTTATATTTTTAGCAGATTACTGAAATATTCTGACATGAACATATTTTGAAGTGATATTTTCTGCCATATCTTATAAAATTGCTCGCTTTATTTGGATATATCAGTCTTGGTAAATATTCGGAAAAATGTACGTTTACTCAAAACCAGATAATAAACAAGTTCTCAGATTGCCGCCTGTTGAAACATCTACAGGGTGTAATTATTGAGGAGGACAAGCGAAGAAAAATGATAGATTGATTGACTTACCTGTAAGGAAAACCAATCAGAATTTTTCTAGCTTGCCCTCTGAAGATAACTACACATCCCACCCTCCCCTAACTATAATGCGATCTGAGTGCGACAAACAACGAAGTATTGCGTCAGATGCAGGCGAGAAATGTTTACGCAACAGTTCTTAAATTTAACATTAATGTGGGCCGAAAAATTTTTTTTCAGAAATTAAAAATATATTAGTGCAGAAAAGTTGTGTCATGGACTCATTAGTACTCATGAATAATTTCATAATTTTTGTAAACTATATAAATGGGCCAAATGTTATTTTCGACAAATCTATTAAATATTACTGAGGAAATGGTACTTCATAACGTACTGAATATGCAAAAAAAATTCCATGTCATTGCTTTATGTTTAGCCGACCCCCTCTGACTTTGAACGTACAATCTGCCCGGACCGCCCATCGCACACAATCAGTGGTCACAAAATGTGCTGTTGCAAGCTATAATTCATTTAGTAATTTGTCCCTGGTTTTTTAGTTTACTTCAAGATCTATTACAGTGCGGTTGATTAAGTTTTATATGCAAATAGTGCTAGTTTGTATTATAAAACGCAGTGTCTTGATAAACTTTCTTAATTTCATTATTAAAATAGACATTATTATGCCTAAACCAGTTGTAACAACTAGAAAAGGTGTAATTTGCCCCGTGTTCGGGTATGTAAAGGATATTGATTCCGAACAGGCTGTATTATTACCAACGTGTGAGAATGTAATTAGATGTTACCACAGCATTCGATTATCGTTAAAAGGCGAGGGAAGCAAGCAGCCATCTATACGAGAAGTTGCCATTGAAGTTGCCAAAAAAGTTGAAAGAATCTGGACCAGAGCTTCTCTTCCTATTATTTTGCATAATCTGATAATAAGTAAAATAATATAAAGTACCAGAATGTAATAAAGCCAATGAAAGGAAGAAATACAACTTTTTTAAATTCAAAGTTATTAAAGTTTAAATCTGATACTCAGAAACTATTCGATATTTGTTCTTGCAAATGTGACGTGATTCATGCGATTGTAACTGTGAACGAATACGCAAAGTACCAAAGAATGAATTGGCATTTTTAAAAGACCAAAGAAATGAAAGGAAAATGGGAATTGGAGATAAGATCATGACACAGCAGTTGCAGAAAAGAATGGAAAGGGAAGCAAGAGGGCGTACCTAATAATAATAGATGTGACGCAGTAGTTCACATCTAATATCTTTACCAAGTACCAGCGGGACCAGGACTACCAGAACATTTCAAAGTACAACCTCCAAAACTGAAAAATATTCACCCTAACAAAGTTCGACTGATGAGACAAGTTCTGATGAAGACGAAGAATTTAAATGGTTATTTCCTTTAGAAAGACTTAAAAAACCAAAAATAACTAATGATTCGAATCATTACTCCACTCAAATGAGAACTAGCTTGATTAACACAGCAAAGGCAGCTGATCTAACGGGCATCTCAAACCGAAGCGTTGCAAAAATTGCCACAGCTGTATTGGAGGATATGAAACTTGTTTCTTCAGAAGATAATTTTAAAGTTATAGAACAAAAACAAAGTAAGGAGAGAAATAAAATCAACTAGAACGTTGGTGCAGCAGAAATAATTTTCTGAATTACAGGATGTGAAAGGTTTATACTTTGATGGCCGCAATGATCAAACCTTGGTACAACTTGACGATAACTAAATTAGAAGAACACATTGCTTTAATTCAGGAGCCAGGAAAAAAATATTTTGGCCATTTATCTATAAGTCCACCTGTCACTGGAGAAAATATATCAAAAGGAATTTTATCCTATTTAGAAAACAGGAAAATTAATGTTGTAAATTTGATGGTTATAGGTTGCGACAGAACAAATGTAAACAAAGGATGGAAAAATGGTGTGATTCGGTGTATTGAAAGTCGTATAGGTAAACCACTTCACTGGAGTATATGTCTGCTACACTCAAATGAATTGCCACTACGACATCTGCAGGAACTTGATGGTCAGACAACAGGGCCGTATTCGTTCTCAGGGCCCATAGGATCACTCCTAAATGACTATGAGAAAAGGCCAGTTGTAAATTTTATGCCCATTAGTACCGTTTTGCCTAATTTCAAAAGGGATTGAAAAAGATCTGAGCACAGATCAGAAGTATCTGTACAAAATGACTAGTGCAATAAGAGACGGTCATTGCAGTGGTACCTTAGCAAGAGAGAACTCAGGAAAAATGTCTCACGCTAGGTGGTTGACTACAGCCAATAGGCACCAACTATGAACTGCCTTTTACCGTCCTTTTTCCTGGAAGAGACGAATGGGATCGGAATAAAACTGACCTACAAAGAGCAGACATCTGTTGGTTTACAGACGGCTCCAAAACCCCTGAGGGAGTTGGAGCTGGAGCATACAGTCGCAACCCAAAGGTAAGAATCACTTCGAGCCTGGGTAACTATGCGACTGTCTTTCAGGCAGAAGTTCATGCCATTGAACTGTGTACAAGGAGGCTTGAGCAGATGCATCCTAGACACAGATCAATAAAAATCTTTTCAGACAGCCAAGCAGCTCTTAAAGCTCTTGGCTCACATCGCTGCAATTCTAAATTGGTCTGGAATTGCCAAAAGGCTCTAGCCCGATTGGGCAGATACAACAAATTAACTCTGGTCTGGATACCGGGCCATTCTGGCTTGGAGGGCAACGAAGTAGCCGACTCCTTAGCCAGGGAAGATGCGGTATCAAAATTTATCGGACCGGAGCCAGTGCTTGGCATATCGGCAAGCACTGCGAAAACCACCATCTTGGCCTGGACTGAGGGGAAAATCCTCCAGTACTGGCAAGAACTACCAGGATTAGTTCATTCAAAGGAGTTCATCACATACCCTTTGAAATCAAGAACTAAAAAACTATTAGAGTTAAATAGGTTACACCTAAGAACTCTAGTTGGCCTATACACTGGGCACTGCAGACTTAACCACCACCTACACAGACTCGGAATAGCGGACAACGCTGAATGCCGACTGTGTCTGGAGGGGGATGAAACGGCAGCGCACATTTTATGTACCTGTCCTGCTGCAGAAAGAACCAGATTCTCACTTTTTGGCAAAGGGCAACTGCTGCCAGAGGATCTGGACAACCTCTCACCCAATAAGGTAGTCGACTTTATCAAAAAGCTGAACCTATTGGGTGAAATATAATTAGGAGTGAGCCACAATAGACCAGATGGTCGCGGTGGAGGGTCTGTTACTAGCCCACTCACATATCAACCTAACCTAACAGCCAATAGGCTGCTGCGGCTTAATATTGCTACCCAGATCCACCTGAAAATCTTGTGAAGGTTTATTCACTAATGTGGTTTGAAATAAAAACAAATCCACTTTGTCAGTACGGTGCAATACATATAGAAAGACAATAAGCCCATCAAGAGAGTTTTCAGAGAAGGTGAAGAAGATAATTGATAGAGTTACTGCAGGAAATGCCTACTTTGCCCATCCGGAAAACATTTTATGCCGGCAATCGACGGAGAGCGATAATATAATATATATTATAGCTCTGTAATAAGACATTGCATTTAAACTACTTACTATAAATATATTTCATAGTTTAAATCCACGGCGTTCCGTTCATTAATATGGTGAGCGATATTTTCGTAATATATAAGATATAATATATATTATATTATTGCTCTCCGTCAATTGCCGGCTTTATTGGCAATGCTGACAGATCCCAGAGAACATGTAAGAGAATTCGTAGAATTATAAAATCCAGAAAAGACAAAGCGAGTGTTATAGTTTTTCAAAAGTCTTAGAAATTGCAATAAATGATCAGTTAACCATATACCTGTACACATACGAAATAATCTCTCCAAATCAGCATGGTTGCTATTGAAATTTTTAGAACAATAGACAATAAGATTCCAACTCTGGGGCTGTTTATAGATTTTACTAAGGCTCTCGATAATGTAAACCATGAGCTATTACTTGCAAAACTCTTTAGGTATGGCATTAGGGGCGTAAATCTACAATTGTTTGAATCATATCTTCAGGGACACACTCAGATAGTTCGTTTGCCGAATGGAAAAGCAAGCTCCAGTCTAAACATAGCAGCTGGTGTCCCTCAGGGATCAATCTTAGGCCCTTCACTTTTTCTTTTTGTAAATGACCTGAATTTTTATTTGAGGAATATAAAATCGGTAACAATTATACAATATGCTGACAATAACAATGCATTGATATCAGCATAAATATAGACAGTCTCATGACACTTGCGTGCACAGTATATTATATGATTGTGAAGTGGGCTCAGCAAAATCATTTGTGCCTAAATGAAAATAAAACGCAGTGTGTGCTATTTAGATTGCAGAGGTCTACATACTCTCTGAGCAATAATTTTCCTATAAAAACTCATACTGTATCAAAATTAGCTATTTAATTTTTTACCTCTGGAAATTAAGGAGTCTGGAAATCAATATCTTTTCAAAAAATCACTCAAAAAGTACTTAATAGACAAAAATTGTTACACACTGAATTAATTTTTTTTTTACATACTGTTTAAATACATGGTTGTTTAAAAAAATTTTCTACATAGTTTTTTTACACTGTATTTATATTTATCTGTTTGTATTTATATTTTACTTGTTAGTTACTAGTTTTATTACTTTGTGAAGTGCACTTTTAAAGCTTGTTGTGACGTGGCTCATCAAATATGTTGCATTATCTTTTTGATGTATATATGTATCTGATGAAAATAAATCTATCTATCTATACGATTCTTTAGATTTCCAACTATAAATTTCACAACCACTGACTATATAAATTTAATAAATTAGGCAGAATGCAGTGTTACAGAATCTCCTCTAACAATGAATTTAAGTGATGAAACCTTAAAAACACTACTTGATGGAAAACAAGGACCATGTTTCGAAAACTTTCCGTGTCACACTCAAACTGTAGAGCGATGCGTCAAAGTTATAACTGACGCATCAGCAAAAGTTTGTGGTGAGACCGCAAGAGATGAACAAAATTAGAAGCCAGGAAAAATCTTCCTTCCTTTGAGAACAAGAGTCAATAGTATAGTGCTCGAAAAATGTAAGTAGAAACTAGAAACAGATTGGTGGGTGAGTGGGTGGTGGAACTCCATGTGCAGCTACCTCCCCGTGATCAGTTCTGGGTTGATTCGGCATTCCTTGAGGGTTTTTTAAATTAAAATAATATAAATACTAAATTACAATTAATTTTACCTAATAATGGGGAAAGAATCTTAAAGTCTAAGGGGGCCCGACTAAACCATGAACAAAAAAGTTCACATTTTTTATGTAAACGGCTAGATCCATAATTTAACTATTTTCGAATAATAAACTAAAAATAAAAAAAAAATTCTTTTAAGGGGCAAGGGGGCCGGCTAAATATTGAAATATATTGCCCATTTTTTTAGGGACTTTTTCGATAACATTAAACAGCCTTTTCATAGTAATATATACTTGATTTGTAAAAAAAATTTTTTCTGGCATTTTTCAGTCCACCTTATTTAACATGTACCGAATGGGTATGAATCTAATGATAATTATTTTCGGAGGACAAGCCCGGAAAATTCCGATTGATCTTCTTAATTTTAGAATAGCTCAAACCGATTTAACTGAATGTTCCTTAGAGCCCTACAATCCTAGAACCTATAAATTCCCCCCCACATATGCATAAAAAATATGATTTAGCACCATAAGTGAGGCAAAATTAGCACTGCTCACAATTAAAAAATTAGCCTTCAGTGGCGTGGCTTAAATAAAATTGTAGAAAAAACATGGCTGAAAAAAAAAAAGTGTCCATATTTCTAAAAATCAAGGTAAGAGTTGTCTTGTTTTTCAAACACTGTATAGAAGGACGTCTCTATCTACTAGTATTTTAGACAAACTTGAATGCATGTAGATAAAATTAGGTGGATACTCGAAATTTGGTATTAAAACATCAAATTTTACCACCCTGTACAATTTCAGCACAAAATAAATTATTACTAGAATAAGTCATTTAGACAGTGCATTAATTTAAATTTGAACCAAATGTTGGGTGTGAGTCTTGCTTCCAATTTTCAGCAGTGTAAAATTTCATATCAGTGTAGTCATAAAATTCTGAATAAGTTTCCAAATATCCGTCTGACAGTCGTCTAAAAATATAGAGTTCTTTTATTCTATATTTTTATTTCAAACCCTTTTATTTATTAATATTGTACATGTTTTAGTTTATTAATATTATTAATAACTCTCTAGTTTATACTTTTCCGTATAGAAGTCCTCGCAAGTAAAATATTGCCCAATGTGTATATATGAAGCCAGAAAGTTATTCAGACTTACTTTACTGTATTGACGTTTGAAAACTTCATCGTAAGTAAAACACTGACTTGTTTGCTCTTTTCTATTTTGTAATCTGTAGAAACCTAATGTATTCTTTTTTTGCAAACCGCGTATATTGTTTGGCAAGTAAACATTTTGAGAATGGCACATCGAATATCTTGTTTTATTTGGCCGAATTCTTTTATACCACGCGTGATGGTCTGTATATTTGGAGGTCGTAAACACTTAAAAATGACCATTTTTTTTATAATATAAATACTCCCATTGTACATGTAGGTTACTAAAGATGTTTAAGAAGCTAGAAGAAATTAGAAAAAAAAAAAGAAAATCAAACTAACACACAAGTGTGAGCACGCGCACACTCACACGCACACACAGAGGAATAAGTATAAGGAATAGTTTATCATATTTACCATATGCTGTTTGTTTGAATATTTATATGTGTACATTATGTTAATTCCTAATCATAAACTGTATAGCTTCTTGGGAATAAAGTTGTTATTATAAGTTATTTTAATTTAATATACACTTACGCGAGAGAGCGCAAAAGCAGGCAGACGTTGAAAACACATGCCTATACTGTTGAAAACACATGCC
This sequence comes from Rutpela maculata, assembly GCA_936432065.2. Lineage (NCBI taxonomy): Eukaryota > Metazoa > Arthropoda > Insecta > Coleoptera > Cerambycidae > Rutpela > Rutpela maculata. Next base: position 111,149,992 of record OW386290.2, read on the forward strand.
TATACTAACTTGATTGCATTTAAACAAAAGTTATTGGAACATGTTAAAAGTTCTTATAGACCGTGGGATAGTGACAGATTTTTGAAACGTTTGGTTCCTATCTGGCCTTTTGGGAGCCTTTTGTGCCTGATTTGTACTAACCATTTTCGTGTTTATCAAACGGTTATGCAGGGCCCCTCAGCGGAAAACAAAAAAGAAAATTTCATGAAAATGAGCAATTTCAAACGTTTTGTTCCTATCTGGCGTCAAGTTAGACTTACGTTTTAAAGAAAAACATCCGACGGAAGCTTATCGCCAGACAAATTCCGTGGGCCGGAAGGCCCGAAATTTCAATCCGAAGTTGTAAGAAAAAATGGTCAAAATCAAACGATTTGGTTCTTATCTGGGAATTGTATATATAGGTAAATAGATTATAATTATCGCGATATAACAAACGCCAGACAAATTCCGAGGGCCCTACAGTGAAAAAATTATTGTTCAAGTTGTCAACTATTCCGTGAAAATCAAACGATTGGTTCTCATGTGAAATGATTTTTTCTGTAAAAATTAACCAAAACGAAAATGTATTGTATCATTCACAGACATTTTTAGTGGGCCAAACATATTTTAAATCTTAAAAGAAATGCACGAAAAAAAGCCATTTTTTCAAACGATTTATTCCTGTCTGGCATTTGGATTTTAAAAAGATATGGTAATAACTAAACCATATTTCAAGTCCCAGACAAAAAACGTGGGCCAAACATATTTTAAATCTTAAAAGAAGTGCACGAAAAAAAACCATTTTCTCAAACGATTTATTCCTGTCTGGCATTTGGATTTTAAAAAGTTATGGTAATAAATAAACCATATTTCAAGTCCCAGACAAAAAGCGTGGGCCAAACATATTTCAAATCTTAAAAGAAGTGCACGAAAAAAAGCCATTTTTTCAAACGATTTATTCCTGTCTGGCATTTGGATTTTAAAAAGATATGGTAATAAATAAACCATATTTCAAGTCCCAGACAAGAAGCTTGGGCCCAGCCGTAGATATGTTGAGTGAAAGTATCGAAAAATCAAAAAACAGTCGTGTAAAAATCGATGCATTTTCAAACGATTCACACTCGTCTGGCATTTCATTAGCTTGTCATTGTAAAAGATTATTATACACATTTAAATAAATTTGTTTCGCGTCACTACTTAAACGCCGCAAGCGCGGATTTATGGGGGGTAACGGGGTAACAAGATTCCGTAAACATTCAACTTTCATTTTAAGTTTCATAATTTTTATTATTTTATTTCATATTTTTGAATATATTTAGTTGTGTTTATAATTTTTTTTTTGAGATTCTCCCCCCCCCGCTCATCAATTTTAGTTTTCGAGGAAAAACAGTTTTATTTTCAACACGCGGCTACGTTACCCCCCCCCCCCAAGCTCAAGGTCCAGATCCGCCCTTGAAATGCCGTTTTTTTCTCACTAGAAACTCATTTGGAATTTGATTTTCTTTATCACTGAAATCAATATAACTGTCACTTTCACATTCATAATCCCTCGATCGAATAATATTTACAATAAATAAGTTACATACTAGCAAAAGGACAAATATAAATTATTACATATTAATATTTAATTTACAACTCTGCACTACACCACAGAAACTGAGAGTCCTCGTAAGTCCGTACCTGTTTCATTCTCCCTTGGCGTAGGTAGTCAACCAAACGAAAGTGATTTCTTCTCTCATTTTAATGCAGGCGACATAAGACACGTAAGATGTGATGTGGTAGAAACATATATGGTATGCATTGTTTGCGAGCGACGCTGCTTTTTATACTCCCCGCTCGTCCCGGGGTGATTTTTATTTATCGTTTGCTAATGGGGAACTTGCCCATTTTTTTCGTATTTCATTAAAGTGTGTGTTTATGTATAAAAACACGCCACATCGAATATCAGCTCTTAAATCGCAGTACTTACTTTGCAATAAGTAATTAAAGTTGAAATCCTCGCTACTCCTCACGAAAAGCACTGTGACGTCAGATCGAGAAACTAGTCTCGCGTGGGGACCAACAGATGGTGTACTTTAGCCGAGCGGTATGTCTTCACCCTAATTAATAGACGGTGGCGGTTGGCTTTGAGACGTCCGCATATTTGGTCTTTTGCTCTTTATGTTAGAGAAAAAATAAAAAAAGTGGCGAAAAGCTCAATCAATTCTCTTTACATAAGCTATCTACAAATTTTTTTTAAAAAAACAATAATTATCGAGATATTCGAGGAAATGTAGGAAATTACACGTTTTCCTATAATGTATGTAAATCTAAAAAAAATATTTTTTCTCAGAAACCTTTGTTTCGAAGGACCGAGATTAACGGAACGTCAAAGTAGTACATGATATTAAGTGAACATCATATATGAGATCGATCTCAATTAATTACTGATTAATTACGGTGACAAAATGGAGAAATTTTACCGAAAAAAAAAGTCCCAAATCCCGCCCCCCTCTAATTCCTTCATTTTTGTCGGAATTCAAAAAATTAAAAAAGAGTTTTAGCAAATTTTATTCTATTTAAATTAGCTAGAGTAGTCTTTTGACGTAGGAGACAAGATTAAAAAGTTGCCAACTGTAGAACCTCAAAATTTGCGATATATCTACAGCTGCGCCCCAGATTTTTGTCTGGCACTTGAAATATGGTTTGTTTATTAACATATCTTTTTAAAAAAACAAATACCAGACGAGTGTAAATCGTTTGAAAATGCATCGATTGTTACACGACTGTTTTTTGATTTTTCGATACTTTCGCTCAACATATCTACGTCTGGGCCCAAGCTTTTTATCTGGGACTAGAAATATGGCTTATTTATTAACATATCTTTTTAAAATCCAAATGCCAGACAGGAATAAATCGTTTGAAAAATGCAATTTTTTTCGTGCTTTTCTTTTTGTCTGGCTATCCAGGGGACCCAGCCAATTCGTCTGGGAATCTTAAATTGAAACTACTTATTGCCTAATATTAACAAAAAAACAAATGCCAGACGAATGTAAATCGTTTGATTTTCGCGGAATAGTTGACAACTTGAACAATAATTTTTTCACTGTTGGGCCCTCGAAATTTGTCTGGCGTTTGTTATATCTCGATAATTATAATCTATTTACCTATATATACAATTCCCAGATAAGAACCAAATCGTTTGATTTTGACCATTTTTTCTTACAACTTCGGATTGAAATTTCGGGCCTTCCGGCCCACGGAATTTGTCTGGCGATAAGCTTCCGTCGGATGTTTTTCTTTAAAACGTAACTCTAACTTGACGCCAGATAGGAACAAAACGTTTGAAATTGCTCATTTTCATGAAATTTTCTATTTTGTTTTCCGCTGAGGGGCCCAGGATAACCGTTTGATAAACACGAAAATGGTTAGTACAAATCAGGCACAAAAGGCTCCCAAAAGGCCAGATAGGAACCAAACGTTTAAAAAAATCTGTCACTATCCCACGGTCTATTAGCATGCACATTATTATTTTTATTTTATTATTGTTTTTATTATCTTATTCTTATTCTCTTTCTGTTTCATACTGTCTACTAGTTTTTATATTTTGTTGGTGCTTTTAAATGTAAGATATCGTTATAAAATTGTTATATATTGTGAATGTGTCGAAGACATGCATTAGGTTTGTCCTATTATTTAATAAAGATTATTATTATTATGCGCATTACACACATACACACCTGGGCACACATCCACACAGTAATACGCACAAAAGATTTTACTATTCATACATACCATAAAATAATCCAAAATGATAGAGAATAAAAGAATCTAATTAGTCTATAAGAACTCTATATTTTTAGACTTCAAAGGCCACTCACAGCCGAACTGTTGAATTCTGAGCATTGTGCCCATGAGAACTTTGTTCAGTATAACCAGGAGAACTTTTCCCCAAAATTTAAAAAATTTCCTATTACTACGGGAGCCCACCCTAACTGCATCCCCGATCTTTGGGAACAATGTTTTTCATAAAAATTAAAGCCTAACCTAAGGAACAATTTAAGACATGTCCTAAAAAAAAACTGGCTATACTTTCAAAATCACGTACTTTAAAAAAAAATTGTAAATATTGTTTTTGTCATTTAACACAAAAACTAAAAAAGATGGAGAAAAACTTTCTGCATAAAAAATAAAGTGCATACAATTTTCTACAATTTTGTTCCTATACAATATTTGGATAGGAGTTACCATTTTCCAGATAAATGATTCAGCTCTTAAAATAAAATATAAAATTCAATATAAAACATAATACTACGGGAGCCCACCTCCCCCCCTGATCCTTGGGGACAATGTTTTTCATAAAGAAAAGCCTAAGGAACAATTTAAGACATGTCCTAAAAAAAAAAAACTGGCTGTACTTTCAAGATGGTGTCCATTTAAAAAAAATTGCAAATATTGTTTTTGTCGTTTAACACAAAAACTAAAAAAGATGGAGAAAAACTTTCTGCGTGAAAAACAAAGTGTATAAAATTTTCTACAATTTTGTTCCTATACAATATTTGGATAGGAGTTACCATTTTCCAGATAAATGATTCAGCTCTTAAAATAAAATATAAAATTCAATATAAAAAGTAACACTACGGAAGCCCACCCTAACTGTCCGTGCACCCCCCGATCCTTGGGGACAATGTTTTTCATAAATATTAAAGCCTAATGAACAATTTAAGACATGTCCTAAAAAAAAACTGGTTGTACTTTCAAGATGGCGTCCATATAAAAAAAAATTGCAAATATTGTTTTTGTCATTTAACACAAAAACTAAAAAAGATGGAGAAAAACTTTCTGCATGAAAAACAAAGTGTATAAATTTTTCTACAATTTTGTTTCTATACAATATTTGGAAACCATTTTCCAGATAAATGATTCAGCTCTTAAAATAAAATATAAAATTCAATATAAAACGTAATACTACGGGAGCCCACCCTAACTTTCTCCGATCCTTGGGGACAATGTTTTTCATAAAGATTAAAGCCTAAGGAACGATTTAAGACATGTCCTAAAAAAAAACTGGCTGTACTTTCAAAATGGCGTACGTTTTAAAAAAAATGCAAATATTGTTTTTGTCATTTAACACAAAAACTAAAAAAGATGGAGAAAAACTTTCTGCACGAAAAACAAAGTGCACAAAATTTTCTACAATTTTGTTCCTATACAATATTTGGATAGGAGTTACCATTTTCCAGATAAATGATTCGGCTCTTAAAATAAAATATAAAATTCAATATAAAACGTAAGTAACACCTCATTCGCTTTCAGATTCACTATCGCTGTCTCCCGATATATCCATAGACTTAGAAGAAATAGACTCCAAGACAATTCATTTCCTTGAGGCCAGAATAGTTACGACGTTCTGCTCTCTCTCCTTCTCCTTTCATATTGTAGCAGTTATATAAAGCCGTCTCTCTTTGGAATTATGAGCAACTGTCTCTTTCTATTTCGTTCTCACCAGAGACGAACCCAGCAATTTTTTTTGGGGGGGGAAAGCTACAACTAATTTGCCAACTGCCCATTTTTTTTACAACTTATATTTCCTTATGTCTTTTTTTATTTCAGATTTAATCTATAAGTAGCCTAGCGATACAAATATTATGCGAAAGAAGTTTAACTAAACTACATGATGTAGGCGCTAGACCTAAGTTGACCCCGCGCTCTCCTTCGTCTAGAAGCTACTGGATGAGGTAACCGTTATAGTTTAATGACCATGGAGAAAAACGATATAGTTTGTACCAACGATAATAGGGTCTACACACGATTCAGCGGCAGGGACCCGACATTGTCGGTACGCTTTGAAGATAATTGGAATTCTAGCGGACCAGTTCACTTTTACGAATGAGTTCAAAGCATGCCGACATGGCTGGGTCCCTGCCGCTGGATCGTGTGTAGACCCCTTAATCCAGCGATATAAAAAAAGTTCGCAAAAAAACGTAAAGGGTACCGACCTGTATCAATTTCAGTCTATTTACATAAAAGTCCATAAAAGTGTTCGGCTTCTTTATTATCATCACAAAAAAAATGGTCACATATTTCCGAACAAAAATGTAGGCCACTCCCACTGAATATAATTGGTTTAAATTTTCTCTACCGGAATTATGATAGGTTGGTGGTCAACATGGACTAGCGTTGTCAAATTGGACCGGCGGGCGGTACACTAACTAGAAGCAGTCGGCATCCTTTATGCTTTTTTGCGAGCTGTTTTGTATCGATGAAATATTTGTGGAATACACTATACAATACGATTACGCGCAAGTCGGGGCGCAAGCTCGTGAACGTCCGCGCTAGTACGGCTACCGGCCACTTCCCACTTCACATTGTGATACGCAATAGGTAGCATTCAGGGGTCTACACACGATCCAGCGGCAGGGAGCCAGCCTTGTCGGCATGCTTTGAACTCATTCGTAAAAGTTAACTGGTCCGCTGGAATTCCAATTATCTTCAAAACGTACCAACAATGTCGGGTCCCAGCAGCTGGATCGTCTGTAGACCCCTTTAATAGTCCCAGATTCTGATTCAGTGTCCTCTAAGAATTTAATATTTTAACAATTTCTGACCGACAACAATTTGTTATTATTATTATCTCTCGTTGAGAGGTTGGTAACTGATATTAGTGATACTCAGTATAAACCAACAACAAACGACTTTATAGCTAGGACAAAGCATTGTATTGATAAAGGCAAAAAGGAGTAATATTCTAATATTTCTAATGTAAGACAGTCTTTGAGAATTGTATGCTCTGGCCGTGCCGTCTACTGGGTCGAACGTCGAATTTCCGCGAGTTGACGAGTTTATTTTGTTGGCCCGTCGCGTAGGCCCGTCGGCGTTGTGCGTTGTCCGTCGACTATTCTGTGGCTCTCACATCAGTCACATCTAGTCATAAATAATATCAATTAAAATTATTTATAAAAAATGGTCATAGTGATAGTGTCATTTAATTTTTATCAACTCATTATTCGTTTCTTTGCAATTATACCCAATAAAGATTTTTTTACATTTTTGGTGATTTTCCCAACTCGATCAACATTGGGGGGGGGGCGTACCCCCCCATAACCCCCCGTGGGTTCGTCTCTGGTTCTCACTTCAATTAAACTGTCTTTAGGCATTTTTTCGCGAGCTTACCACAACTAACTGTAGTAAGGTGTACAAGAGATGGCTATATATAATAAGATGTGGATTGGTTATGTATGTATAGCCGTCTCTTTTACACCTTTGTGGTAAGCTCGCGAAAAAATGCTTTATGTTTAACTAGCAGACATGATTAAATGACTGATGTTTGTTGTTGTCAAAGCTTTTTCTGTTCTGACCTCTAAACATTTGGACACCGACTTCGTTAAAGGAAGATATAATTTCAGAGAAAATAAAAAGAGAAATGTAATGTTCCTGCACGATTGGAGAAAGACACAAATTCACCGATGTATTTTAGTCAAGCCAGGGAAAAATTTGTGCATCCTCGCCACCGACAGCGGAAAAGAAAAAGTTAGTACCTAGGACTGTTCCAAGAAATATATAACGACGGATGGCCTATAGGTGAGGTGCACGTGACGTCACCCTGGAGGTAAAATACTAGCACATTGTTGATAAGAACACAAAAAGAAGGCCTATTATTATCATTTATTGATTATATTTGACCCACAATATAAACTGTTCACTAGTTTTAAAATAGAAATGTTTTATACAGTTTGAACTTTAACAGTTAACCTTAAAATACCGCCTGTTTCTATGGAAACAATGTCAAAAGTGGTTTTACCTCCAGGGTAGTGCACCTCACCTATATGAGAATACATAACCTCTTGGCTACAGTCATAACTTTTGCTTGCAACACTGTAGTATGCAAATCCACCCTTCTGAATGTTAATTTCTACTAAATAAACGAAAAGTCAAAATACAAATATCATATTTGACAAGTTGGACTTGCCGCGAAATATAAACGTCACTTTTGACTTTTCGAATACTTACTTATGGAATGATAAGTTATAACTATTTTTGGATGTTGCACCGCAAACACAACACTTAACCATCTCAAAATGTTATAACGATATATATATTAACTAAATTCAAAGCAAACATGCCACAGCTAAACTAAATAATTATTCATTGTCTGTACTTTTGACAGCGACTAGCCAGTTCTCTGACCAAACGCCCAAACTTGACTAACTCCAACTCTTATTGCCAGATACATCAGCGCGTAAATCGGAGCACATTCCAGCTGAAGATAATCCCAAAGATAGAAGATATGGTTTATAGTGTATATGAAGGCGACAAAGCTAATAACGCCTGTGTAAACTTTGGAGACAGGTATTTAAGTAAACGTATAAGGGATCTTGGGGTCTATTTATTCTTAAGTCTATGGATATATCGAATATTTCTTTCAAGTCTTCTTGCGACTGCATGGGAATCCACCTGATACCATAACAGGATGAAATATAATAAATCAGTATTATAGTGTATATGAACAACGTGCCTAAGGTTTGAAATTGCAAAGAAAAGAATGCATCCGCTTGGATTTTTTACTTTCGTGTGAAAAAAGAAAGTGAAGAAAGTATTTTTTTTTGCTATATCTATGTGACCGACAATCCAAATTATATTTATATAGAAAGATAGTGAGGGTCAGTAGTTCAATAAAGACTTGGTGTACCTTTCTTCGCCCTGCCGAAACACCTAGCACGCCACTTTTACATTTTCCAAAGGAATAAAAGAAAAACAGAGATAACTTACGTGATAGTTTTCTTATCCGTCGACTTATTTTCAGGACGTGCCCTGTTCAGCACCTTCAAGAAATCAGAGGTCTTTGCTCGCATCCTACTATGAATATACGCCTTAGAGCACTTGATGTGATAATGCAAGTAATGGCGAAACATGTGAATAAGATTAATAGTGTTGTCACGTGTATTTCTCGCAGTGTGTCTAGGAAACAGAACAAAAGTCACATATCCAACGTTGTTGTCAACTTTAGCGTCAGTATTCTGCAGCTCACGGGGAGGCTCCCTATGACTGAATAGTACTGGTGGGGCTGTGTGTGAGGCTCTCAGACCTTCTTTGAGCTCCTGCATGAATACTTTACCGATTACAACATCGTCCTCATCTCGGAAACGTGTCGAGAAGACTACGGTCACTCGGTCAGCTTTAGCCTCTACATAACTGAAAATAAGTGAATCAATATTATTTTATTGTACAACTATTCAACAGTGAGTGTTAACTTAATTATTACAGAACAGAAACAAAAGAATATAATGTATAATTTATTTAGTATTTTGATACTGTACAAATGTATACCGGGTGGTTCAGCCGATAGGGACACTCTTGTAACTTTTGAATATAGATTTTTTAGTTTTTAGTGTTCATCATAGAAGGTCGCGATTTTGCCAAAATTGTTAAAGATCAGTCTGCAAGCACCTTTAAAATATTATCTCTTCACATATTGACATTAAACACGATTTATTCTTCATAAAGTTCAACGATATTTATTTTTCAACGAAAACTATTTTTTTTTTTAGATATGGGACAACCTGTTATTTAATTAGATCTTTAAATTATGAAGAAATAATGTCTACCTTTTTGTAGTTTTCTAATAAAAAGAAAAAAATGTTTTGAATTTTTTTTTTAATATTTCTTGAAAATCAAAATAATATTTGAGGGTCAGATCATATGTATTTTCGCCAGCAGGATCCAAATATGCAAAAATATGCATAAAAAATTGATTTTTGTGTAAATTACATCGAAACCAGAAGTCGGCCATTTTGGTTCTTTACATCATATGATTGGAAATTTCATCCCATATCACTACACCAAATATGAAAAAAATTTATTTGCCCATTCAAAAGTCACAAGCATGTCCCTATCGGCTGAGTCACCCGATATGTATATATAAGAGCCAATCTATAAAAAAAAAATTTGGAAAAAAATTGATCCGCCTTCAAAAAATGTCGCTAAAAATTATGAAATAAAATTTCGTCACCCAGTTAACTGAACCTTATTACCTAATGTCGATATTGAAATCGGTTAGAAATACATTTGAATTCGTTACTTGCTCATTTTTACACTGACCTCAATATTTACATTAGGTAATAAGGTTCAGTTAACTGAACGATGATGAAATTTTATTTCGTAATTTTTAAAGACATTTTTTGAAGGCGGTTCAATTTTTTTTTTTTAAATTTCATTATTTGCTTCTGCACATCAAAATACCCGTAGTTATGACTTTTTAAGGTTTAACATTAGACTCGTTATCAGCGAAATCTGAATTATGTAAATTTACAAAAATATCGCAGTCATATTGGATTCGCCATTTTGAATTCCTAACTATTGAATCAGATTCGTTATTAGCTACACCAAAAATACCCAACTACCAATTTTTAATGCAATTCCAAAGGAATTTGAATTTTTTTATTACAAAATTAAATTATAACTAGCGAATTCACCAAATATTGCAAAATTTTCAACTAAAAGCATCTTGTTTCCAATTTCTGCTCACCTTGCATTAGACATGACTTGCTGAAATTAATATGGGGCCATCTAGTACACGCACATTAGATTAAAAACACTGAATAGAAGAAATAATTTATAAAGTAATAATATTTGAGATGCGTACGCTAGATAGGGTTAGAAATAGATACCGGAAAAGTTCACCCTCCATTTTTTTTGCAAAAAACCACCCCAAACGTGGACTTAAAGTTGGTTTTTCACTTTTATCTTGTAAATCGTTCATCGGAAGAGAAAAAAGCATCGGAAGTAAAAAATTTGTTGTTAAATTCTGCATAAAAAATGTTCTATTAACCTTGTAGCTTATCCTCACCTATTTCATGCTAACAGCGTCCGAATGGAGGTAGTTTGGAGCGCACAGGTAAAAACCGATCCTATTCGAAGTTTCACAGCGAATATCTTAAAACCGGTTACTCTAACGAGAAAAATGCTCAGGAATGAATTTTTTTGTTTTTTTTATTTATTGAAAAATCATACAGAGAAGATATTCGCTGTGAAACTTCGATTAGGATTGATTTTTACCTGTGCGCTCCAAACTACCCCCCTGTTCGGATGCTGTTAACATGAGGATAAGCTACAAGGTTAATAGAACATTTTTTATGCAGAATTTAACGACAAATTTTGTATTTTCTATGCTTTTTTCTCTTCTGACGAACGGTTTACAAGATAAAAGTGAAAAACCAAGTTAGGCGTGGTTTTTTGCAAAAAATGGAACAATTTACAATGAGGTTCATTAAACGAACCATGTGATTTGATATTTTTGCTGTATTTACAATGAGATGATCATTTGATGCTTACGTCATAGCTGGTATAGAGTTATTGGTTATATTTTGAGTTCCCTTTATCTCTCACACTTTTGAAAATATGGAAATTTGTGTAGTTTTAAAAAGTTGTAGTATTTTGGATGTCAGAATTTAACCATCGTATAATCATAATAATACTTATTTATTTTAGAAAACAGTACGAGTACATGAATTTAAGAAATCTAGTCATTATTATTCTAGATATAAAATAGCAGGGAAATTAGTATGTCAGTTACTTAAATCTCATTCTACCCATATGCAATATTTACAGAATAGTATTAAGACAAGTAACTTTTTTCTTTATCCAGTTCGGGAATCAGAAGTACAAAATATATTAAGGTCATTAGAAAATTCTAAGGCCACTGACCTGATGTATAACCAATCTGTAGATATGTACTAAGAAAACTTTCAGCATTTATCCAGGGCACTAACTCATATTATTAATCTGATGTTTGTAACAAATAAATTAAAGAAAGCAAAAAATATTCCCCTTTTTAAGGAAGGAGATATCGAAGAGTACCACTACTACCCAATGAGAGAACCTTTCAGTAGCATCTCCTTTTCTAACCTCCCTTCTTGTCCGATGACATGACCATTGATCATCATCCTGTGACTTTTCCGCCATCCATTTCTACTATTGTCCAGTGACTCTTCCGTCACCCGAACAACCTATATTCACTTACCACGCTATCTACGCTAATTGTTCTCTTAACCTGGTATAGCTGTGACAACGTACCTCTGACCTACCCTATCCACCACCATACTCCAGTATGAAACCTGGCCGTCACCCTACTCCTGTATGTGGCTTGACCTCCATCCGGTGACTGCCATCTACCAAACTCTAGTATGTGACTTAAATTCCACCATACTCCTATATGTGACTTGACCCGATGACTGCCGCTACTATACTCCCGTGTGGATTGCCAACATCCATGACCTCCTATTGTCCATGCCAGCCACGCCACTGTACCGCCGATGAGAACAACTACTCCCAGGTATATCTGACATAGCCAGTCATTATCCAGGATTTTCACAATCCAAAATGGTCCTTTCCATTTGGCAGCAGTTTTTGTCGCCCAGTAGTTCGAGGACTTTGAAAGTTTTAATTCAACACTAGTACTTTTCCTAGATTTAAGCAAAGGCATTTCTAAGCATGACTACAACTCGTAATTGTATTGATATACAGACACCACATCAGAGATTACAGTCTATGAAAAGAAATAACTTTGATATTGCTTTGTTCAATTCTCTACCAAATAGTTTAAAATCTTTACCAAACAAACAGCTTAAAGTGAAATTAAAAAAGCATCTTTTATCCAATGCTTGCTACAATGCTGCCATCATAAGGAGAATAGCCGCATCTGTAAATTGTCGGTTGTCGAGGAAAGTAACAAACTCATCTAGTAATATTAATTAAGAAAATCATGTAGCTGCGGCTTTTTATGCACCTTTGTTTTTGTATTTTAAAATTTTTTAATAATATTTTTAACTGCAGAACTTTTGGGTGCTCATCATATATTATTAGAATCTCATTTATGACAAATATGTGTAATTTTAGGTTAATGTTTGTTTTTTCCTGATGTTTGACTTGTTCTGCATTATTGACTGTACTAGGACCATCTCTGAGTGTTCCATACATTGTTTATGTTTTGTTTGTTATTTATATTTACATTATCTGTTTCTATGATGTGTCAAAACACTACGGTGTATTTTTTTTAATGACCAATAAAATTATTATTATTATATCTTTGGGTGAGGGTCAATTCCCAGAACAGTTAAAACTAAGCACAGTAACATCAATACATACCAAAACTAACTAATATAAACATGATCTGTAACTTTATACCCATAAACACTATGCCACCAATTGGGTTGTTGCACTAAGTTAAAATTTGAGGAGAATCTATGTTAAACAATAACAATTATTCATAAAAAATCATTAGAAACATGTAGAAGTTGAAAAGAAAGTCTTATAATATTATAATATTAATTACAAAAATACATGCATTTAAAACGGAGATGACATAATAACGGCAGTCTGTAGAGAAGTTAGTTATAAAACAACGAGAAATGGGTGCTAATTTAGAAACTCGCTGATAGCGACGTAGAAAAATGACAATCACGACAGTTTAATCTGACATTATATTTAACGTCAAATTCAACCGACGTTCATAGGTTACAATTCGGTATAGTTGAACAGCATCTAGTTATGGATAAATATAAGTACAGATAGTGTTTTCTGCCGTACTGTGTAAATAATACCATCAATTCACCAAAAAAACTGTTGTGTTCCAATAATAAACGCTGAACGTAATAATGAATGATTCAAAGCGACCAGAGAAGAACCAAGTCTTATTGTGGAGACCATTTCAATGTCAAGTAAAGTAACAAATTACAATGTATTCTAGGCGTTTTATTTGTGGTAAGTTGTATCTTAATGTAGGAATTTGATTTTTTATATGGGTTTATGTTGTAGGAAAAACGGCCGCATTACAAGACTTGTGTGGCGTTCTAGCTGTTACAAATTTAAATTACCCGCCAAACTGGTGGATAAAACAGGGTGTATTACTGGATTCTTAACGGCTCTAGATTAGAATGTTATTCATGCTTTGACTTTCTAAAAGGAGGGAAATTACTTTAATCTGCTTTTATGTATTTTATCTAGTTTATGTTGGAATAAAGTGCAGTTGTTTTGTTAGCTATTGATTATTTATGAAGCTCCCTAGACGCCGCATAATACTAGGATGGTCAATATAAATTAAGAAAGGAAATTTAAAAACTATATGAAACAAACTGTGAAAGTCGTCTAAAGTCGGTGAACACAATCAGTCGGAAATGGCTACGAATGCGTTGAATTATGTGTGTTATAAATACATATTGTTTATTGCTTAGATATATACTAGCATAAAGTACTTACCTATTTATTATTTTTTGTTATAATACAGACCTTTCTTGATATCTTCGTAAGTCTCATTCTGACTCTTCTTAGAAGTGAGTATCAATGGATAATAAATAATTTCTTTAGTAGATAAACTTATTTTGTTGTTTTCAGATACGCATGTATATAGTTAATAGGAAATAAAACAATGAAAAGGAAATATTTAATAAAATACAAAGTATAGTTAACAAATTCATCTAAATTAAATAAAAAAATACATATTAGACATATTATGTAATATTAATAAGATAAAGGAAGTTCTTGCAGAAATTACAATAGTTTGTACTGTCTATATCAGCTGTAACGTAAGTACCTTGCAGCTTTTGCACTTCCAACCATTGCAATGTCAAAACGATCGTTTCTTTTTAAAAATTCGCTTACCATAAATATATCTACCGCAAGTAGAATGCCAGAATTAGCTTTTACAGATATACTGCCTTGGTCGTTTTGTAAAAAAATATTAACAATAACTGCAAACATCAATCACTGCTAGCTAAACGTCAAATTTACTTTTGACATATGAGGTTATTTTCTTTCTTGTCAGCAATGTCAACTTATTCGTCTTCATCTGTTCTGCTTATAAGTTCACATCTAACTGCCGTTATGATGTCACTACCGTTTTCGCGGCACATTCAAATAGTCGAAGTTTAACAATTTTTTAAAATATGTTGCGCTAAGAATTTTTCTTCCAAATTAAATATATAACTAAATTAAGTCCTCCGCTACCATATTTCACCATTTTTGAAAATTCGTCAACAACCCAATTGTGAAGGTAATTGAAATGGCAGTCAACTGGTTCATTATCTTAGTGAAAACAATACACTTATGAAACATCAGTCAGGATTTAGATGAAATCACTCGTGTGAATCTAGTTTTCAATCCAATCTCAGTTAGTTCCGCGCGGAGCCAATGTGAACAAGTGAACATTGTCTGTAACCATTGGGTCCCATAAAATTGATTCTACTTCACTTGATAAAGTCCTAAAAATTCTGTACCTTTTTCGTTCGACCATTCCACCTGAGATGACATTATTTTAAAAATAAGGGTCTTCACACTGCGCACTCAGGCTGAATGAGCGGACGTTCAATGTGCGGCCGGCAACCCGTTATTGGGGGCCAATTTCTTTGATGTTTTGTTGAAAAGCATCACGCAACAGATATCCTCCCAACATTGGTGCGAACGCTGGCACCGATGCTCTTTTGTCGATTCACACACTGGAGGAGCATTGTTGGTTCCAATGTTGGTCCCACTGTGTGGAGCTGGCGTAACGTAACGTGTGGTGTGTGTATATATTTAAAACATTTAATAATGCTTCAATGTGTAATTTTTTGTTTATTTATTATAATAACAATAAACATTTGTCTCTTTAGCAAATAGATAACGGAAAAGAATTTATGACCTGATTTAGGGACGTTCCACCCCTAAATGGAACTTTTCGGGTATCTATTTCTAACCCTATCTAGAGTAGGCATCTCAAAAACATCATTACTTTATAAGTTATTTCTTCTAAAATGTCTAATTTGCCTGGACTAATCGCCGAGATATACCTTACAGTTTGAGAAGAATTCATAGAAACCACTTACGCAAATCTATATGTAATGATTGAAATAAAAAAAAAAAAAAACAATTCGGCCTTGCATTTTTAATAAGAGAAAACTTCCCACTATTAACATATCATCAAATATTCTCAGACCCATTCTTTTCCCTCATGAATGCAATTAAATATACCTAATATATTTGGTATCAAAATGAAGGTCTTTTAATGACCAATACATCTTGATAAAAAAAAATATTTTTCCGGGGAAAAAAACATCGGGTTTTTACCCATCTCTGGATTTTCAATTTTCTTATAATTTATCACAATGAGCTGTATTGTTAACAGTAGAGTAGATTTTCATATTATCAGCATAAAACATAAAGGGCATATTTAAATCTGATCCAATATCATTTCGAAATGTTAAATAGCAGTGGACCCAAATTAGAGCCCTGCAGAACTCCAGAAGTAGAGACTATCTCAACGGATTGATAACCACAACATTGCACAAATTATTTTATATCAGTAAGATAAAATTCGAAAAATTTAAGGAGCATTGAAAAAATCCCTTATTAACGACTTTTTGCAGATATTGTGATCCACTCTCTTGAAAGCCTTGGAAAAATCTGTATAAATTACATCTGTTTGTACGCGAGCATCCATTGAGTGAAATACAGTTTGAGTGATAGATATAAGAGATTAGTGGCAGTTAAGGAGTATTCATGGAGAAGCATTTCAACAATTTCGGCAAAGTTTTTGATAATAGTGATAAGTTTATAATTCAGGATATTATTGAGATTGGCTTTTTTAAAAATCGGTGCTGCAATTGTAGATATTTTCCAACTACTTGAAAATGTGTGTGTTTTTAGGGCTATAATATAGAATGCGGTCAAAGGACATAAATATTAGTACTTGGTAGAAATTTTTTTTATGAATTTAGTTTAAAAAAAATTAAAAAAACGATTTAAATTAAAAAAATACGATTATTGAACAATGATTTTTTCAATCCTGCTTATTTGGAGAGTAATTTTCAGAAAATATTTAGATAAGTATTTTGTAAATAAACTCATTTAGTATATGAGTGTGAATCAAGTGATTAGTATACGAATGTGGTGTTCAAGTGTTTTGGTGTTTGTGGAAACTACATCATTGTAAACATTAATTAGGTTATCAAAAAAATATAAGATTAAAAATTATTTTAATTCATAGATCTTCATTTGATAGGTCATAAATTCTTTTCCGTTATCTATTTGCTAAATACGACAAATGTTTATTTTTATTATAATAAATAAACAAAAAATTACACATTTAAACATCATTAAATGTTTTAAATATATACACACACCACACATGTTACGTTACGCCAGCTCCACACACCCGGACCAACATTGGAACCAACAATGCTCCACCAACGTGTGAATCGACAAAACAGCATCGGTGCCAGAGTTCGTGCCAATGTTGGGAGGATATCTGTTGCGTGAGGTTTTTCAACAAAACATCAAAGAAATTGGCCCCCAATAATGGGTTGCCGGCTGCACATTGAACGTCCGCTCATTCAGTCTGAGTGCGCAGTGTGAAGACCCTTATTTTTAAAATAATGTCATCTCAGGTGGAATGGTCGAACGAAAAAGGTACAGAATTTTTAGGACTTTATCAAGTGAAGCAGAATCAATTTTATGGGACCCAATGGTTACAGACAATGTTCACTTGTTCACATTGGCTCCGCGTGGAACTAACTGAGATTGGATTGAAAACTAGATTCACACGAGTGATTTCATCTAAATCCTGACTGATGTTTCATAAGTGTATTGTTTTCACTAAGATAATGAACCAGTTGACTGCCATTTCAATTACCTTCTCAATTGGTGGCATAGTGTTTATGGGTATAAAGTTACAGATCATGTTTATATTAGTTAGTTTTGGTATGTATTGATGTTACTGTGCTTAGTTTTAACTGTTCTGGGAATTGACCCTCACCCAAAGATATAATAATAATAATTTTATTGGTCATTAAAAAAAATACACCGCAGTGTTTTGACACATCATAGAAACAGATAATGTAAATATAAATAACAAACAAAACATAAACAATGTATGGAACACTCAGAGATGGTATTAGTACAATCAATAATGCAGAACAAGTCAAACATCAGGAAAAAACAAACATTAACCTAAAATTACACATATTTAAAATCTGATATTCTGTCGTCATAAGGTGAAAAGCCGCTTCTACATATTTGTCATAAATGAGATTCTAATAATATATGAGCACCCAAGAGTTCTGCAGTTAAAAATATTATTAAAAAATTCTAAAGTACAAGAACAAAGGTGCATAAAAAGCCGCAGCTGCATGATTTTCTTAATTAATATTACTAGATGCGTTTGTTACTTTCCTCGACAACCGACAATTTACAGATGCGACTATTCTCCTTATGACGGCAGCATTGTAGTAAGCATTGGCTAAAAGATGCTTTTTTAATTTCACTTTAAGCTGTTTGTTTGGTAAAGATTTTAAACTATTTGGTAGAGAATGGGGTTATTTCATAAATTTTATTTACATTAAATTTGGATTCTAAGACTAGTAATAACTAAGTATATGTAATGGCAATTTTTTTTAGGGACGTTAAGTAATTTTAAATTCAATTTATAATTTGAAATTGGTATTTCCCGCCGAAAGCCGTGACGTCAATGTTTACGCATGCGCAGTATAGTTCAAGCAGTAAATTTGTATGGCAGCCATGAAATGCAAACTTCACCATTACCTATATTGATGAGTAACTGACATTTTGTTTTGCCGTTTTCGCTAAATGTCAAAAAATACCTGTTTTGATTCGTTCGTGCCGAGCCAAATTTTCGATTTGCCTTGTGCAATTTACGATGCGGATCAACTAGAACTCTTCCTCTTTGCGTCGCGGAATCGTTCGGCCCTCCCGCAGGTGTTTTTCGAAAAATATGAACGTTTTAAGATTGCATGTTTTTGCGCTATTTTCGGTTCCGAAATGCAATAGGCCTGTCCAACACGCTGTCACTTTCCTTTGTTTGTACTACAGCAGCCATCTTTTGTTAAGGTAGGTTAGGGACTTGGCCGGCCTAAAGGGCACCTTACACGTTCAGTAATAATGTCATAGAGCAGATCATTACAGAATAGTATATTGTGTATTTAGGTGTGAAAGCAATACATTCCCGGACGATGATGCTAATTGTTGCAACAAGCATCGAAGTCCGGGAATGTGCTTTCATACCGAAGTACACATACTATTTTTTCTGAAATCACAATCAATATTATTATAAATTAAGGTATTTGTATTAATGCATAACATTTCTGCATTACAATCTAACTGCTTACTAATAAATGCAATTTTAATGTGAGTTGTTTTGTTTGCGTGTATTTATTTTCTGTCTAAAATATATATAAAAAACCGTACGGGAATGTTACTTTCCCGGCCTAGGCCGGGAAAGTAACATTCCCGTATGGTTTTGTTGATCGTTGCTTGGCAATGGATCTTTTCCGGTCTGTTTTCTGATAGTTTCTTAGCAACGGACAAAAATACTGAAATTGTGCATTTTTCGATCTGAAATCGCGCCGAAAATGTAGACATTGCCGATCGATTTCAGAAAAACATCATTACTAAAAATTTCCCCGCCATGTTACGTTTCATACTTAATGCAATAATTATAGCTAGACGTGCTTTTTTCTTAAAATCAATTCTCTGATAAAACAAAATCGGTGTGCTCTCTATCGCCACTTGAAACATAATGACGAAAAAATAATGTCAGAGATAATGAACATGTAAGGTGTGAAAAATAATGACAGGGAATGACGGAGAAATTTTTAGTAATGATGTTTCTGTAATGATCTACTAAAATGACATTATTACTGAACATGTAAGGTGCCCTTTAGACCGGCCAAGACGCTAACCTACCACAACAAAAGATGGCTGCTGTAGTACAAACAAAGCAAAGTGACAGCGTATTAGACAGGCCTATTGCATGCTTACATCCACGGTCAATAAACGGTACGGTTAAATCGATCAGCAGCTTTAGGACGGGAGAGACGCGGGGGGCGGGCAATCGAATGAAAGAGACAGACATATCTGATTTCCGTGCAAAAGACAGAGACAAAGATGTCTGTAGTGTCTACAGGTGACGTAGGCTGTAGACCCTACCGGAATCTTTATCTCTGTCTTTTGCACGGAAATCAGATATGTCTGTCTCTTTCATTTGATTTCCCGCCCCCGCGTCTCTCTCGTCCTAAAGCTGCTGATTGAGGTAACCGTACCGTTTATTGACCGTGACTTACATCCACCTATAAACATACATTCAAATTATAAGAGTCAAGAATCTTAACAAAAACAAATCTTCCTAGATTTAGTTGTAACCCGTGACATGAGAAGTTAATAAAATTTGAAATTATTGACGATACTTCTTATTGATTTATGAATAATTAACAAATAATAAAGAAAAGTATTTACCAATACATTATTCTTGTATATTCTATTATTCAAATTGATAGATATTTTTAAGTTTTTCTTTAACATGAAATAACCCCATTGAACAAAGAAATATCAAAGTTATTTCTTTTCGTAGTCTGTAATCTCTGATGTGGTGTCTGTATATCAATACAATTATGAGTGTTGTAGTCATGCTTAGAAATACTTTGCTTAAATCTAGGAAAAGTACTAGTGTTGAATTAAAACATTCAAAGTCCTCGGTTATAAAATTAACAAGCTCGAGAGGTATTTTTACTTATATTTGTGTTTCCACAACTTTTTATAAAATACCTTTTAAATGGCATTATCTACTATTTGTAAATTACAGCAAATACCTCAATGAAAGAAACTGAAATGCTTCAAATCAACACGACGGCGACGTTAGAGCACATCTGTCATTTGACTAGCCGTTGACATTGTTGTCATGTGTTGCTAAATATGTTTTTAAAAATCTAATCAACACTAAAAATTATTTAAACTATTTAATAATTCATGCCTATTATTATTTTTTACATGAGAAAATTAAATTTCGTGGATACTTAAATATATTAAAATTGATTTAATAAATAAGCTTTATACTCCTGTTTTCTTCAATTATCCTTACTAGAACTAGAGAAGGAAGTTCAACTTGGCAACACCACACTGTTTTGTTTTTGTATAAAACCATTCTATCAACAAATCCATACAAACTACCTACGTCATCGGCAAATTACTTATGTCACCAATTTAATACACCTGTTGCTCCACTTATTTTAACTTCGGTTTTCTCAAAAAATTGATAATTATTTTCACGGAAATTCGTATTGAAAGGCTTGTTTGTACATATTCTATATTATTCAATAAAAAAAAAAAAAATAGGAAAATACCCCATTGCTTGTCTTAAGAATATTATATGTTTCAAGATAATTTATTATTATCAAGGTAATAATCTTTTCAAATATTTTGGCAAGAATAGAGAGTGAAGCTGTGAGTCTATAGCAGATGTTAGCATCACCTTTTGCAGATGGTCTCTGCAGGGACCGGGATGGCCTAATTGCTGCATCTGCAGCTTCAGGAAAGCTGAGGGAAGAGCTAGGCGCCTATGGCATTCATGATTTAACCATTGAATTGTACTGAAGTATTCGTTGACTAATATTTGTACCTGGTGGTCAAATAAATTGTGTTAACTTTAAGTTTAACTTTATTTTTTTTTATTAGTAATTTCATTTTATTTTAATTAATTTAACACCAAAAGTGGGATAAAAGACCTAACCATTATTAGTACTTAGTGAATAAGTGATTAAAGTGAAGTTTTAAGAAAAAAATGTCATGAAAATTGGAAAATGGATTTCGTCGACGATCCAGTTTTGGGAACCGGAGAGCTCGGAGTCGGAGCCCGGTTTGGGAAATTACTCGAAGGGACGCTTCTGATGATCACGGCCGGAATTATCCAATGGAGGATTCTGGTAGGCAACAGAGGGAAAGTTCTGGTAGGCATCAGAGGAAAGCTTCTAATAAGCGACGGAGAAGAACGAGCCGTTCTCATAGCCACAGCAAAAGTGAGTTCACTGAATTGAGTGATGCTATAATTAAAGAGCAAGATAGTCCAGGATATAGAGGTGAGGAATAACAACCAGTTCAAATTCGAGAACGGATGGAGAGGTACGTAAGCGAGTATCAGGCAAATCAAAAGTACAGGTTTGATCAGAAGCGACAAGACCCTTGCGTGTACAACGAGGAAGATCTAATCTTGCTTAAAGCCACCAGCAATTGAACTACTGGGCGACAAAAACTGCTGCCAAATGGAAAGGACCGTTTTGGATTGTGAAAATCCTGAATAATGACTGCTATGTCAGATGGGCAGTAGGAGCTCACGGATGTTGGCAATCCACGTGGGAGTATAGTAGCGGCAGTCATCGGGTGGAAGTCAAGTCACATACACGAGTATGGTAGCATTCAAGTCACATACTGGAGTATGGTGGATAGCAGTCACCGGATGGAGGTCAAGCCACATACAGGAGTAGGGTGACGGTCAGGTTTCATACTGGAGTATGGTGGTGGATAGGGTAGGTCAGGGGTACGTTGTCCCAGCTATACCAGGGTTAAGAGAACAATTAGCGTAGATAGCGTGGTAAGTGAATATAGGTTGTTCGGGTGACAGAAGAGTCACTGGACAAGAGTAGAAAGGGATGGCAGAAAAGTCAATGGTCATGTCATCGGACAAGGAGGGAGGTTAGACAAGGAGATGCTACTGAAAGGTTCTCTCATTGGGTAGTAGTGGTACTCTTCGATATCTCCTTCCTTAAAAAGGGGAATATTTTTTGCTTCCTTTAATTTATTTGTTACAAACATCAGATTAATAATATGAGTTAGTGCCCTGGATAAATGCTGAAAGTTTTCTTAGTACATATCTACAGATTGGTTATACATCAGGTCAGTGGCCTTAGAATTTTCTAATGACCTTAATATATTTTGTACTTTTGATTCCCGAACTGGATAAAGAAAAAAGTTACTTGTCTTAATACTATTCTGTAAATATTGCATATAGGTAGAATGAGATTTAAGTATCTGATATACTAATTTCCCTGCTATTTTATATCTAGAATAATAATGACTAGATTTCTTAAATTCATGTACTCTTCGTGTACTGTTTTCTAAAATAAATAAGTATTATTATGATTATACGATGGTTAAATTCTGACATCCAAAATACTACAACTTTTTAAAACAACACAAATTTCCATATTTTCAAAAGTGTGAGAGATAAAGGGAACTCAAAATATAACCAATAACCCTATACTAGCTATGATGTAAGCATCAAATGATCATCTCATTGTAAATATAGCAAAAATATCAAATCACATGGTTCGTTTAATGAACCTCATTGTAAATTGGGATTACACCTTGAGCACACACATAAACCAAAATCCCATATTAAATTCTAGTCAAATATGTTTACAACCAAGTACTTATGAAATTTATGGATTATAGCTTATCTTAGGTTAATACTCATGAAGCCACATACAAATAAAATATCTAAAGAAAACAATACGTAACAGAATAATAGACATCAAAGCACAAGATTGAATTTGAAAAAAAAAACAGATACATGAAAAATATTTTACAGTTAAAGTAGACTAACAAAAAATATAAATCTATCTATGCTCATAATATGGCTGTGGTTGCAAAGCTATTCGCACAACATCATAAATGTAAATATAAAAGAGAATAGTTAGCTTTTTACAATTACAGTTAAATCAACAGTGTTTTAGTTGAAGCAAAAAAGTTCCAGCATGCTTTTCGAAACGAAGAATCCACAGCATTAATAATATTTTATCTAATCCCATTACGAAATGTTTATATTTTTATTACATAACAATACATTACATAACTAGTTATGTAATGAATTTTTATGTAACTGATTATTGTTAAACCCATTTGTTGACACCAATTTTCAAATTTCTTATATGCTTCTTCATTTTTGCTTTTTGATTTACCAGGTATTATTGAATTTATTGCTAAATTATCCAATTGTTCTATATCAGAATATGCAGTGACATCTATGAACGTTCTCTCTAAGTTCAAAAGGTAGACAGTAAACAGAAACTAAGCTAATTAGTTAGTTGGGCAGTTGTCCTAGAGATGGCGCGCGCAGTGTCGCGGTCTAGGAATGACGAGAAACGTCGAGGAACGTGGTGACGTCTGGTAGAATAATCCAGAAGCGATCTACCTAGGACCATATAAAGGCATGGAGAAACCCAAACTGAACAGTTTTTAGTACAGTTCGGAAGGTAAATAGTTTAGTTCAGAAGACAATTGAGTTAAGATAGCGAGATCGGAATATTAAGAAGTGAACAAAGTGATCAAGTGACTGAAGTAGTGAATTATAGTACTTAGTGTAATATTAGTAAAGTAATTAATTGTTGTAATTAGTACGTAAGTTAATAAATTAGTGTTTAGTGCTACTCTGATGTTCCGGATCCATGATACAGTTGTTACCTACATACAGGATGTTTACAAAAGTAACAATACATATCTGAATCAACTATTTTCAATTTAATTTGCTTTAAAAACTTCAGCAGATTGACAGAGTTTGTTTATAAATGTCAATCCACAGTAACTCTTAGGTAAAGCGATAAACACAACATTTATATGTACGGCTAGAAGCGTAGCTCTGTTTGGAACTGCAAAACAGTATTCAAAATAAATTGCCATTTCTTTTCTATTTTAAAGCGGGATTATATCAAATTTTGTATTTAACACGTTATGAAAAGTAATTTTATTTGACTCATGTAAGACAAAATGCTTAAGGTAGTACTGTCGATACTGCAGGAGTCAAAAGTATACACTGTCTCGTTTGACTTGCGCAGTATTTAGACTAGGCAACGTCGTGATGGAGTGAGAGAGAATTGACAATGATTCATCAAAATCGTCGTATCAACTAAAACTAAAAAATGCCACTTTCGATTCGTTCGTGCGGAGCCGAATTTTCCAATTACGATGTGTGATTTACGATCAGGTTTAACTGGAAGTCTTCCTCTTAACGTCGTGACATCGTACGGCCATCCCGCTGGTGTTTTTCCAAAAATATGAACGTGTCAAGATCGGATATTTTTCAAATTTTCCGGTTCTGAAATGCGAGCTATTGTTCTTTGCTATTTTTCTTTTGCGAATGTTCTTTGCTATATAATAAAATAATAATAATAAACATGTGTTTATTTAAATTAAATACAATATAACAAAGCAATAAATAGAACTTGATGGCGAGGTTCATATACATACTATTCCACGTAACCATCACTTTCATATTTCACAGATATCTCCGGAACCATGAGAGCTAGCTCGAAATTAAAAATAAGGTTAAAGGAGTCTTTTCCACTACAAATCTTTTGCTACCATCAGCATTTGGGCGGAATTGGGAACTTTTCATTTTCCGGTAAAATTACGCCATTTTGTCACTGTAATTAATTGAAATTGATCTCACGTTCGATGTCCACTTAAAATCATGTATGAATAGTCCAAGAGGTACCTCCTATTTGATATAACCGGAAAGATCTAATACAGTTACGTATACTACTCAAGTCTGGAGCTAGCATGAAATAGAAATCTGGCGGTCTGGCAGTCCAAAGCGGCCGGACGTTAAACTGGCGGCGTTTCTAATTTTGAAAAAATTTACTTCAATTTAACCGGAAAGATCTATTTTTGTTTCGAGTTTACTTGTTAGATTACTACCTCCTGAATAAATTCGAGCTGATCTGCCATTCGAAATCGATCGCAAAATCGCCGCCAGACCAATCCAAAGTAAAACAAAATTGAAGTCAATTTAACCGAGAGTATCTAATGTTTATTTTTGAACCAAATTACAGTTCACTGAATGGCTTTCATGAATTGTTAAGTATGACAATCAAAAGCAGCCGGATACTGGGTGCCAGATGAAATTTCTTGCAACGCTGCATTTCATTGAAAGACGAATAACGTACGACTCTCTGGCTACGTACAAAACAATGTAGGGGAGGGCAGGTTGTAGAAAAATGTAATATCTTTTGTCATTTACCCAAACTTATGCAATCTGGTGGAACAACCCGAACTCAAAATATGTTCTCATTTAACATAAGTAAATGTATCAAACTTTAATATGGGCTAAGGTTGAATATTTTTGTAAACATAATTTTGTACCTGCTCAGTAAAATAACAATACCTACCATACAACTTTCATTTGTTTTATTTATCGAAGCAGTGATCAGTGAACCCCAATAATGTGGCCAGTATACCCCGACTGCGGGGCACACTGGTCATATTTTCTAAGAAATTTGTTGTCATATGTAAAAGGTTTGATTCTGTAAAGTGGTATTATAGGAAATTCCTGTAAATACATGGTACTTTAGGCTTGCACAAAAAAAGTTGCAGAAATGTTATCAGTGCCTTAAAAAAAGTAATAAAACGCAAAAAAGTGACCACTATGCCGCGCTCTTCCCTACCTATTGATTTTGATGGAGGTTGGATTTTATAACAACAACTCACTTTGTTATTTAGACGTAGGGAAATTGTTCGTCGAACTCGGTCCTGATGTATGTCTTGCCTTGCCTGGTCTGCATGCCTTCACAGGATGTGACACAACATCTTGCTTCTATAAAAGGGTAAAGTTACTTCTTTTAAACAAATGGAAAAGAACTCCGAATTTCAAAAATATTTTCAAACATTCTACCAAGATCCGGAACCAGATTCTGTTCCCATAACTACGGCGGAGAAATTTGTTTGCTTCATGTACAATCTCCCTAGGTGTCCAACAGTTAATGAGGCAAGGTACAGAAAATTTGAGACGGCTTATACCAGAAAAATGAATGAGCCTCTTATTAAGAGCTTCGCCACATTTGATTCCCTATCAATTCCCCCGTGCCAATCATCACTGCTGCTGCATGTGAAAAGAAGTATATTTCAAACATATATATAGATGAATGCCGAAAAACAGGACCCGATGCAGCCATTAAATCCTGAACACTATGGCTGGAAGATAGGTCCTTCTGGGATATACGAACCTGTGTGGTTTGATGGAGACGTTGCTCCACCTGTTGTTATTGACGCAATTGCGGAGGCTTCAGGTATGTTGAATACAATATAGTAATAATTACCTAATTTTTAACTCTTTTTAGATGACGAAGATATCGATTCTGATGTCCCTTCGGAAGATGACGGGGACGAAGACGATGAATAACGAAAATACTCGTGACGTGGTAGAGAACAGAAAATATTACAAAAATAATTGGATTTTATAGCATCACTGACAAATCTACGAGTGTGAAATTCAGGCTATGTATTAATTAAATGTCAAAACTAATGTTGACAAAAAACTTATAATTCTTTTCATACAATAAAATTACATTTCCATCAATTTTTTAATATACCATCAACCGAAAAATAATGTAGCTCACTCGTAATCGACGATTAACAAGCTTTGCTACCTTACAAAAACCGATCTGGCATCTTGGATCCGGCTGTTTTTTACTGCCAGACCGAGTAATTCGTAAAAGCCACGCACTGACCTGTAATTTGGTTGAAAAATTAAAACTAGATACTTTCAGTTAAATTGACATCAATTTTTTTAAAGTGTAAGTTGATCTGGCAGCCATTTTACGACCGATTTCGAGTGGCAGACCGGTTAAAATTAATTTAGGAGGTAGTAATCTAACAAGTAAACTCTAAAACAAAAATAGATCTTCCCGGTTAAATTGCAGTGTTTTTTTCGAAATCCCATTTTAATGTCCGACCGTTTTGGAGTGCCAGACCGCCAGATTTCCATTTCATGCGGACAATACTCGAAACTGTAATATTAAACAGAATTAGATTTCTCTGGTTAGATCAGATGGAAACCAGCTCTCAGCCTACAAATAGACGCTCCGTTAATCTCTACCCTTTAAAACAAAGGTTTTTGGGAAAGATGATTTTTTTAAAATGCATATAAAAAAAAATATAATGGTTTATTAAACATTTTAGGGAAAGTTAAGAACGGTGTTGTTAAAGTTACCAAACACCAAAAATATTAGAGAATTTTTAATTTTTTAGAAAATAAAGAAAAAAAAATAACCAAGAAATCATTATTATACGATTAATTACTAACAAAATGAAATATTATTATCTGTAACATTATTAGTCATTTATATTTTATTAGATTTAATAAATATGGCTGTGCTAATCAAACATCGTTCATGTTATTTTTAATAAAGAACTTTTTTTTTATTGGTACCCCATTTTGCTTATTTAAAGTACGCCTCAGAGTGTTTAAATCCAAGTTTTAAAAACGCGCGTGTTTTAAAGTTACCATGGCAACATCAAAGGTAAGCAAGTACAACTCGTTCATCTGTATCTGTTACCTTTTGCTTTTCCATCCATTTGATGAACTTGTCGTATTCTTTTTTATAAGCGTCTTCTGATTTTTGCAGTATTAACCGCGATTCTGCTTTTCTATTTAAGTAATCAATGTTAGAACTCATTTTAAAGCAATATACAATCAGTGACAACGGTAGTGACAATAATTAATCCTATGTGAAAGATTGCAAATTAATTTTTGTTTTCTCATTTTCATGACACTGACAGGTATCCTGATGTCACATCACGAATTCAACCATTTTACATTCTTAATTCTTATTTCCATTTTTTGTAGTAATAATACCAGTATTTATGATTTCAAAGTATACCAATAAAAAAAAATAGCGTAAAGTATTCGTGGATAACTGGTCTTTAAAACACTTGCTCTATTTCGAGCACTCCGGCTGCGCCGTCGTGCTCGAAAAATCGCGCGTGTTTTAAAGACCTTAATATCCACTTATACTTTAATATACTATTATGAAACCTACATTATCATATTCCATGCATTTTTAAATTTCGCTAGCATTGTAACTTCTTTTACGACGTTGCCACGTCTAATAAACTACGATATAAAAAGTAGGCTTTTAACATTTATTCGCAAATTACTACTATCACATGCTCTGAAGCTGTACTTTTAAGAGTCTAAAATATTTTGTATATTATTTTCTCTCGCTTTCTCCTTTGAAATCTGAACAGTACTTTTTGTAAAAGATGATGAAACCTGTGATTTCTCATAAGGATCAATGTTCATTCGCTAATAATTACTACTATCACATGCTTTAAAGCTGTACTTTTAAGTGTCTAAAATGTTTTGTATATTGTTTTCTCTTGTTTTCTCCTTTTTAATTTAAATCTGAATGGTACTTTTTGTAAAATATGATAAAACCTGTGATTTCTCAATGTTAAAAGCATAAAATTTCAAATTTACTGATTCTCTGTAGCTCTTCGAAAATTTAATTGGATCATTATCTTACCATAATTTAATAATATACCAAATTTTATTAAATTCAGAACATTAATTCTAAGACCGACAGTACTACCTTAAAAATGATTATTTCATTTTTTTCATTCATTTTTGCATCATAGGTGACTTGATGGCACTTGAGGAGGAAAAATGATCTTGTGGTCATAAATAGATATTAATGACCTCAATCTTTTGACAGCAATTTGGAATAAAATGGCCAAAAACTAAAAAAAGTTATAGAGGTATTACAATATTAAGTGAAACTGTATAAGTTCAAGGTATTGTATCATATTTGTGAACTTTTATTTTTCTTTGTTTGATTGTTGGCTAAGTATTTTTTTAGCAAATAAGAATAATAGTTCATCATATCAAATATTTGGAAATGTAAGCAATATTGGGTAAAAACTATATGCACTTTTTTGCAACACAAAAATGGTTCTAACAACAAACTATCCCCGAATATTTTTTACGGTACACTTCTGTGCAATGAAATCCCATACACCTATTTTTCACTATATTAAATCATTCTTTATCTATTTGTCAGTGTCAGTGTCATATTTTCGCAATGCCAAAATTAACTGAATATGAAAAAATTTCTCTCTAAAATTGAAGAGGAATGGTCTATCACAGCAACTGCTAACCATTAGCAATTGAATAAAAGTACTGTTATGAATATGAAGAAAAGGTAGGAGGAGGAAGGTAGCGTAAAGAGAAAAAACGGTTCAAGCCGATCAAGAAGTTCAAATCTCATTCAAAATGAAGCGCTCATTGCTATTTGAGGGAAAATTGGTTTCAAACAGCAGGAGATGCCGTGTTCATGACAAATTTTTCAGCATCGAGGTCAACAGCTAGCCGAAGGATAGGAAAATCGAAATTAAAAAACTGTACAAGTGCCAAAAAGACCATATTAACAGAAGAACAGAAGCAAGCCCTCATTCTGTTTTGTTTAAATTATGTCTATCGCCCGTTGGAGTTTTGGAACAATGTTGTGTTTACCTACCGATGAAAAAGTTTTTCAGTCTTGTAATGATGGACATATTCGGATGTACCGTCCTGCAAATACCAGGTTTCACGAACGTTACGTGTCTCCGTGGAACAGGTCTGGGCGATTTTCTGTTAATGTTTGGGTATGGATAAGCGTGTATGGCCCTGGTGTAGTGTGGCGTATCATAGGTAATGGTAGATTTACTGGACAGGTTTATAGGGATATTTTGGAAAACGTTATGCTTCCTTCGGTGGAGCAATTATACCCAAACAACACATTCATTTATCAACAAGATAACTGCCCTATTCATACTGCCAGGATAAGTACTCAATGGTTTTGGAACAATAATATCGAATTATTACCGTGGCCTTCACACAGTCCCGATATAAACCTAATTGAGAACGTCTGGGGATTGCTAGTAAAAAAAATTTATGAACGAAACTTTAGATCAAGAAATGAAGAAGAATTGTGGTCGGCCATTGAAAATTGTTGGGAGGAGCTAAGAGAAGAAGAAAACTATTGTCGTAGACTAATTGTTTCTATGCTAACAAGATTTAATCACGTCTTGGAAGGAAATGGAGCCATGACAAAATATTAAGTTACATTATTTACACCAGGGATTCCCAACAGGTGGTCCGGACGATGTCTTAGGGGTCCGCAAAATGTCACTGAGATATTCAATTGTTTTGTATTTTACTTGACTTGCACTGGTAGATTCTACATAACCTTGAATTTAAGCTTTTAAGGGGTCCTTGTCAGTATAGCAACCGATGAGGGGGTCCTTGAAAAAATCTTGTTGGGAACCACTGATTTACACAATAAATACAATCGCAGCTATGTGCAGTCTATCTGTGAATTCTTCAACGTCAATTTTTAAACGAAAATCATTTTGACACATGGTGGAATACATGAACTACTTCATCTACAGAACAAAAACTTTTAGTAGACTCTATTTGCCGCTAACCAAGGGCATAAATAAATATGTTAAACTCTGCGCACCACTACAGTCGTAATTCTCACTAATGTTTGCAATCTGTCAGCTGTTTTACAAGTCAAAAAGGAAAAGGGAAATTTAAACTATCAATATTAGAAATAGATTTGCTTCAGGAAGAATCAACAGGAAATTTTCATGAAGCCATTATACAGAAGTTTTGGAAGAATCTGTCAATTTATTTCTCCAAAAGATTTACTTGATATAGCAAATCTTATATGGCAACATTAAATAAAAATATACAACGGCCAAAAGACAGCACTTATTTTAAATGCAGTATCAGATCAATTTTGGAGGTGACGATAGAAAAAATAGCGGGGGTTTAAAAGAAAAGGGTTTCATTGGAATTCTTAAGACTTCTTAACAAAAAAGCAAGATAATAATAAACCCCATGTAACCAGAACACCAATATCTCTCTATTATCACTTACTTTTAAAATAATTACCACACTAACTTAGTTTGTTTTTGAAGGACCGTATTGTAACGTGTTTCCACCCTTAGGAAACCACCCCCTGCAAACTCCGTGGGTTCCAAAAATTATAACAAGAGATGTCCACCAACACACCTTATTAAACATTCACTGGACACTTCACAATACTACCATTAACCCAAACACACTTCACTGACCAAAATCACAATGCCCATCACTCTGTCCATCCTTGAACTCTCAACCCCACCTCCACACCCTCTCAACTCTCTGAACTACTCGCCGACAATGCGATCGCTCTTTTATACCTAAAAATGACAGATCTCGATTGTTCTGTGATGACGCCACCATTCTCTCGATAATTCCAGATGTCACTTTGGAATCTTCTGGTAGGTTCTTTTTCGAGTAGGTGCAAATACACTACATTCATTCAGACATTCGATCTGTTGAAGTCTGCCTACTTTTTAGTAACATAACCTTAAATTTTAAGGGGTGCAACATATTACACTGCCCCCTCCTTAAGCCTGAACGTCCCGGTCAGGCAATTCAGCCTCTTTCACATACTTCGCCAGTCTATCCAAGTGTACGATCTTCATCTTGGACTTTTTGTTTCGTTGAATACGATAGACGACATCATTAATTCGGGTAATAACAGTATAAGGTCCTTCCCAAGGAGGTTGAAGTTTCGGTGACTTCCCTTTCTTCCGCTGTGGGTTGTACAGCCAAACCAGATCTCCTGCCTTGAACCCTTCTGAACTACCCTTACGGTCGTATCGAGCCTTCATTCGGTCACTGGCTATGGTGATTTGGTCTCTAACCAGCTCATGAACATTTCTTAGCCGTTCACTCATTTCATCCACATAGCTGTTCACAGGAAGCTGTTCTCCGCCTGGTGTTCCGAAAATCAAATCACACGGCAGTCTGATCTCGTGTCCAAATACTACACGGGCTGGTGTTTGTTTCGTAGACTCGTGGATAGCAGCTCTGTATGCCATGAGGAAGAACGGTATGTGGAGATCCCAATCGCGTTGATTCTTATGAACCACTTTAGAAAGATGTTCTTTCATGGTCTTGTTATGTCGTTCCACCATTCCATCTGATTGCGGGTGAAGGGCTGTTGTTCGTGTTTTGTGTATCCCCAATAACTTGCAGATTTGTTGAAACACCCCTGACTCAAAGTTCCTCCCTTGATCTGAGTGCAGCTCCAGGGGTACACCAAACCGACATATCAAATTATCTACCAAGACTTTGGTGACAGTGACTGCTTCTTGGTTTGGAATTGCATAGGCCTCTGGCCACTTACTAAAATAGTCCATTGCAACCAGTATGTACTTGTTCCCATCCTTGGTTACTGGGAATGGGCCGGCTATATCGATCGCGATCCTCTCGAAAGGAGCTCCGACGTTATACTGCTTCATTGCACCCCTACTTCTAGTCTGTGGTCCCTTACTGGCTGCACAAATTTTGCAATTGCGACACCAAGCTTCCACATCTTGACGACTATTTACCCAATAAAATAGTTCTCGTACTTTATTCAGGGTCTTATTAACGCCGAAGTGCCCACCGGATGCTCCATTATGCACTTCCTGAAGTACTTTCGGTACTCGACACCTGGGAATCACTAGACGCATAACAACTTCCCTGCCATCCGGGCTTTCCCAAGCTCTCTTTAGCAGCCCGTTCATGACTTTAAGTGAATCCCATTGGGCCCACAAAGCCTTCAATCCAACTGCCTTATCCGAAACATCCTTCCACGCTGGTCGAATTCCTTTCTCCTTTGCTCTCAATATAGCCCCAATTTCTGTGTCATTCAGTTGTTCTTGTCTCAGGGCTTCGGTTGTCCAATCGTCCGGAACCTCTATTTTAATAGTGTTGACGGCCACCGTACCCTGCAATTTCTCAACGTGGCGGCAGTGCTTGCAATCTTCATTGCATGGTCTTCTAGATAAAGCGTCTGCGTTCTTATGAGATCTTCCAGGTCGATGTTCTATTTTGAAATCATACTGTTGCAACCGTTCTATCCAACGAGCCAGTTGACCTTCAGGGGTTTTCAACTGCAACAGCCATTTTAATGCAGCATGGTCGGTCCGAATCTTGAAATGTCTTCCATAAAGATATTTATGAAAATGGTCCACTGATTTTACGATGGCCAGTAACTCTTTCCGGGTTACACAATAATTTCTTTCTGGTTTGGACAGCACCTTGCTGAAGTACTCGATCACTCTTTCCTGCCCATTCTGGATTTGAGACAGCACAGATCCGACCGAAGAATTGCTGGCATCAGTGTCTAAAATAAAAAGTCCTTCCCGTTGTGGGTACGCTAGCACAGGACCAGTGCATAGAGCTGCCTTCAATTTTCTCCATGCCGTTTCACATTCCGGTGTCCATTGGTACTGCACTTTCTCTTCTGTCAGCCGGTGTAATGGTTTCGCAATTTCTGCAAACCCTTCCACAAAGCGCCTGTAATAAGTGCAGAGGCCAAGGAAGCTCCGTACTTCATGAACGTTAGATGGTCTTGGCCAATCTCGTACAGCAGAAATTTTGTCGGGGTCTGTTTGTATTCCATCCGAAGACACCACGTGACCAAGAAATTTGACTTCTTTCTGGAATAGCAGGCACTTCTTCGGGTTCAACTTCAGGTGGGCATTCCTGACTCGCCCAAATACTTCTTGAAGATTTTTCAAATGTTCTGTAAAGTCCTGTCCCATAACAAGCATGTCGTCAAGGTAAACCAGGCACGTCCTCCAGGTTAGCCCTCGCAGCACGAACTCCATCAGTCTTTCAAAGGTAGCTGGCGCATTGCAAAGTCCAAAAGGCATCACAGTAAATTGATAAAGACCACTGCCTGCTGAAAACGCTGTCTTCTCCTTATCATCAGGATGAAGCCCCACTTGCCAGTATCCACTCCTAAGGTCTAACGTAGAAAACCATCGTGAGCCTGCCAACGTGCTTAACGTGTCGTCAATTCGTGGTAATGGGTAACTGTCTTTCTTCGTGACATCATTTAATTTTCGATAATCGACACAAAATCTTAATGTTCCGTCCTTCTTGGCAACCAAAACTACTGGCGATGACCAGGGACTCGTTGACTCCTCAATGACTCCGTCTTGCAGCATCTTGTTTATCATTGCCGAGGCATCCTCTTGTTTCGCTAATGGAAGCCTCCTAGGTGGTTGTCGAATAGCTGGTGAGTCGCCAGTATTTATCCGATGCTGGACTATGTCTGTTTTTGTAAGGGCCTCTGTATTCTTGGCAAATACTGAACTTTCCTTTTCCAGGAACTTGATTGCCTCCCTTCGTTCATCCTCAGATAAATGCTCCAACTGGGTACTCAACAAGGTCAAAACTTCCTGGTCTATTTTCATAGATGAACTTCCCTCTGTTTCTTCCTCGCACCTCGCTACCCATGTGACCGGTTCATAGGAGCCAATCGGTTTGCCTTCCTTAATTGTCACCGAGTGGGAATTTAAATTAACGACTCTAATTGGGATTTTGTTTTTAGTCCGGGTTAAAGTTCTCGCCACAATAATATTGGGTAGGGACTTAATCGATTCGTCATCTTCAACTAGGCCAACACGGTACCCTCCAGGATTTCCTTCTACGGCAGCATCGATCATTTGTTCTGAATGAGCAGGAATCTTGATCGTCTGTGTTGTTAACAATCTCGCTTTATGGAATTGGTCGTCTGCGGTTGCCAGAATAAATTCCTCATTTCCAATTTTTAAGACTCGCTCCCCTACGTCAACAATAAATCCCTGCTCTCCCATGATGTCCAGACCCAAAATGAAATCATCTATAATGTCAGCCACAATGACCTTGTAATTGAACCTCAACCGTCCAACCTGCAGTTCCAAGTTGATTTCTCCATGGACCGCAGCCCTGTCCCCCGTGGCTGTCCGAATGATTACTCCATTTTGCTTCTTGTCAATCTGCAAGCCTGATATAAACCCTGGCCGCACTATTGATGACGTAGCACCGGTGTCAATAGTAAACACGCATTTTCTTCCATTCACATATCCTTGCAACAACAGACTGCTTGGAATTCTTTGGAGCTGGGAAATCTTTATTTCTCTGGGGGCACCGCATTCCCTAGCCAGCACAGCCCCCTTGGTGCTGGCTATCTTTAGTTTTCCTGCTTCTCTTCAACATTCACAGCATTTACTCGACTCTCCGAGTTCTGCTGTCGACAGTCTCGTTTCATATGTCCCATCTTGCCGCAGTTGAAACATTTAATACCTCCGCTCGGCTTTCCTTTATTTTGTTGTTTTTCCTGATTTCCGAGGCCATCCAATTTTTTGGAATTGTTCGAATAAGTCCTGTATTTGTTTATCGGATGCCATACTTCTTGTTGTTACGGGCATACGATGAAATTAAAATAAAATAAATTTAACTGTCACGTCAATATCGGTAATGGAACTTTTCAGACAAATCTCGAAATAGCACGAAAAAGTCTTATCCAGAGTCTTTTGTCACTATCCAGTTCAGAGAATTTAATAATCTCCACTAATGTCCAAATAGAAAAGTTCTAGAAATTTTCACGCACTAAATGAGTCTTTTTCAGTGTCTCTATCACTTCTCAGTTCAAAGGATTTAATTATCACACTAATGTCCTAATAAAATGTTCTACAATGTCTCAAAAATGCACTTAACACTATTTTCCTGTTCGAAAATAACCCTCGAACAATGTCCAGTAAATTAGTCCTGTGTTAGCACTAACCCTCGAGAATCCTTCTCGAACACTCCAGCACAACTTCAGAGCTCCTCTTGTCATAAAATTCCGCTTTCTGACACCAATTGTAACGTGTTTCCACCCTTAGGAAACCACCCCCTGCAAACTCCGTGGGTTCCAAAAATTATAACAAGAGATGTCCACCAACACACCTTATTAAACATTCACTGGACACTTCACAATACTACCATTAACCCAAACACACTTCACTGACCAAAATCACAATGCCCATCACTCTGTCCATCCTTGAACTCTCAACCCCACCTCCACACCCTCTCAACTCTCTGAACTACTCGCCGACAATGCGATCGCTCTTTTATACCTAAAAATGACAGATCTCGATTGTTCTGTGATGACGCCACCATTCTCTCGATAATTCCAGATGTCACTTTGGAATCTTCTGGTAGGTTCTTTTTCGAGTAGGTGCAAATACACTACATTCATTCAGACATTCGATCTGTTGAAGTCTGCCTACTTTTTAGTAACATAACCTTAAATTTTAAGGGGTGCAACATATTACAGTATTATATTTCAGCAAAACATCCGAATCTTCGTTAATATGTTGCATATGACAATGTTTAGGTATTTATTTCAGTATTGATTAAACAAAAATTTTAATTTCAAAACCAAAATTTATACGTATATTAATTTTTATATTAGATAACCTTCCAAAACCCAGGTCCCTAGCAATTTCAAAATCGTTTCGAATGTCTCTATTCATACATAACATATGGATTTTTTTAATCATTTACAATTTATATCTAAAAAACTAGTTGGTAAATGGTCTTAAAAATTTCGGAAAGGTATAGTTGAGCTTCTTTCTATCTGATGTAATTTTACTTCTACATCCAGCGGAAGTATAGTAACGACAACATTTTTTTTTTTAATTTTCATCGTTCAAATAGGCTTAGAATGTTGTG
The DNA here is from genome assembly GCA_936432065.2 of Rutpela maculata. Lineage (NCBI taxonomy): Eukaryota > Metazoa > Arthropoda > Insecta > Coleoptera > Cerambycidae > Rutpela > Rutpela maculata. The sequence goes on from OW386290.2 coordinate 111,187,106, forward strand.
AAACGTCGAGATTCTAAGTTTGAGCAAAAATAAAAATTTCTGTCTGTAACTTTTGTCTGTGAGCACGATTTCTCCAGAACCATTTAAGATATTAACTTAAAATTTGATACACGTATGTATTTTCACAAGATCTGGAACCAGATTATATTTTCATCTTATTTTTTATCGAAATTGTAGATAGCATTTCTATGTTGAGATCATCTGAACTGTGAAATCTATGCATATAATAAATCTGAAATTTAGAGTCTGTACATTGAAAATATTTGCAAATAACTGATCTGGAGTGATGTAAGATGAGTACCTAATTGTAGATTGTTTAAGGGGTCGCTTGGCCCTGGGTTGGCCTTTCTTCACCTCGACCTAAAAGGTCTTTTATGAATTAGATGAGTAATAGAATACATTAAGATAGTTTTTGGAATTTTTGTCTGTTTGTTTGAACACAGCAGGCAGAAACTACTGAGCCAATTTGAATAGGGTTTTTACAGGTAAATTTATCTAAGCTTGGAGTAGCATTTAGTTTTTATTTTATCGCAATCGGCTTACTCTAAGCCAAGTTTTATGAAAATCGTTTAGTAGAACCGGAGATACAGCTTTATCTCTTCAATAAGCGTATTTGTATGGCATAAACTTTCATGATTAAACTTCTGTAATATTCCAGGAAAGTTCGAGAGTATTCTGGAACATTCCAGCACATTGCAGGTGTGGACCTCAGTGCCAGTTGCTTTCCCTACGGCCAGATATACGTGGCTATCTCCCGAGTCAGGGACGCAAACAATCTCTTTGTATGTCCCTGAAAATTGTACCTCAAACATTGTTTACAAAGAAGCTATTTAGTTAATTTCAAAATTCCACGCAAACATAGTCGTGGGCACAGCTAGAAATGAATAAAGATGTAACTTTATTCTTACACCATTAACCACCTTAGTGGTTAATGGTGTAAGAAATTTATAAGCTTTATTATAAAAAAATTAGTCAATTAGTACCTGGACCAAAATACGAAAAGATATTAAAGAGTTACATAGTTTGATTTACACTTTAGGAACATTTCTGCTGCAATACTAAGATAAAAGTATCAGGTTTAGATAATACTCTTATTCACAATTTTCTAATTGTTAGGTATAATGAAGTAGAAACTCATAATCTGTTGACTATCTATCAAATATAATTAGTCAAGAAGCCAAGGCATAACAATGTTTAAATTGAAAGAAATGCAGTGTAAGTACCTGGGTTGTATGAGTCACTATTAACTGTACTACACATAATACCAGTAATACCAATAAACAGTTCTGTTTACCTACATACAGATTTCACTACAGCATTATGAAAATTGATGTATTAGTAAGATGTACACGTGATGCTGTAACTGTACCATTTACCATTTAAATTTAAAGGAAAATTCATGGGCTGTGACGAAAATCGAATCCCAAAAGAATTCAATTTTTAAGTTCTGTGTTAAATATATTTAGAAATACGAACTTTCCATTTCTATTATACTTACAGCGTCTCATCGTCTCTATAAGGAATAACAGCTCTCTTCTGCCCTTCATCTCCCTTTTCTTGGAAATCAAAATACTTTTCAAAAACTGAAGCGAAACAATTCCTTTTCAACAACCCAAGTTTTTTAACCCATTCAGGCCAATTTTTAGGAATATTCTCTAAGTCTAACAACACGGACACATTGAAACCATTTTCTGGGGTAGTTAAATAAGGTCCATACTCCCTTTTTAGTAGCTCATCAGCACCATGCTCTTGTAATTGTTTATAAAATTTTAATGCAATGCTAGTCTAAAAATAATTTCGTAAAATAAACCAGAACTTGAGTTTTTAATTTCTTAGAACTTACTCGTATCTTTGCCTTATCTCCATTTAAATTTGATATATGGTACAAAACACCATCAAAATCTGCTACTGTAATATCTATGCTTTCATTTTTTAATCTAAAATAAAATAAAATTAAACATATTAAAAATTGTCAATATTCATGAGTCATTCGTATTTCCCTTTAAAACTAAGTTTCATTTACAAAGGATATTACTGTTATCAATAACTCTGTACTGACAGGAAATTATTATCTAAATCTTTATCTAAATAAACCCAACCCAGCAAAAACATTTATAACATACTAAGTATCAGCAGAATTATAAAAAAATATATTTTTCAAGGCACTTACCCGGCTTGAGCGTTTTTTATTTTTACAGTCAACGTTTCTTCCACTACTCTATTATTTATTTCCAGTAATATCATTTTAACTATTTAATAAATAAGTTTTATTTACTAAAATTATAGAATATCCTAACTGGATCATACATGGGAGGTGCTGGATTTCTGTCGGCTGTCTTATTAGACAGATTCGACGTTTCTTGCAAAACTGTTGTAATCTTGTTGGTAAGCAAGGGTGATTGCTTTATCAACTAATTCCAGTTATAGTTGATTCCTTTACCGCTAGATGAAAGATAAACCGCGTTACATAACTTAGATAACTGCCAAAAACTTAAAATCATTTTTATGATTATAAAATGTATATCTACATGATAATAATAAATTACTGAATGTTTATATTCATGGATACCATATTGCTGGACTGAAAATAACATGATCCACTTCTTTAGGATTTATCGCCATCTATTGACAATTTCAGTATCGCTTCAAAACTAAGAGTCTGACACATCTAACGGTAGGAGGTCATAGCAGATAAAGTTCTCTACTATAATTCAATAATCCACAACTAAGCATCAGCAGGCAACTTCATATACGATATATTGTATTCTTAGTCGTCAGCAAACTGTTCAACGCGGGCACATAACTGTTCAGTGAAAGAAAAGGATTTATTTAAAAGTTCTCTCTCAACGATCTAATTTATTTGATCGAAGGTTCAACTAGTGCCCTCATGATATTAGAAATAACTAGTAACAAGTATCATGGAACTGATGTAAAAATTTTATTTACAATCTATAATAATTTACTTAAATAATTTTAATCGTGCAGTGACATCTATACGTCAAAATAGAAATGATACTTAACGCAATACTATTTACTAATAGAAATCTCTAAAATTTAGTAGCTGTATAATAATGTCCTATGTCTCAATTTCCATTCCTAATAATAGGTGACACTACCTACTATACTTCAATCATTTTAATGTCCCTAATGTTTAATTATCATAAACATCAGTTTTTTTTATTTAAAATGTTTTGTTTTAGTCCAATCAATGAATGCCCAAAAGGAGATTGTAGAGAGCATTTAGGAGGGGAGAATTTTCCTCTTCAGTAAAATTTGATTCAAATCGGAAACAAAATGAAAAAGCTATAAGGGTATCTTCATTTTTAGTGAATCACACTGTATATTTAAGGAAATATATAGATTTCGACAAAATATTACGTTAGTAAATACGTTCAGCGTTGCAAAATAAAGATTGTTTTGTGACTGTGATTTATTGGCAGACCACGGTAAACCGCTTTGATAGAAATATTCAAGGTATATAATTGATTCTTTTTTTATTAATTATCGATGTTCGCTGGCGAATATCTCGTAAACTATAACACATAGGAATAAATGAATATAAACATTCTTGTGGGCAATTTAATTACGTTTAATTTTGCATAGATTACCTTTTTCCGTACGACGCATCGTTTTTGAGTTATAAGTGAAGATTCGAAAAAAGGAACCTTTCCACCCCCCTCTTCCCCTGAAGCGGCGGGACTAGGGGCGAGGACTTTTAGTATGTTTACCTCCTAACTACACCCAACACATTCCTGAAGAGAAACATTCTACCCTCCTCAATGTTCTCTACAACTCTTTCATTGACTGGACTATTTATTGTGAATTTTTGTAACGTTTTACCATAAGGACATTTTGTGAATTATTTATTACCCATATTTATATTTAGTTCTTAATTGAAGATGCCACTTTCACCCCTTCATAATTATTCTAAGGTAAAAATCTTGTCTTTAATGTTTTAATTCAAATTATATGGTTGTTAATTTATAAAATAGTCTTGATTCTTGATTAGGTTAGAATTTACAGCCCTGAAGAAATTTACCCTTAAACAAATGAAACGTAGACCAAAGATAAAGTAGTTTTATTTTCTTACGATTTTCCCGCCTTATTATATCTTTGTATTTCAACATGTTCTCAATTAGTATGTTTGTCTGAAATTAGACGACAAATAGGCAAATTATTACACAGTACATTCTCTTCATTTGCTAACCAAAATTTCTAAATTATGAAACATATACAGGATGTTTGGTAAAGCGATGCCGACCCTGAATAGGGAGGTAATGGGGGGTGATTTGGCACCTATATAACCAGACATACCTATTTGAAAAATACTACATTTTTTTAATAATGCTGATTTTTTAAAGAAAATCATTTATCTATGTAATTATTATATATTAAGTTTAATGTTTCATTTTTTTTTATCCATAATAAATGAACTTCCAAAAGAAAAATAATTTAAAAATTTCTTTTAGTTAGATAAGAAGAAAAAATGCATTTATAGGGAAAAAAATGGAATGGTAATAACTTAAGGACTCGAATTTCGAAGTCTTATACATTTTTTTAAGTCGTCTAGGTATTACAATTATTTTGAAAATTTCCCTATTGTATCCTCTTTTATTGGTATTATCATACATACCATCAAGTTTTACCAGTTACAGAAAAGGACAAAAAAATATCATTCAACAGTGATTTAGGGGTTTTCGACAAAAACAAGACTTGATCTTTTCAAAAACTTTATTTAAAAGGTTACCAAACTAATATTTTTTATGTTCGAAATGAGATCCATTATTTCTAATGCATTTCCATGCTCAACTTCTTATTTCAACTGGAGTCGCCCTTAGTCTCATTTCTGTTCGTGCTCCATTTTTGCAATCAGTTGAGCACAAGGCTTTTAATTCCCTCACTGTAGACAAGTTTTTCATCCTTCACGCTAAAGTACAGTGGCGTTAAATCTGGTGACTGCAGGCCACAGAATACGTCTATCGTCTACTACGCCCAATTCATCGATTGGAATATTCAGTGGCGGTCTGGGTGTCTACGTCTAGGGCTTAGTCGGCATTTTACAATAAACGTTCAAACTCAGTTCGTCAGCGATTTGAATATTTTTGCTTCTCGTGTATCTAAACGTCGTCCCAAAATTTTTTTTGATGAGCGGGGAGGAGAAATCCGGAAAAAAATTTTTTTAACGTGTAGGGGAGGAGAAATCTAAAAAAAATTTTCCCGTACCAATTTTTTTTTGATAAGCATGGCCCCTCGTTAGACGCCACCCTAGGGCCCAGTCGGCATTTGCCGTAAAAAAAATGAGGCCCTTGGTTCTTGTACATACACTGAATCAAAATTTTATTTTTTTTACCCCCCTTTATTAATAAGGTGGGGGGTGGTCATGGGGTGACTAATGTCAAACAATTTTTTGAGTCTTTAGCTTCTCTTATATATACGAAATACCAATTTTATGGACTCTTATCTGCTTGATTTACCTATTTACCCATATTTGTCCCAATTTACTCCTTCAATGGAATAAGATCAAAATATAATCTAGTTTTTAGATCTCGTTAAAATACATGTACCAAATTTCAAGTCAATATCTTAAAAGGTTCTAGAGTAATCGTGCGCACATGAAAAAGTTACAGATAGACAGAACGAACGACAAACAGAATTTTTTTTTGCTCAAACTCGAAATGTCGAAGTTTGACATTCTAAGCCTATTTGAACAATAAAAATTTTCAGATTTTTTTTGCATTACTATACTTCCACCGGACGTGGAAGTAAAATTAAAAAACCGCTGCCCAAGGAATCACTACTTCCACATCCAGATTTTCTATCCAAGTCACTCACAACGAAAAAATTTTGTATGTGGAAATAATTGTTTATGGAACTTTAATATTATAATATTTGAAATCCTCTACCCCGAAAACCCATCAAACGATACCCCACATTGGTAGTGGGGTGGGGGTGGTGATAAGGGGGTGGGAGTGGGGGTGGATGAAGTAAAATGATATTTTGAGGTTTCTGGTTCTTGTACACACACTAAATCACAAATTTTAATGGGGTGGGGGTGGTAATGGGGGTGGCTATAAATCGTCTAAAAAAAATCATAAAAATGGACCTTGCGAGTATCGGTCGTGACGTCACTGGATAGGAACCCGCTAGCCGAAGCAACTAGCTGCAACGCGTTATTATGGTTTTACAATATTACAAATCATTAACTCAAGCAGTGTATTTTGAAACTTATGCGTGTTTGTGAAGAATTTCAGTTTATCAACTATTTTCACCGATTTATATTACTATTCTCTGACGTCACGATATTGGTCGCACCGAGCTTCCAATTCCCTCTTTAAAAGTCGTATATTTCGAAAACCACATATCGGATTCATGTGAAATTTTCAATATCGTCTAATTTTAAGTAATATTTTATTCACAAGAAATAACAACTACTAAATGGAATTCATTAAATGAGCCTATTCCACTGTTTGTGGAAGTAAAATCTAGTTCCAAATCTCGTTAAAATACATACGTGTACCAAATTTCAAGTCAATATCTTAAGCGGTTCTAGAGTAAACGTGCGCACAAAAAAGTTAGACAGACGACAGACAGCCAGAAATTTGTTTTGCTTAAACTTCAAATCTCGACGTTTCATGACATTTTAAGCCTATTTGAATAATAAAAATTTTCAATTTTTTTTATTTGCGTTACTATATTTCCACTGGATGTGGAAGTAATATATTGACTGTGTACTTAATTCAGTGCCACCTTTATATGTGACTGGTGCCGTATTGGTGGTAGGGAGCTAAAGAAGAATCAAATTTTGAGAAGAAAATATTCTATACAACTTTTCGTATAAACTGATAGTATAGTCTTTAAGTTATAACCAGAGGCGTAGCTAGGCTACATGGTACCCTGGGGCGACATACATTTTAGTGCCCCTATCTCCGATTAAAGAACTTATATCTAGATACATAACAGGCTATCTTTTCACTATATACCTTGTTTGCTCCTAACATAGTCACATTATATGTCCATTAAAAGAATAGATGAACATCACATCCCATAGGCAATAGTGGCGTTGTGTGTGTAGAAAATGTGTAGAATGGTAAATATTTTCATTAAAATGAATTATTGCAATTCCTGCATTACCGGCTCTTTATACAACGTGATGTAGGCATACGATATTACAGTAAGATACATATGTATTAAAAGGATATTAAAATTTAATTGCTGTTCACTTTATAACTGTAAACTGAACTTCATCATGTTACGACTATGGAACGATCGATTTTCTTCTTTTCTAAACTGCTTTCTGCAAACGGCACAGCACTTCAACATTTAGCACTAAATATATTCTCACTAAACTGTGTAAATATGAATAGAGAATATTATTTAGGTATTAAGCAAATCACAACTTAAAATAAAAAGACTTCTTCACCACATTTTGATCGAAAAACACGAAGAACACTTATTAACTTAATGGCGGACACTGTCAAAAGTGTCAAACTGAGATTATGATAATCGAACTGAACCGATCGTGCCCGAATCGGCCGCGAACAGATCGACTAGCCAATCAGGAACTTATGGGAAGAAGTGCCTTAGATTGTAACTATCTCAGCAACATACAAATCTGTACAATTATGTATCTAGATATAAGTTCTTTAATCGGAGGCCCCTATAGACAATGATAGTGATACGCAAAAAAAAACAAAAGGTAAAAATATATATATATTTTTAATCGGTCGCCTTTAAAGAATCTTCAAAATATTTCTTAAAAATATGAAATAAAATTTCACTCAGTTTTACTAATATCTGCCTATCTATTAGTGAAAAGTAGCAAATAACTGAATCTTATTCTATTACCTAATATCAATTTAAAATCTGTGCAACATATCTAATTTCAAAAATATGTTTTGCATCGATTTCAAATTGATATTAGGTAATAAGGTACAGTTCCTTGCTATGTTCCACTAATCGGTAGACAGGTATTAATAAAACTAAGTAAAATCTTATTTCTTAGTTTTTAGAGATATTTTTTGAAGGCGGTTCGATTTAAAAAAAAATTTAACGTTTTTAGTAGCTTCTATTATTTATTCTACACAGTCAAGGAAACCATTGTGAAATTTTCTTTATGTTAGGCATCATATGAATGTTGCCAAGAGAACATAATATCCTGTTATTTGTAAATTAATTGAAAGCACCGGCGATTCCGCCAAATCTTCGAATATGGAAAATACATTCCACTATTCTTATACCGTGTGTAGTCGCGGGCTAGGCATGGGGAGTAAGAATTACAACATCGCGTGTGCCAGCTGGCTGAAATGAATGAACAGAGCTGGGATGCTCCAGCGACGGGCGAATTTACGGCTGCCGGTGTTGTCATATTTCTCGCGCTACGTGAATGTACATGCCTAATGGGAAATTACACGCACGGTATATACACCGTGATACAAGTGACACAGCAGAAAGCAAAACTGTTTCTGATTAATCCGCATCGACCGTGTTCCCGATGCACTCGAGAGTGAATACATACTAGAGACAAATAAGGAAAGCTTTTAAATTGAGGATGAATTTCATTTTTTTCCTAATTTCTGTAGAATTAATTATTTCGGAGAACTGGAAGTATAAAAATGGCGTCCGTACCTTTATAAGACGAAGTATTTTGTTTAAATGTTAAATATCTAAGAAACTATGGCACTTACGTCAAAAATGAAAAGCTAGGCTTTCATATGATTTTTGGCTATTTCTATAGCATAAGAAACAAAAAAGTTATGATAGAAACAATGTGTTTCTTCGCATTTTTTTTTTATAAAAACGTCGCAATTTTGTCTATGTAAGTAGTCATTCATTAAAAAAATATATGGAATACATATCAGTGTCCTGGAGAGAAGTAAAAGTGGTCTTTATACCAAAGACAGGTCAGGTCGTACCATATATGACCAGACTAAGGCATTTAGACCGATAAGTCTGACTTCCTTTCTTTTAAAGATATTGGAAAGGTTAATAGAAAGGTATATAAAGGATGGAGTACTGGTGTCATCACCAATTCATCACAATCAACATGCATACTAAGCCGGTAAATCTGCAGAGACGGCCCTTCATCAGATCGTTGTTAGAGCTGAGAAGGCGCTAGAGCAGAAAGAACTGGCATTGGTAGGATTCTTGGATATCGAAGGAGCATTTAACAACCCAACCTTCGATTATCTCTGTCAAGCAGTTGCGGAAAGCGGCGTGGACGGCACCATAATTAAGTGGATATCGTCCATGCTGAGCAGCCGCAACATTGAAATCACGCTTCGCAATGATTCGGTTAGGGCCAAGGCGGGCCGAGGTTGTCCTCAGGGTGGGGTACTGTCCCCGCTATTGTGGAACTTCATGCTCGACGGGCTACTGATCGAATTGAACAAAGCAGGTTATTATGCGCAAGCATACGCAGACGATCTGGCTATCATGATAAGAGGCCGATTTGAAGTGACTATCGCAGGGCTCATGCAAAGGGCTCTTAACATAGTTCAGCTATGGTGTAACAGACACGAGTTCTCGGTCAACCCTGGCAAAACAGAGCTAATGCTGTTCACTAAAAGGAGAAAGACAAGCAATTTTCAGCTTCCTTCTCTCATGGGCACACGTTTGTGTCTTTCCCTGCAATGAGGTACCTGGGAGTAACCCTAGACTCCAAACTGTCATGGAAGGACCACGTGGAAACTCAAGCAAGGAAAGCCTGCGCATCCCTATGGATGTGCAAGCGTATCTTCGGTCTTGAGTGGGGAATAAATCCAAGGACCACCCTCTGGATGTACACCGTTATGGTGAAACCCCTCATAACATATGCGGCTCTAGCTCTACCTATAAGGGACCAGGTCGTTGCTCAGTCAGAGGACGATCGGTGTCTCCCCGTCTTTGAGTTCATTATTCCATATACAGTCGTGTTCCCTAGTCGAAACGACTGGGAACACAATAAAATGAATCTTCTGAGTCCCGGAGGTCTGGAATGGTACACAGACGGATCGAAGACTCAGGAGGGAACCGGTGCTGGTGTACACGGATGCAAGCCAAGGACTCGTATATCGGCGCCACTTGGTAAGTATCCTAGTGTATTTCATGCCATTTTACTGTGTGCAAGCGAAAACCTCAAGAAAAGCTATGTTAATAAGCGTATTTATATATGTAGCGACAGTCAGGCATCAAACAAGGTGACCTCTAAGCTTGTGCTGAACTGTCGAAACATTCTGACTGAGCTGTGTGAACGCAACTCAGTTAAACTTATATGGGTGCCCGGACACACTGGAGTCGAGAGCAACGAAGAAGCAGACCGTTTGGCGGACGAAGGAGCAAAAACTCCTTTCCCTGGCCCCGAGCCAGCCTTCGGTCTGCTAAGAAGTCTGATACAATCAGAGCTGCAAGACTGGGCTACGGCACAGTTTAACGACTATTGGGCTCAGCCCCCGGAATGAGGCAGTTGAGGCTCCATATAAAGGGGCCCTCGATTGACTCCACCGTAGAGTGGCTGATTGGGCTCGATAGAGAGCGATTGAGACGGATGGTAGGCCTTATAACAGGACACTGCCCTCTGAACAAGCATCTGCATACAATGCAGTTGAAAGATGATCCTATTTGTAGGATCTGTGGAGAGGAGGATGAAACCATCACTCATATCCTGTGCCATTGTGCACCAATAGGAGTGTCAAGATACAGGTATTTCGGAAGGCAGTTTCTACAGCCGGAGGAATTACGGGATCTACCTTGGAAAGGGCTGCTCTCCATATATTATGACCTAGACGCTCAGATTTTTGCGTCCGTTTACAGCACTTGCTTTAGAAAAAAATTGCATTTTAAACTGTTTTCGAAAAAACGTATAATTATTGTTTCTTTGCAAATATCCTAATGATTATTAGTTTTAGCGCAAAAAAACTGAGAATGAATTTGTTTTCCTTTACATGTATGTAGGATTAATTAGTTTCAGAAATAGTTTAGTTTATAAATGGCCTCCGAACCTCTATAGGATGAAGTATTTAGTTTAAATATTGAATATCTTAGAATCTATGACACTTTCATACAAGAATCGAAGGAACAGAATTAAAGATAGTTAATCAGTCTTTAAAATGATTTTTTGTTTGTTTTTGTATCATAAGAAATAAAGAAGTTATGGCTGAAACCATGTGCCTTCTCACATTTTTTTAAATAAAATGTCACCATTTTGTTATTGTTTTTATGTTTAGGTTAAATATTGCAAGTCAGTTTTGCACCACTTAACGACGTCCAACTGAGCGGAAATTTTGCATACACGTGTAGCTCTGGTGACAATACAATCATATGGTACTTTGCAGTGGCGCAGCCAGAAAATTCATCTGGGGGGGGGCAATAGAACCGGCCTCCCCAGAGGATGAGGAAAATTTTTCAGAAAATGGTTGAAAACGGATGTGTATGTAGATTCCTCTATTAGATAATATTGGCATGCATTACAAAATATTTATTTCAAGGGATAATTTAGATACTGCTTTGTACTGCTTCTTTATTTTTTGGCTCACGGAAGACGGCTTGGGGGGGGGGGCGGGCCCCATGGCTGTAATTTGATCGGATAGTGTATTCACTCAGACCTTGCATTCTAAGAAATGGCGGAGGATCCGGTACTTTTAAGTAAAAACGACGCAATGAATATAAAATTAATAAAAGCAATTAAGAAGTAACTAAAAATTTAAAAATTAAATTAAATGTAAAAAAAAATTTGAAACAAGATTTTATTATTACACAGGTCTGCAAAAAAATGTTCTGCTTCAAGGACTAAAGTATTTTTGTGTGCTGAAACAGCATTTTCAATTTAAAAAACTTTCCACCGTGTAGATTTCGAGTAAATCCCCATTTTTATTGTCAAAATACGTTTTTTTGCCAAATTTCGACGTAAAATGTGTTTACAAGTATTTAGATAATAAAACTTACTATTTCCTATATATTTTTGGGCGATGATTACTAATCAGTCCTCAAGAAAGGGCGCTCTGCCCTCTAGAAGGCAATAAAGGACAAAAATTCAAATTATTGAAAAAAGAAGTGCGAGGTGTGTTTTTCTATGTACCTTAATGTCGAACACGAGTCCGACGTTAAAAAAGGGCACTCCGCTCTCCAAAGGGCCATAACGGGCTAAAAAGGGCCAAATATTAATCGTTTATTGCTCGAAGGTGTAGTGTTTTTTAAGACTAGCATAACCTGACCTAACTAGTGTCAACCAAGATTTGTGGCTGACCACAGAAGGGGCAAAAACTTAACCTTACGAATGGTTAAACCCTTCCGAAGGTTTGCCGCATGCTTGGGTTTCGCTATCGTATCCGCAAGCATGCATACGCAGACATTTTTTAAAAACAATTTCTCCTAAAAACTTTTCTTATAAATATTTTATAACACCCATAAATTCACGTTTTTACGTTCACTCCACTAATCTAATAGCCCGGAAGGCAGCGCTGCATTTTTTATAGTGATTTTACGCCGCTTAATTTTGTGTGTAATCGATAGTCTAGATATAGCTAGCAATAGAAACAAGCGTCAGCTGTCAGGATCGTGGTGGACCTGGTCGTGAGAGAACGTCGAAAAAAAAAATGATTTCAAGTCGTTTGAAAATTTGTACAACAAATATTTACAAGATAATAATAATTTAAAAAAAAGTTAGCTGCGTAGATAATGAGGGACTATACGCCAGTCGCTTATATAAATCTGTATAAAAAAATAATTGATGTAAAATCATTTTAGGTTCAATGAAACTTATACAGCTAACTCTTTATATTATTAAAATGATAAAAACAATGATCAGCTATTCTTTCAATGAGGGTAAGACCGTCAGCTGAGGGATTAAGTGTTGAGCGAGCTTTTAATCTGAGTATGGTGCAATCCAATGTATGATCTAACTGACGATCTTTCCCCCTTTATATCAATAGCTGACGTACATTTTCATTTAATATATTGTTTAAATAATTATTTCTAGAAACTTCAAGTGACTTGAAATCAATTTGAACTAAAATGTATGGTTTCAATTATAATGGTAATAAACACTAATGCTGGAAAATAAACAATTTTAAAAAATATATTTTTCCATTGTATTTTCCTGTAGGTTAAATTTGCACAGACCTTGACAAATTGTGACAGTAACTATCTGCGCATTTCTACGTAAATTTCCTGCGCCCTTACTTATGGCCGTTAAGGCTCTTTAGGATCTATTTAAGTAGAAGAATTCGGGTGATCCATTTGTCTAGCCACTGAACAACCTGCAGTGTAACTCGCATTGGCGGGAAGAGTTCGCGCATCCAAGTTGGCGCACGTGAAATCGCCATTTTTTTGGAGCATTTGTAGACTTGCCGAGTTTTATTTTCAGTCGCAGTTGCCAAGCCGTTGCCTGCACCCCACAGGTCACGTTTCCATGTTTGGTGAGGACATCCAATGGCACGACACCGCCAACTACCTTGGCGTGGTCATGGACAAAGGCCTAACATGGAGACTGAACACGGAGGCCATCGTCAAGAAGGCCAGGAGGACGAAAGCCCTAATCTACCCGATGACGGGTAGACAGAGCAGACTCAACCTGAGGAAGAAGCTCACGCTTATCAGGTCCCTCATCCGGCCTCAACTAACGTATGCTTCGGTAGCTTGGGGCTACCAAGCAAAGAGCTACCTCCAACAGATCCAAAGAGTGGAGAACGTCGCCCTCAGAACAGCAGTCGACGCACCCTGGTTCGTCCGCAACGAGGACATCTTCAGGGACCTGGAGTACACCCCGGTCACTGAGATCATCAAGGAGAGCGCCAGGAAGATGTACGCCCTTGCCGAGGAGCATGGGAGCCCACTAGTCAGGGAGGCAACTGACTATGACCCAGCAGATGCTCCGAGGCACAAGCGGCCGAAGGTGCAGCTTCTGGATAACGGGCGAGTATGAGAGACATACCACCACCCGATGTTCCACCCCCACGGAAGAGACATGACGATCACCCTAACCACCCACCCAAGACCCTGCGGGTACCGGACAAAAGACCGTCCAGTACTCGTAGTCACCCTGGCTCCGGGCAGACCAAAAATGCTACCAAAGCAGTTAGGTCTGCACTTCCTCGAGCTACACAGCTCATCCTTACCCTACCGATGATCCGGATGACAGGATGCCTCTTGGCATCTTGTGTACCGGCAGTCACTCCCGCCACAAAACCCAAAACACCCAACTGACCGATGACTACCCCCCAGGGGGCAAACAAGCTGGCAAAGAGCAGAAGACGAAGAAAGAAGAACGCCAGAAGAGCTGTTACGGTCGATTTTCACATTTAATAATGGCCAGAAATTTACGTACTAATTTTCGTTATTTTCCCAAATTTTATTGTACATTTGAGCCTATTGATACCGTCTCTCGCGAATTAATAGAGTATAACTGGTTGCATAATAGCAGTACCTAATGGCTTACTATGGTCATTTAATATACTTTGATACAGGTAGAATGGGTGAGTGCGTTCAGATATTCATTAAGAGAGTGCATTGCAAAAACGCCCTTGTAAAGCTTCTACAATGGCCAGTATTGTTGATTAAACCTTCTTTGGTGGGTAGATTTATGAGGGGACGGCTTTCAGAGTATATTATGATAATATTTGTGGATATAAACGAAGTTAGGAAAATCTATTCTAGTTGTGGGGTGCGCCGTGGAGTAGAAATTCTGAACGTACCGAGACGGAAGACAAGAACTTGACATTTTGATAGAGGACATTTTCTTCTTGGTCATTTTTCCTTTTGCTGCTTGAAGATTGAGTCGTCTGAATACGAGTTTTAGCAATATTGTAAGTTTTGCTCCATTTATGGGATTAAGTATTCATCACGACAAGATTAGTTGTATTTTCATTTGGTTTGGAGTATCGTTTTGGGAAATGCAGCTACGGATTTTCCGGATAAAGTCAATTTTCAAAGCACGTGGCATCGTCTGAATGCAAGAGTTTGGAGTGCCATTTTGACGGCAAAGGACCTCTTTCAGCCCACATCACATCTCAGGTACGTCTCTGAAAACCTACTTAAGGTTGAAATAGATTTGTAATTTAGGTTATTTATTTTATTGCAGGGCTGTTTGTTTGTTTGTTTGTCTGTTGATTTGTTCGTTCGTTAGTTGTTCAATGTTGAGTATATTACAAGTATTGGGATTTATTTGTTGGTTTATGGCTATTTGGATGGACACCTTATGATTTTACTTGGACCTGTTACTGGTATTCCACTTGAGCTTTTATGTCACATCCTACACTTTACGAGGGACTTCCAGCCTGACCTTAGTTTCAACCTCTAGTCCAGATTTTGGTGTCTAGATGGTGGATGATTGACTGACATGTTGTGTATGTATGGTACTGGGGATCTCGGCATGTTACCTTAGACTCTACGTAGATGGTCTACCACCTGCGGCTGTTATCACCCTGAATTACGCTACCCTGGTAGGACGGGAAAAGGTATTCAGACACTACCAAAGGTAAGCGGAATCATATTCTCTATAACGAGGGATCCGGTACATCTACTCAACGTCCACGTCCATTTTCAAGGAATATTGATAATATTTTGCTTGTAACGTAAATCTCAGTAACACATTAGATTTCAGTAATATTTGGTACATTTTGTATATCGTTACTTCACTCACTTAATAGCATTGCCTTATTTCACAAATAGATGTCAATAATTTTAAGTAATTTTATGTTTTAACGTACCTTGGGTCAATTGTAGTTTTTGTCACGCTTCTGGCATATGACCTTTTGTACATTTTTAAAGGATTTATTATTTTGTAAGATATTTTGTGTATATTAGGTTAAGTGTGTGGGCCCCACTTATTAGAATATATTGTGACACTTGTACTGCGTACCGAGTTATCGGTGATAATTGTGAAAGATTTTGTACTACATACCCTGATATTGTATTAAATGTTAAATTAGAACGACGTTGTCTTTTATATCTGACCACCTACACCACCCCAATTATCGAAGCCACCCCCAAGGACCTGAGTAGTCGGCCGTGTGAGACTTCCTCCTCACTAGCTTATTGCAGAGGGGGTACTGCACGTAAAATATTAAAATTTTGTTCAGGGCACAGGGTGACCACCCTACCCTGCGTTCGAGGTTTAGCAGCCTTTGGGGCCCCCTTTTAAAGTGGGCCCAGGCCCCTGCAACAGAGCCTTAGCCAGGACCCAGGGAGGTGGACCGAAATCGTCTGCACCGCTCACATTTGTGAGTGGGGCCGACGTAAAGTAAGTTCGCCCGCCCTGCACGAGGTTGGTCCCCGGTCTACAGCGATGCATTGGGGTAAAGGGCAATAGTCCTGCCCGGTCCCAGCCATCCGAGACCGACATCTTTAGCCAAGAATATTGACCGTTGCCTGCGAAGAGGACATGTAAGTCAGTATGCAGTTTTTTCAGCTCACCATGTTTATATAAAATAAATTTGATTATTGCTATATTTAAAAACGTATATCTTCTTCCTTCATTTCATATTTATTTCTAATCAAAGACAGGAACTTAAGATCTTTGAAAGAGGAAGCCGTTACTTTCTTGAAACTTGTTTTAAACCAGAACAAGGATCTCCCATGGAGGTAGAATATAAATAAGGAGTAGCCATAAAGCTTATATCCTACAATGAGAAACGCCGCAGAAGGAGTGACTTGTGATCATACTGCCATGAACGGCTCGCCAGGTCCTGATTTAAAAAAAAGTTTATATAGCATTTGAGGAGTTACATGTTAGTTGACTTTACACATTGACACTACCATATATCAAGCCAGTAGAGTAATGAATGAGATGACAGTTTCGCATTTCAAGCAAATATAATATAATATAATCTAAAATTCAATCTAAAATAAATAGAAAATAGTTTCAACATATCTTTTGAGTACAGACCTGTTTTAACCTATGAAAAGTGATTCCAAAACATTTCTTCTTATTGATACTACTTTGATTTGTACAGCTACTTGGCGGACACGAAATCATATGTTATGGCGAAAAACACTATTTTCTATCAAAAACATTTATTTTATAATAATATTAAACCAAGATACATGTCGCGTTTTGTTGACGTTTCGATCATACTAAAATGAGGAATGTGCTGCCACATTCTGCTTCTTATGGCGACTCCTTATTTATTCAACCTCCTTGGGATCTTACTAATACTATTGGGCGGAACTCAAAAAGCAAGATGGATGTCAACAATAAATCTATGCAGCAAAAATGTGCCCATTTAGCGAGTAGCTCGGTTATGAGCTAGAAAAGGTTGATAAATTGCGGCAAATCTGTCTTTTCAATGCTCTGGTTTACATTCAATGCTAGTTGAACGCTCCTAAAGCAGCAGATGCCCAATGAATTACAGCTATGGCACTGCTTAAACAGTTACAAAACTATTGATCCTATAGCAGTTTAGGCCGCACTAATAAGTTTCAATCGAGTATCAGTATCACTCTTTTCAAATAAGATATATGACAGTAAAAAAAAGCCTAAAGAATCCCAATTACATTCATTTCATTCGAGAAAATATATTTTTCAAAAAGAATTGCTTTTCTTAATTTCGGCGTTTTTTTACAGAAATTTAAAACTGTAGCCCCCAGGGGCAAACTTTCTCCTGAACCTACAGGTTTCAAACCTCATATCGTTTTATTCGGAACCAAAGGGAATCAGAAAAATCTTGGGGAGCAATAATTTTCAAAAAAAAATTTTTACACATTATGTATGCTATGAAAACTAAATTAAAACCATACATTTTAGATTAAATTGATTTCAAGTCACTTTCTAGAAATGATTATTTAAACAATATATTAAATGAAAATGTACGTCAGCTATTGATATAAAGGGGGAAAGATCGTCAGTTAGATCATACATTAGATTGCATCATACTCAGATTAAAAGCTCGCTCAGCACTTATAATCCCTCAGCTGACGGTCTTACCCTCATTGAAAGAATAGCTGACGATTGTTTTTACCATGTTAATAATATAAAGAGTTAGCTGTATAAGTTTTATTGAACCTGAAATGATTTTACATCAATTACTTTTTATACAGATTTATATAAGCGGCTGACTTATAATCCCTCATTATCTACGCAGCTAATTTTTTTTTAAATTATTATTATCATGTAAACATTCGTTGTACAAATTTTCAAACGATTTGAAATCATTTTTGATTTTTTTTTTTTTTCGACATAATAGACGTTCTCTCACGACCAGGTCCACCACGATCCTGACGCTTGTTTCTATTGCTAGCCATATCTAGACTATTGATTACACACAAAATTAAGCGGCGTAAAATCACTATCGAAAATGCAACGCTGCCTCCCGGGCTATAAGTAGATTTAAAGATTACAAATTATTTTATACTTATGTAGGTAGCTATATGAGTAGCTATGTAGCTAATATTTTCTGTATATTTGGTTTGCAAATTATTTCCTATCAAAACGGAAACAATTAAAATTATTAATTACTTTAACTAACACTGGCAATTATTTGCAAAGTTGGTTACATTTAATCAACAAATGTTTAGTGAATGTTATCGCGCGTTCATTTAAACAAATACAAAGTCTTTTTGATCTTTTGATCTCTTATTTGAATACACTTCGTATTTTAAAAGTAATATATAACTAACTATATATAATTTTTCTTATATTGTGGCATGCTCTACATGTCACTTGTAATCAACAATTAAAAGATGAATAAAATCATACTATTACATAAAAGAACCGATACAAATAATATTTTAGATATTTTTATTTCAATTGTCAACATTTTTAAATTTAAAGAGAAAGTATTTCTATAAATTTAGTTCAAATAATATTATAATAATCTTATTCTATAAGAACTACTTCTACGTGTCACTAATATTCAACAATCAACAGATGAATTAAATCATAGTATTAAAAGATTCATCCAAATAATATCATTTAGATTTAGATATATTAATTTCATGATTTCCAATATTTTTATTAACATTAAAAACAAATTTTTTCTATAAATTTAATTCAAATAATTATAATTTGCTTTATAAATAAGAATTATTTCACCTGAAATAAAGAAAAAATAATAAAAAACGCATGCTTCAATATTATAAATTTGTTTATTTGAAATTTTCTGTATATCACAGATAGCTTACATCTAAATTACTTCCACATCCAATGGAAGTATAGTAACGACAAAAAAATTTTTAAAAATTTTTATTGTTCGAATAGGCTTAAAATGTCATTGAGCGAAAAAAAAAATTCTGTCTGTCGTAACTTTTTTGTGCGCACGTTTACTCTGGAACCGTTTAAGATATTGACTTGAAATTTGGTACACATATGTACTTTAACAAGATCTGGAACAGATTATATTTTCATTTTGTTACGTCGAAGGGTTGGGAGGTAAATTAGGGTAAATTTGGGGTAAATGGGTAAAACAAGCAGGTAAGAGTCCATAAAATTGGTATTTAGTATATACAAGAGAAGCTAAGGTCTCAAAAAAATTTTTGGCATTAGCCACCCCCATTATTAAATGGGATGAAAAAAAAATGTGCTTTAGGGTATGTACAAGAACCAGAAACCTCAAAATATTTTTTTACTTCATCCACCTCCACTACCACCCCCCTCTCACCACCCCCACCCCACTGCCGATGTGGGGTATCGTTTTATGGGTTTTTGGGGTAGAGGATTTTAAATGTTATATTATTAAAGTTCCCTAAACAATTATTTCCACATATAAATTTTTTTCGTTGTGAATGACTTGGATAGAGAATTTGGATGTGGAAGTAGTGATTATTTGGGCAGCGGTTTTTTACAATTGTTATAGGAAATAAATATATATCACAGACCATCCTACAATTAATTAAAGCTTTAAAAACCAACTTACGATTAAAGCAAAAAACTTGAGCAATGTGGAAGACACAAAATTGAATTTTTAAAGCATAAATGTTATAATTTCCTCGATTTATCAAGGTTTCCAGATGAATTCTGATTTTTGTGTGTGCTGTGAAGAATAATAGTCCATGGGACTTGAAGAACTTCTCGATGAGGAGGGCGTCAACGGTATCGAATACTGTACACCTTCTTCGTAGTTAGGTGATACAGGTTGTGTCAGTTTTTGTCCTAAAAAGGGCAAAAAGGTCTTGTCCTTGTATTGAAGTTCTAATATTTCGAAAACCAGTGACTTTTGAAAATTTCTTCGTATCATAAAAGTTGTTCAGAATATAATGCCCCATCACATGCATCTAATTTCAAGATTCCGAAGATCGAACAATATCTTTGCATGTAGCGCCATCTACACTTCAATTTGTTAAATAATAATCGTTTTTCCTCAAAAATGAAGTAATTTATATAATCTATTGAATACCTTTTACGTAATTCAAATATCTTTATAGTTATCGAGAAAATGGTTTCGGGAGTTTTAGTGGAACACACTGTATATGCAGATGAAAAAAAAAATGGACCAAAAGAAACCAATTTTTTATACAAAACAGATATTATAATCATTCATGTATAAACAAATAAAAAGTGCAAAATCTTCGTTGTTCGCCAAAGTTTGATAAACTGTTTTTCAAATACCACCCATGACATTCGTTTATTTCAATTACTGCTTTTAGTCCAATCAATGAATCCCCAAAAGGGGATTGTAGAGAACATTTTGGAGGGGAGAATTTTTCTCTTCAGGGATGTGTTGGGGGTAGTCAGGAGGTACACATACTAAAAGTCCCCGCTCCCAGCCCAGCCACTTCAGGGGGGGGAGGGGGGATGGATAGGTTCCTTTTTTCGATTTTTCGCTTATAACTCGGAAACGATGCGTCGTATGGGAAAAGGTAATCTATGCAAAATTAAACGTAATAAAATTTTCCACAAGAATATTTATATTCATTTTCTTCCTATGTGTTATAGTTTACGAGATGTTCGCCAGCGAAAATCATAATTAATAAAAAAAAAAAAAATCAATTATGTACCTTGTATATTTCTATCAAAGCGGTTTACCGTGGTCTGCTAATAAATCACAGCCACAAAACAATCTTTATTTTACAACACTGAACGTATTTACTAACGTAATATTTTGTCGAAATCTAGACATTTCCTTAAATATACAGTGTGACTCACTTAAAATGAAGATACCCTTTATAAGTTTTTCATTTTGTTTCCGATTTGAATCAAGTTTTACTCAAGTATAGAACAAATTAGGATTTATTATGACCAGAAAATCATTCACCTGCTATAAAGGCAAAGCCACCTGCGGTACCAAAATATGCTGAAAAAATTAAAACATTTTTAATGTTAGAAATTCTAAAAAATGCATCCCATCGGCGCCACAAACATACATACACCAAAATTTGATTTGATTATTGGGGATATCTCATACATAAGCTCATCTGGCAAAGGGGGTCCTCAGTTTCCGCAATTTGTGGTGGCTACGTAAAATTCATCGTTCGTAAGTTTAAAAATCAATATGATCTTTAATCTTTTTCCTCATATTTTGGTACCGCAGGTAGCTTTGCCTTTATAGCAGGTGAATGATTTTCTGGTCATAATAAATCCTAATTTGTTCTATACTTGAGTAAAACTTGATTCAAATCGGAAACAAAATGAAAAACTTATAAGGGTATCTTCATTTTGAGTGAGTCACACTGTATATTTAAGGAAATGTCTAGATTTCGACAAAATATTACGTTAGTAAATACGTTTAGTGTTGTAAAATAAAGATTGTTTTGTGGCTGTGATTTATTAGCAGACCACGGTAAACCGCTTTGATAGAAATATTCAAGGTACACAATTGATTTTTTTTTTATTAATTATCAATTTTCGCTGGCGAATATCTCGTAAAATATAACACATAGGAAGAAAATGAATATAAGCATTCTTGTGGGAAATTTAATTACGTTTAATTTTGCATAGATTATCTTTTTTTCGTACGACGCATCGTTTCCTAGTTCTAAGCGAAGAATCGAAAAAAGGAACCTTTCCACCCCCCTCTCCTACTGAAGCGGCGGGGATAGGGGCGGGGACTTTTAGTATGTTTACCTCCTGACTACCCCCACCACATTCCCGAAGAGAAAAATTCTCCCCTCCAAAAATGACAATATTCTAAAATAAAACAAATAAAAAAATAGCTTTCCGAAATAATGCAGCATATTAACTTCAACTGTAATATTTCAGCTATTCGAGCCCGAAAGGATTTTTTCTAATACACTTGTATTCAGAAAAATGCATATTTGAAGTCAACATAACGACAAAGGATCCCGCATATTTTTTATGCAAATTGGCTTACAGTCAAAAATTTGCTGAATTTTTAATATGTTGTAGATTTCGACTTTCTGATCAAAAGCTCTCTGGGCCCAACTCGATCTCATGTCTAGTTTCCGAGATACAGCTCAAGAAATGTACAAGAATGACCTCTTGTATAATTAAAAAAAATTCTCAATAAAGTAAAAAGGACCTCGCTTTTTACTTTATTGGGAACATCTCGTGAAATGCTGATTTTGGAGAAAAATGTCTTTAAGCTACTCTTTTTTTGTTTTTGTACAATGCATATGGTGAAAATTAAAAACTTTCAAAGACGTGCTAATATTTGACATTTTTTATATTTGAAAAATTGCTTCGCCGTAATTGTCCAAAGCATTAGTTTATAAATAAATGAGACTTAAAAAGTAGATTTTTTTGTAGTTTTCTTAGCTCTAACTTAGGATACTTCATTTTGTTCTCGTTTGCTTATAAATTAATTTTTTACTGCTATTCGAGCCCGAGTACCCTAAGCGAAGCAGTAAAAATGGTAAAATTCCCGGTCCGAAAACGATGAAAAGAATTTCCTTAATTTTTTTTTGCAATATGCTTTATAAAATACGTACATCAAAATCTATATTGTCGCATTACCTGCTTTTTATTTTTAAGAGTGGAAACCACCTCTATAAGTTGAAAAATTAATAACTCTTCTAATTTTATGAATAAATTAACAAAAATTCATTGGCTTATGTTTTTGAGGTCGCTGAATATGACTATTAGGTCAAAACTTATGAGAAGAAAATATTAAGGGTAGAAATCACCCTTAAATACTCAAAAATTAATGTCTTCTAATTTTACGAATAAAATCACGAAAATCCATATACTTATGTATTTGAGATCGCTGAATATGATTGAGGTTCGGTTTTCCAACATCTCAAATTCTGGCTTCTACCATTTTCGGTTTTCGGTTTTCGATTACGGTTTCGGTGTTCAGAGCAGCGTTAATTTGCGTTTTCGGTTACGGTTTCGGTTTTCGAGAATCTCTTATTTCGGTTTTCGGTTTCAGTTTCGGTTAGAAAAAATCGTAATTACTCTGAGGTTTTTGGTTACGGTTTCGGTTCGGTTACGGTCCCTGGTTATAAAGAAATCAGATTAATACAATTAAGTAAACTAATTAAATAATATTTTTCTGAAATTGATCGGCAATGTCTACATTTTCGGCGCGATTTCAGATCGAGAAATGCACAATTCCAATATTTTAGTCCGTTGCTAAAACTATCAGAAAACAGACCAGAAAAGATCCGGTGCCAAGACACGATCAACAAAACCGTACGGGAATGTTACTTTCCCGGCCTAGGCCGGGAATGTAACATTCCCGTACGGTTTTTATGTATATTTTAGACAGTAAATAAATACACGCAGACAAACCAACTCACATTAAAATTGCATTTATTAGTAAGCATTATGCACTAATACAAATTCTTTAATTTATAATAATATTGATTGTGATTTCAGAAAAAATAGTATGTGTACTTCGGTGTGAAAGCACATTCCCGGACTTCGATGCTTGTTGGCCTCGGCTAGCGCCTCGGCCAACAATTTGCTTTCACACCTAAATACACAATATACTATTGTAATCTGCACTCTAAACATGCTAAAACGCAATGCAAACCGCTTTTTCTGCGTACTATTCGAAAAAATAGACAGCTATTGCTCGTGTCTCTACTTGACATTTAATATGCGCGTACAAACTGAAAAGTTTCAACATTATTTTCAAACTTAAAACCCAAATTCTTCGTTTTTTTATAAGCGTAATTTCATTCTTGTATCATGTTTTTATCAATCTTCTAGTTTTTGGTATATTTCAATTTTAAATACATAATTTTCTTGCGTATGCGCTCAAGCGCCATTTTTAAACCTTCATATCTCTGGTTTGTTGTAGGAAAATAAAAAAAACTTTTCTTTTTTTATAAGTTGCATTTTTGTACTCTCAGCATTTTTTATAAAAATATATTTTCTGAGCAATTTCCAAAAACCCGATTTTTTTCAAAAAATTATGAAAATTTTCATTATTGAAAATGAGTATAGAATGAAAAATAATTATTTTAGAAATTCTAAAAAATTTGAGCATGTCAGTAATAATATGCATTAACAATATCTAGAAGGATTTAAAAAAAATGAATTAATAAGAAATTAGAGAGCAATAAGACAAAAACACAAAAAAAAATAGCGTATTAATTTTTAAATGCGCTAAAAAAACAAAAAAACCATTCGATTTGTTTTCGTAATAGCTGTAATTTTGTACCTTTGCGTTTTTTAAATTAAAGTCCACATTTTTCGAGTAATTTAAAAAAAACGTCTAAGAATACTGATTTTAGGGGATGAAAACTGCAATTTTCAATTCACAATACCGGGTGACACAGGAGATATGTAACACCCCGTAGCATGTTTATTTAAAAATATATTATTTTGAAATTTGGTAGACCTATATAATGTGTGATTGTCCTTTTTTTAGTACAAACAAGAAAATTTTTCCACTTCCGGTTTCGCCGGAAGTGACATCTACTTTGTTATTTCAAATGGCACCCTGTATATATTTTTTTCCTATCTGGTTCTCCTTAAATTGCTCTTTTCAAATATGTATAGCAAGATGGCATTCATTTTTAAAATGGCTACTGAAAACCATTTTATTGCATTAAGTTAAGTTGGCTATGGTATGAAATGTAGAGGTAATTAATGCTTAGTGTGCTGTAATATCAAAAGAACCGTGGTACACAATTTTGTATTTCATATTTGTTTTGTTCTAATCAGTAGCCGAAGAGACTTTGTACAATTTTCATATCAAAGAAAAATCTCTAGACTAAATCCACGAAATC
The DNA here is from genome assembly GCA_936432065.2 of Rutpela maculata. Lineage (NCBI taxonomy): Eukaryota > Metazoa > Arthropoda > Insecta > Coleoptera > Cerambycidae > Rutpela > Rutpela maculata. The sequence continues at coordinate 111,212,150 of OW386290.2, forward strand.
ACAAAAACTAAGATAGAAACACTAATTTTAAATTTTATCAATTTGTAAAATATTTATTCATATTTCACTTTTACCAATTAGATGGCCCCCGAGGTGTCCGGATTTTACGCCACTTGATTTTTTCATATGGGGCCATCTCAAGGAAATGGTTTATAAAACTCCACTGCAAAATAGGGAAGACTTAAAAATGAGAGTTAGGTTAGCAATAAATTAGTTTACTGAATTACATACAGTTAGAAAATGTGCTTAGAGGTACTGGTTACAAGAATTCGACGCTGCAGAGAAAATAATGGCCAGCGTTTTGAGATTCTTCGAAAACAATTTTATTTAAAAGCAAGCAAAATCAGACATAACAATGAATTGTATTGGGTAAAAGTGAAAGATGAATAAATATTTTGCAAATGGGTCAAATTTAAAATTAGTGTTTCTATCTTAGTTTTTATGATTTCGGGGATTTAGTCTAGAGATTTTTATTTAATATAAAAATTCTACAAAGTCTCTTCGGCTACTGATTAGAACAAAACAAATATGAAACACAAAATTGTGTACCAGGGTTCTTTTGATATTGCGGCACATTAAGCATTAATTACCGCCACATTTCATTCCATAGCTAACTTGACTTAGTGCAATAAAATGGTTTTCAGCAGCCATTTTAAAAACGAATGTCATTTTGGTATACATAGTTGAAAAGAGAAATTTAAGTAGAATCAGATAGGAAAAAAATATATACAGGGTGCTATTTAAAATAATGAAGTAGACGTCACTTCCGGTGAAACCGGAAGTGGAAATAATTTCTTGTTTGGACCAAAAAACGGACAATCACGCATTATATAAGTATACCAAATTTCAAAATAATGTCTTTTTAAATAAACATGCTACGGGGTGTTACATATCTGCTGTGTCACCCGGTATATCCAAAAATATGCATTTTAGCAAAAAAGTTTATAAGACTTTTCTTTCTTATAATTTGATTCTCTATCAGATTATGTGTATTTTTTTTTTCCGACAACCAAGAAGGGTGGGGACCACCTCTAACCAATAAGCAGGAAAAATGACAATATAGATTCTTATCTACATACTTTATGAAGCACGTTGAAGAAACAAATTTGGAAATTCATTACATCGTTTTCGGGCTGGGATTTAAAAGCTTCACTTACTGTACTATTAAACTTAAGTATATTTTTCTAAATATAAAAAATGTCAGGTTTTAGTAAACATTTTAAAAACTTATAATTTCCAAAACACCAATAAAAAAATATGTTACATTTTTTTAAGAAAACCGTCTAAACATATTTTTTTCGTAAATATTTATACTTTTTCTGCAAATTTCGTTTATATTCAAGTAGTTCATTCTAAAACTGCAATTGAGATAAATAGATTCAAGAATTTGATTTTTCTCAAATGGGAGAAAAATGGCTATAACTTTAAGACGCCGCACCGTATCTCGATTAATTTTTATCGAAAATTGGATATGAGCCAAAAATTAACGGAAATTTCATAATGTTTAGAAAAAAATCTAGAGATATTCTTCGTTAAAACTCTTGTTTTTCGAAATATTTGCCGTTTTCCCTTTCCCGCCCTTATAAACAAAAAAAAATCTTATTTTTTATTTTTGTAAAACTATATGGCTTTTCTTTTTTTAAGCAATATTTCATTAAATTTCATTCTTATAAATATTTTGTAACTATTAAATGCATGCTTTTACATTCACTCTCTTAATATACGTAGATGTATTTAAAAATTAAAATTTACTTTACCCTTACGTAGGTAGATATCTAGCTAATATTTTTCTTTATATTCAGTTTGCAACAGAATTCTATCAAAATAGAAACAATTGATATTATTAATTGCTCTACCAGTACCAGTGGCAATTACTTAAGTTGGTTACATTCAATCAATAAATGCTTAATGAATGTTATCGCACTTTAATTTAAACAAATATACTTTGCTATATTGATCTCTTGATCTCTTAGTTAACTTGTATTTCAAATTGTTTGAAATCACTTTTTATTTTAAAAATAATAAATAACTGTTTCTATATATAATTTTTGTTATGTTGTGCATGTTCTAGATGTCACTAATATTAAAAAATCAATAGATATTATTACTTAAAAAAATCAATGCAAATAATATCTTTTAGATATGGTAATTTCGTAGTTGTCAACGTATTTAATTTTAAAGAAAAGTTTTTCACTAAATTTAATTCAAGTAATATTTATGATTTATTTTATAAATAAGAATTTTTATTCATAATCAACAAATGAATTAAATCATACTATTTAAATAATCAAAGCAAATAATATCGTTCACATATATTTATTTTACGAATATCAATATTTTTAAAATTAAAAAAAAAGTTTTTCTATTTAAATTAAAATTCAAATATTTATCATTTATTTTGTAAATAAATTATTTCACCTGAAATAAAGAAAAAAATAATAAAAAAGGCTTCAATATCATAAATTTGTTTATTTAAAATTTTCCATATATCACAGAGAGCTTACTTCTAAATTTTACAATTGTTATAGAAAAGAAACATATATCACAGACCATCCTACAATTAATTAAAGCTTTAAAAACTAACCTACGATTAAAGCCAAAAACTTGAGCAATGTGGAAGACACAAAATTGAATTTTTAAAACAAAAAGTTTATAATTTTCTCCGATTTACCAAGGCCTCCAGACGGTCTCCGATTTTTGTGTGTGCTGTGAAGAATAATCCATTGGACTTGGAGAACTTCTCGATGAGGACGGCGTCAAAGGCATCGAATACTGGACACCTTCTTCGTAGTTAGGCGATGCAGGTGGAGTATAAGCACTTGGCACGTGCAGCATAATAGGTGACGACACTTTATCCATTTTCTTTAAACTGTGGCCGAGATGGGTCATCAACTTCGTTCCTAGGTGGATGTCAACCCCGGGGGTTGACGCCAAACACCTAGACACTTCCTTGGCACAAGTGGTGAAACCAGCACGAAATCTATCGGCCTCAACGGTGGGATTCGCCGAAAGTCTTTGCTGGTTTTTTAACTTTTGAAGATGAGCCACAGTCAACTCCAGAATATCGGCTTTTTCTAACTTTGATACGTTTTCACCATCGGTTGCGAGGGCGGACACCATCAATTCTTTAAGTTCGTCGAGGCAGCGGTTTATTCTCGCTCTTCGTTTTCTTTCGAGCATCGGTTTCATGACTTTTCTGTACTGCAAAGTCCTTGAAATCGGCTGAGATTGTTCTTCGCAAGGTAAGACGGCGTAAGACGACATTTTTAACAACAAGGCACTGGGTATGTATACACGAGGCGACTACTGTGAGTGTTGAACTCGGAATGGTTTCCTCAGTGTAAGACTTTTAGTTTTATAGGGGTCCGGAGCCAGGTGTAGGGCTCAGGGAAGCTCGGATCGTGGGAACAGGGTATAGTTCGAGACTATTAGAATAGAAAAAAGGACGGACGAGTGAGTACGCTCCATATGTTTTGAGGATGAATTGGATGTAAGCTAGTCGAATTAATTTGGAGTGTGTGCATGGGAACGTGGATGTATGGGAACGTGCCGTTCGCGCGCTTGTCGCGAGGACGGTGGAATTGGTTTTTAGGCTGTCGGAATTTTTTTTATATTTGAAAAGAGGGCGATATGGCTAAAAGTAATTACTTGTGACCAGGAAAATATTAAATAAACAATAAATTATTTATTTTCTTATTTAGCAAAAAAACTCATATTTTCACTAATTTCCAATAGACATAATATCGTATTCGAATAAAACTGAAATATTTTTATAAAATCGAAACTGAAGACGAAAACCAAGACGAATTCATGAATACTGAAGACTGATTTTAGTATAAATAAGTAAATAATTGTTTGTTTAAAAAAAATTTCTAGTTGATATAGTATTCCTATTATATGACAAATCTAACAAATATACCTAATATTAGTCGTTTTTAATTGTTTATAACATTTATTTCATTAATATTTTACTAATAAGTAAAAAATAAGAGTAATGTTACAAACATATTCGATGTATTATATGCAGTTAATAAATATACATGTTGAACATAAAACACGAGATAAAAAACCTCAAATTATAATGCAAAACAATTTTTTTAGACAACAGGCAATTCTTGTCTGAGTTGCTATACCCGGTGCCACAGGCTAGTGGCTCCCCCCTATATTTCCTTTATTTTTTAAATTATCCATTTGAAATTTGGGGTGCATAAACTACCTGTAAAAATGGATTCTTGGACATAAAAAATGGTACGAGACCATTTCCGACTTACTGTTATTGAACACTAGGATCCACCACCTTCCCATTTGAAAAAAAAAAGTTTTCGATAAAAAAGTGATTTGTTCAATTTTGGAGGCTTCGTAAATAGTTATTAATGAAATTAAACGAAAAATTATATTTTACCCTTGGACTTTACCTGCCGTAGAACAAATTTTGGAATTCCAAAGCACTCTAGACGAATGTCTTAAAATGCTTAAAAAAACTGAACATCGACTCAAAAATTCGCGAAAATCTCGTGGTATACTCAAAATGTTGTCTTGAATCCAAATATGTAAAAATATACAGGGTGTTCCATTTAAAAATCGAAAGTTGCGGTCATTTCCGGGTAAACCGGAAATGGTCTCATACCGCTTTTATGTCCAAAAATTGATTTTTATATGTAGTATGTAAACTACTATACAATCTTCAAGTGGTTAAATTAAAAAATAAAGGAAATATTGGGGGAGCCACTAGCCTGTGGCACCCGGTATATCATGTCGAGTTTAAATTAAAAAATCCATGGATACTGAAGTCTGAATGTAGCATAAATAAACTAATAAATAAATAAATAAATAATTGTCTGTCTAATATTTTTCTAGTTATTCCCATACGATAAATCCAACGAATATGGTATTAGTCTTTTCGATTGTTTATAACATTTTAACCTCCCCACAATAAAATTGTGGGAGGTTACTACAATTAGTCCAAAATCGAAAATTGAGATAACATCAAATCTTTACGTTTTGAGGTCCCAGGAACCCAAAAAAGTGTTTTTGAAAAATGTCTGTGTGTGTGTATGTGTGTGTGTGTGTGTGTGTGTGTGTGTGTGTGTGTGTGTGTGTGTGTGTGTGTGTGTGTGTGTGTGTGTGTGTGTCTGTTAGCACGATAGCGGCGAAGCCACTAAACGGATTTGGATGAAACTTTGCATGAGGGTTTCTTTAGTGCTCCAGAAGATCTGAAAAGGTTTTGATTGAGATCGGATTACGTTTGTTGCTGTTTTGGCACAACAAGTTGTTTATTTTATGATTACTTACAATTTATAATCGAACCATTGAAAAGCAGTAAAAATTCCGATTTCAACGATATATAACACTTGCACTCTTTAGCTTTGGTTTCCGTGAAAAAAATTAAAAACCAAATAACACGCTTCTTGTGTAAAATATATTTTATAGTGGAACCACAGAATACAGTAACTGCACAGAGGCGAAGTCTTTGGCGGTTCCTTTCAGTTTTGATGGCTCGTTTTCTGTGACCTTGCGTACCAGTTGCGTCTACACCACGGTGTATTAAATAGGTGGTCCGGCACTTTCCTATTATAATAATGGCTTCGTAAGTGCATGGTTTCTATTTACTTTAATAGATGGCGCGAGCAATACGGTCCTACAATTACTCGGGCATGTGCATCGTATAACTAACATAACCTCAAATTTTAAGGCGTTTTCGTTTATTCTCATATTTAATGTTTGTATAGGCATTTTTAGCTTGGAGCCATACTGGCTCCAAGCAAATATTTAAAGATTCACGCAAATAATTTTTCAATATTGTTGATTAATAAAAATAGACTGCTAATTATAGGTTAGATTCCTAACCTGCAAAAGTGTCTTATTTTATTGTGACAAACTATTTAAAACTTCATACATATTACGTTGAACTTGACTTTGGTTGAAAGTACAGGAACCAGGCAGAAATTTTAATAATAGTTACGTAATACCTGTAAATCTTAAGAAATATATATTTTTGAGGTTAATTGTGACGACACGTGCAATACTGCATGTAGTGTTACATATATTCTTTCAATGTTTTAATTTAGCTACTTAATGTCAGATGTCACTGGACTCTTGTCAAAAACAAGAAGCCGGGAATGTATGCAACACTGTATGTACGTATGCACAGAACCTATAAAATTATCTATCTATGCGTAAGTAATGAGAGAACTTAGTTGAGCCATCTTTTACAATATGTACGAAGTAAGCACTTATTAAGCCACTGTGAGGGTTGTCGTCGCATCACCGATTTAATACACCCTGGTCTACACTGAGAGATATGTTGTTTATTTCTTTTAATAGGTTAGATTTCTAACCTGCAAAATGCGTTTTATTTTATTGTGACAAACTAAATTTTGGTCGAAAGTATGGGAACCAGGCAGAAATTTTAATAATAGCTACGTAGTACTTTTAAATTTTAAGAAATATATATTTTTGAGGTTAGCTATGACGTCATGTGCAGATCCCCATTTAAGGATACACTGAAAAGACAGTGTATTTCGAGTTGGATTGAAAAATATTACGATTTGAATTGCTTATAATTGGCGCCTATTTTCAATTGAGTTGTACACTAGGTTTTATTTATGAGAATTTTAATTCTCGGTTAATGTTTTCAATATTCCAAAATGAGTGGAAAAAAAAATTCACAAATCCAAACTTAACACGATAAACATCAACAGTGTCAAGATAAAAGTGAGGTTGATTGTTAAACAATTAAGAAATGGCGATGAGTATACAAATTTGGTTTTGGCGGGAAGGCTAGCCTTCGCCTCTGTATAGTTATTGTACTCTGTGGTCTAACCTAACGTTCAATAGACTAGTGTGTTAAAGGGTGCAGACTGTATGCTTAGTAAATTTGAGTGTCAAGTGCATCGAGACATTACAAGTTTTTTCGACGTTCATAAAGCCCATGGAAGGTGTGAGAAGCCTTCGTGAACCGCTCACAAGCCCTACAAGTATAAGCAATCTCACCGGAACGTTTTCGGTGAGTTTTTTCCAATAAAACTTGAGAAAAAGTGACATTATATTTTAAAAACTATTTCCGCTACTTCCGCCATCCCGCCGGAAATTCTTCCGGCAACATAACCTAAAAATAGTGCTACATAACTTAAAAATAATTTAAGACATTGGTACCAACCTAAAATATTTTTTCGAAAACTGTCAAAAACCAAATTCCCCCAGAAAAACATTGAAACCAAAAATTTGACAGCTTACTTCCCCGACCGATTTAGTGAAAAATCGGCCGAGGCCAGAAGATAAAACAAAATATATCAACTCAAACTTAAACGATCCACCATGAACACTACTCCGGCCACATCTGGCAGGGAAGCTGCCCACCAAGAGTTATATGGTTTTTCCAAAAGATGGCCATCCCTACCACCCATTACCAACGAACGGATGTTTTCGTTTAGTTGTTTCCCGTATCAATAATCAAAATTATTAAGTGCTCTTACCTACGAACTTAATTTTTATAGTGTTGTGTTTATTAACCTCCCCACAATAATTGTGGGAGGTTACTACAATTAATCCAAAATCGAAAATTGAGATAACATCAAATCTTTACGATTTCGAGGTCCCGGAAACTCAAAAAAGTGGTTTGTGACCAATGCCTGTGTATTAGCACGATAGCTACGAAGCTACTAAACAGATTTGGATGAAACTTTTACATGAGGATTTCTTTAGTGCTCCAGAAGATCTGAAGAGGTTTTGGTTGAGATCGGATTACGTTTAGTGCCATTTTGGCACAAGTTGTTTATTTTATGATTACTTAGAATTTGTAATTGAACCATTAAAAAGCAGTATAAATTCCAATTTCAACGATATATCACACTTGCACCCTTTCGATTTGGTTTCCGTTAAAAAAATTAAAAATAATTCGTTATATGTGCACATATGACAGCATCCAAAAAATTGGTATTATTGTTAGGGGAAAACGTATTTTGCCATCTGTCAAAAATATTTGGGTTGGCAACCTTTGTGAATGTTGATTTATAGCTTATGGTACGTGACGTCACAGCTAACCTCAAAAATATATATTTCTTAAGATTTAAGAATATTACGTAGCTATTATTAAAATTTCTGCCTGGTTCCCGTACTTTCAACTAAAATCTAGTACAGTGTAATGTTTATGAAGTCCTAAATACTTTGTCCTAATAAAATAGGACTCCTTTTGTGGGTTAGAAAGAAATCTAACCTGTAATTAGCAATATATTTTTTTATTAATCAACCATTTTTAGGTTACATGGTTTTGACAATTTTGACATTTTGCTTGAGGGACAACAAAACGCAGTTTGCGTGGTTTTATATATTTTTTTCTGATTTTCTTGAGAAACTGTGTGTGTTTTCGTAATAATGTCATATAGTGAATATTATCCAACCCTTATGGGTGATGTAAAGTGTCGCTACGATGAGAAAATCAAAATAATTAATATGGTAAATTACTTAGTGTCGACTCACAGCTTCTTCGCAGATCAGCAGTTAAAGGCATACAAATCTTTACAAGCATATAAATATTATGAGGCCGGATTTGTGCAAGAAGTTTGTGCAAGAAAGATAAACTCAAATGTATTCATTGTTATGGGCAAGGCAAGTTTACATTTAAATAACTAAGTGCTAGATTTCAGTGATAAGCTTGTTATATTATCCGTATGTAGTATTCAATAGACTCTGCCAGAAAGTGATTTCTTTACCTTTCTTCTAATCTTTTTTACATTCAAAATAAACCTTATCTCACAATCGCACCTTGTCGCAAAAAAAGATGGTGTTTTATTTTTATTTCACATTTAAAACTGAGATTACTTCTTTGTTTACATTGGAATAAAAAGTTTGGTTATCCCTTAGGCAATATGGTCGACTTATCGTGACGTCATCCTAAGATGGTCTATATAGAAAAATTATTTGCATGAGTTTTTTAACTATCTGCTTGGAGTCACTGTGGCTCCAAGCTGAAAATGCGTAGTCAAACATTAAAAATGTGAATAAACTTGAAAAACTTAAACATGTTATGTCCCTAAATATATTTCATAACCTAAAAATCAACAGTCGTAAAGGTTACCAACCCAAATATTTTTGACAATGTCAAAACTTATTTTAGTTGTTTTTTTTTTAAGGTAATAATTGTTTATAGCCGTGTTCGGATATTACGTCTGATTGATGGGACACGTCACAATCGTTCATTGCAAATCAAGTTAACTGAGCTAAATCTTAAACGATCGAATATTACAAAATAAAGGCCTCGGACGAAGCTCGACTTGCTCGACCTTTTTGATCGAGCAGGAAGATTTTAATTTGACGCATGCGTAGTCTGCTTGAACAGTCCATAATGTTATTGACTGGTTGGTTAGAGCGTCATTTGGGCTAAATTCTGTGTTATTATTTTTTTTTCATTATCCAATATTTTACAAAATCTTCGAAACGTTATCTGTTAATACCCTTATAATATCCGGCAATTGATTAACATGCAACATAAACAAACATGAGAGGTTATGTTTTAACAGATTTCTTGTAGTCCGCTTCAGTTCGTTCGATATTTGTTGATGAAATAAATGGCTCCAAAGTCACGTGTAATTTATCTGTTTGCTCAGTGCTCTGATTTCCGATGTAATATCCAAATACAGCTGATAAGAATCCACCGTGTGGGGAGGTTCCAGCCGCTTCCAGTAGCTGCCGATTTTTTTAATAACATTTTATTAACAAATAAGAAAATAAAGAGTAACGTTGAAAACACATTCGATATATCATGTAAATTAAATAAATGTCCAAAAAAATATATAATGCAAATCTAGTTTTTTTTCTCAGAAAATATGCATTTCTTGCTTCGATTTCAATATATCATAACTTCGCGCTGAAATGAAAAAATCAGCGTTCGTTTTGCAAAAACAATAACGAATACCTTTTTCGTCTTGGATTTCATCTTAAATGAGATCCATATCACGAATATTATATCTAGGATTCGAAAACCGCAAAAAACCATGACGATACGAAAGAGTCAACTTTTTCAACTTTGTGCCTGTGTCATAAATAAAAAAGTTCCAAACATATGTTGTGCTGTGAAAAGTGTTTTTTTGTGGTTCATAAATAATGTGTTTTGTTTTAGATTTTTAATTGCGTTTTAAGTGACCAACAAAAATCGAAATAGTAGAGTAAAAATAAGTTTTTTAATGTGTTTGGGGAGATAAATTTCTGAGGTACACATACAGTGGGTGACACATTTAAGATGAAGACACTCTTATAATTTTTATATATTTTTTTCTGATTTGAACCAAGTGTAGAACAAATTAGTATCTATTTATGGACAAAGAAATATTCACCTCCTACAAATTCAAAGCTAGATAGTCCAAAATAAGTCGAGTAAATCAATAAATCATGTTAAGCATTTTTTATCGGAAAATATTATTAATTAAAGTTGTTCAGAATTGTCCAAAAACCTGAAGTCCGAAAATTCATCAAAATAAAAAAATTGAAAAATTAAAAAATTGATAAATCTAAAAAAATATTTAAAAAAACTACAAATTACTGATATAGTTTCTACCAATCAAGATCTACTAAACAGGCTCTTGATTTCTTCAGATCTGTTTATTACATCTTCAAGAAAACATCCCTAAAAAAACCGTTATAGATTTCTTCACATGTTTCAGCATTTTTAAAAGAGCTCCTAGTCCGAGTTTCAGACGACGGTGTGGTTGTGGGAGTGGATGGAGTAAAAAAAATGAGGCCTTTGTTTCTTGTACGTGCACTAAGTCACAATTTTATTTTTCGCCCCCTTTAATAGTGGGGTGGGGGTTGTAATGGGGGTGGCTAATGTCAAAAGATTTTTTGAGACCTTAGCTTCTCTTATATATACTAAATTCTAATTTTATGGACAGACAGAAATTTTTTTTGCTCAAACTTAAAATCTCGACGTTTCATGATATTCTAAGCCTATCTGAACAATAAACATTTTCAATTTTTTTTTTTGCGTTGCTATACTTCCACTGGATGTGGAAGTAATTAAGTTTTTGAGACAAGTGAAACGTAACGCATAAACATGTAATGAATATACAGAGTATGCCACTCTGACTTTTCACAATCTATTGAGAGGCAGTGTCCTTTTTAGCTGTACGGGTAGTTTTTTCGAAAAGTCCGTAAGAGGGACGCAATATGCAAAACTTGTCAGGATAAGGTACATGGCGGCGCCCAGCGTGAAGCATTTACTATTATACTGCCAAAAATGAACGAAATCCGTTCAATATGGCATTATTCCGAAATTTTGCATATTTTTTACCTCTAGGTACTGTACTATAAAATGATCTGATGAACTCGATTGTGGAGATTCGCGATTCTATTCGGAAAAAAATCCCACTTTTCCACTTTTTTGTGAGATATCTCAAAAATACAGTATTTCACATTTCCCATCCCATTTAGAGAATATTATATAGGTATATTAAGCGAATTACAACTTACACACTTTAATATTTATTATGAAATGAAAAAAATATATTGAAAATACTTAAATCATTTATTTAAACTCATACATTCAAACTTTTTTTATTTAATATGAAATTATCTACTTTCTGTATATTAGTACCTTATCGCTAATATACTACTTAGGAAAATACTTTAAAACACTTATCATTGAATAACCAATCAAAACAACTACTGTTCTAGTTAATGCTGACGATGTATTGAATTACATGATAGGATTCCTAGCATTTTAAGGCCAAAAATATATTGGAAATACTTGAATCATTTATTAAAATTCGGTCATTCACAACAATTATTAAACCTTACATTCTATTTCAACTCTAGAAAAGTTGTACAAGTTTTCTCGAACTCGTTTAGAAGTTCCTCCTCCTCTAGAAGTTTGAATGTTAAATAAAGACAAAAAATCCTCACTTACCTGTAAAACTTCTCTCTTCTCTCAACCCTTTCCTTCGTACTCAAACACGCATTTGAAAAAAATTACAAAAAGTCTTTCCCCTCCCACAAGTTTGTTTATTTAAAAAAATAATCAGTCAGATACTAGAGGTAAAAACAAACGAATTCCATTTTGGTTCCTGAAAATCGCACGACAGGAAAAAAGTTATAAGGGGTTGAATGATTTTCCTTTCCCTACACTCTTCCCCTACCTTAATTGGCCCACCACCTCCATCCCCCGGCTCCATCAATTCTTATCTATTTGACCTGCTTCAAAAAAATCTCATCCCTCTAACTCCTCTTTTTCGAGAAAAAATCAAGGAATTACTTTTTTGAATATTACTGTTACGGCAAAGAAACGTGTACTTTCAAAACAAGTTTCCACGAAAAGTGACCGTCCGATTTTAAAAAACAGATTATGGGCTTCCATCTTCAATTTTTAATTTAACTTATTTTTTCGTCAAGACAACAATAACAAAGTTATCGCGGAAAAACATATTTTTCCCTCACCCCATGAGATTAAACTGAACGAATTGTCAAACAATTCTTTTTTAAAGTTGGATTTATTTCAAAACCAGATCCGCTCAACTAGTTTTGCATTTGCATAATTTAAGGTGTTTCATGTAAAGGTAATATATTTTATTATTGATAATATTATTAATTGAGAAACTTCAAGTGCGTGAATATATTTTATAATAATTCTCTTTTTACTTTTAACTATATTAATAGTTAAAAAATGGTTTGTTTTAACATTTCAATTTATACCTTCTATCTATACATTAATGACATAAGTTAAATAGATAAGGGTTCTCTGTATGAGGTAATATAAATTAGGGCACCCTTACATATTATGCACCCCTTATAGTAAAGTGTGTTAGTATACACGTTGTAACAATGACATCATCCCTAAGTTTGCTTCACTTTTTTCTTTCTGGTATTATAATAAACTTAACTGTTTTTGTAGAACAGATCTAAAACGTTTCCATTTATTTTCTAATATTGTTATTATGTATGTTTATATCTTTTTGCAATGATATTTGTGAAAAATTTAAATAAACTAATGTAACTGTCGCCTGTAAAATATTTACTAATAGTGAAGTCAAATTTAACATAAAAAATGTGAAAAAAACTTTTCAGAACCAGGTTTTTATTATTATTTAGGTGCACTAAAACGAAAAAAATAAAAAAAAATAAAATTAATTGTCGCATTTTTTTTTCTATTCACGCGACAATCTATTAAGACAATTTTATTACTTTAATTTTTTCGTTTTAGTACATACACCTAAATAATAAAAGCTTTTTTAAAAGTTTTTTTACGTTTAATTTAATTTTAAAAATTTTAGTTATGTCTTAATTATTTTATTTTATATTCATACTTCATGACTTTTGACCAAAAATTTGAAATCCGCGTCCCTGAAAACATTTTGATCTTTCAATTTTGATGAAAAAAATTGTAATCCGCGTCCCCGAAAACTCCCAGATATCGATTTTCAATCGTATTGAATCATAAATGAAAAAAATGGTCCGCCATATTGGCACCGCCATTTTGATTTTTCAATTCTGATAAAAAATCGTAATTCGCATCCCCGAAAACCTCCAGATATCGAATTTAAGTCATATCGGACCATATATGAAGAAAAATGTTCCGCCATCTAGGTGCCGCCATTTTGATTTTTCTATTTTTTTTTAATAACATTGCATTATCAAAGGACTTATACAAATGTACAAAATTTCAGCTTGATGGGGTAAGTGCGATAAAATTCTATCACAAATTTTGAACCGCAAACATAGCAAAAGTGTTCATTTTTTTAGGTGTGACAAGTGCAATGAGAAGCTTTGAATAAAATCTGTGCATTATCTCATATACAATTTATGTTACAAAATTAAAATTTTCTACTATTTTTTAGAAATAGTAATAAATAATTGTTCACAACAAAATTTTGAAAAAAACTTTCGGATCATTGATTAACTTACAAAAAAATATATAAAAACCATTAATAATTACTCTACAGATTCAATTAACTCTGTGTTAAACCGTAAAGGAATTATGAAAGTACATAATAAAACAACATTAAAAACCGCTGCCTAAGGAATTGCTACTTCCATATTCAAATTTTCTATCCAAGTTTTTTTTTTAACTATTTAACGTCGGCCTATTTCCGCTACCAGGGCCTATCACCGACGCCAGGAGACGAGCTACCCCCAACCTGAAAATTTTGCCGAACCTCTTCCCTTAAGAAGAGTAGGGATCTTTTACTTGCCTAACATTTAATACACAAGGAACCGCCTGCTTTACATCCCCTCCGAAGGATGGTATATCCACTACGTAATCCTCGTCTGAAATTACGTTGCTTCCGCATATACACTGATATGCAAGCCGCTAGAAGCTGGGACGAGAACGTTGTATTTCCCAAGATGGGTCAACCATCCAAGTACTAACCGCGCTCGACGTTGCTTCAACGGAATATCGACTGATATTCACATTGAAGTCGCCTCTACGCTCGCCCTCTATCTAAGTTACTCACAACGAAAAAATTTTATATGTGGAAATAATGGTTTATGGAACTTTAATAATATAATATTTGAAATCCTCTACCCCAAAACCCATAAAACGATACCCCACATCGGTAGTGGGGTCGTGGTGGTGATAGGGGGGCGGATGAAGTAAAAAATATTTTTAGATTTCTGATTCTTTTACACACACTAAATCACAATTGTTTTTTTCATCCCCTTTAATAATGGGGTGGGGGTGGTAATGGGGGTGGCTAATGCCAAAAATTTTTTTGACACCTTAGCTTCTCTTGTATATACTAAATACCAATTTTATGGACTCTTACCTGCTTGATTTACGTATTTACTCCAAATTTACCCCAAATTTACCCCAATTTACCCCCCAACCCTTCGACGGAACAAGATAAAAATATAATCTAGTTCCAGATCTCGTTAAAGTACATATCTGTACCAAATTTCAAGTCAATATCTTAAACGGTTCCAGAGTAAATGTGTGCACAAAAAAAGTTACAGGCAAACAGATAGACCGACAGACAGGCAGAATTTTTTTTTCGCTCAAACTTAAAATCTCGACATTTCATGATATTCTTAGCCTATTTGAACAATAAAAATTTTTAAAATTTCAACTGGATGTGGAAGTAAAAATACTCTACTTCTATTTGGAACCGAGATACCTTAATTTTTGTATTTGGGTCGTTCATAAAACAATCCAAAATTGCAATTCTTAAAATGAATCTAATGAATCTCCTTTGAGAACATAACGCAATGAAATTTTCCTTTTAAAATTAATTTTTTCTCGAATATTTTGGTCTTTTTATTCAATTTAGCAAAAAATAATTTATTTAAGTAAACTTTGTTGATAAAAAATACAACCATTTTTTAATACTTTTTCTCAAATCTTATCTTGATTTTTGTCGTATTGGAAGATATAGCTGCTTGTTTTTTCGATCGCTTTAATTTTACACAATTTTTATCGTACTGAAACGGTTTTGATATAATTTTAAAAAATGCAGTGGTGGATTGTTTGCAACAAGGTGATTAGTTGAGTAAAAAATATAAGCATTGAAGAAAAACCGTCCTAAACAAGACGAAATATCAGTTTGTCAATTAAATGCTGTTTCTGTTTTCATAAAAAATCCACAGAATAATTTGAATATGGAAAACTACTAACAAATGCAAAAAATGGCTTAATACTATTGCAAAACAGTATTAAGTTATACATTAAAAACATAGCCATTCCTACCATTCGATGCACACAAAATAGAGGCGATTGAAAAGTTTTTTTTACTTTCAGTTGAATAAACATTTTTGCCTAAAATTTGGCACGAAGCATTAGTTCAATGAAACGCATAGTTTCATATATTTTCGTTCAAAGTGAATTATATCATTGTATATTTTAAATTATACAACAACGGCAATTTTTAACGGTTTTCAATTTTTTTTTTGTCAATTTAACAAATCATCAGAACGTTTTTCATCGTTTTTTTTATTCGAAACGTTATTGCGAACAATAAAATACTTTTATTTTTCTGCTGTGATTATTAGGACCGGAAATAATAAGAGTGTAGCAAAAACATATGAAGCAATGGTCAAATATAATTCAACACTTCTCAGTTCTTATTGTACTTGTCACACCGAAAACAAATTAAAACAATAAAACCGCTGCAATAATATTAATAATAATAATCTCGATCTGCCAAACCCTCATAGGCGTGCAGATCACCTCCGTTTTAACCAACTAACCGGTTAGGTTGAGGTAACCACTTCTAACCTGTTTTTTCTTCAAGTTGACATCGATGAGTACTTACAGTAAAAAATTAGCCAAAGTTAATTTATCGGAACATATAAATAATTGCAAAAAACTATAGTTTTTTTATGTCACGAATTTTGTCGAATTTCATCTTCAACTCGCGATATCTCGGCAAATAATGAATATTTTTAGATGAAATTTCAGCACGACATTGCTCAAGTTATTCTTTAAGATATTGAATTGGTCCAAACCTTTATTTATTTCACAGATGAAAATAGTGATTTTTCAAAAAATTTCTTTTGTCAAGCCTAATTTTTTTTTTCAAACACAAAAGTTGTGTGACGATCTTTTAATACGATAATTTTTGACAAACTTCTATTAAAGTACAATATTTAAAGAAGTTTTTTGTAAAGTTTCTCGTATTCATATTGTATATATAAAAAGTTAGCGCACTTTGAAGTAGCAGCGTTTAAATACAAAATATATGAAATGTTTCGAAGATGTTGGACAATATTTTTTCGGAAACTATTTGAAACTTTTTCTGAGATTCACGTCATTTTCTATCGCTATGACATTAGTATGAATCCTAAATCGCAAGAGAGGTCAAAAATGTATAAACTAAATTCTAATATTTACGATATTAATGCTAGACGACCTATACTAGATTAGGATAAATTTATGTCTACAGATGCAAATAAAAATGCTTTGAACCTATTTTTGTGCGACTATATTGAAAAAAATATTGAAATTCCTCAGACTTCTGATAAAATTATTAATAAAACATTATATTTGGCTGGTGGATACAAAAATCTTCTTGTAACTAAATAAATCACTGATTCACTTAAACGTGAGGTTACAGATTAATTTTCGAATCATGCTGAAGCTGACAATTGAAATTGTTAATGCATGGACAAAATTTGTGATTGGAATTTATGACTTCAAAAGTAAACAAGACAATATTAACGACGTGAGAGTAATCTTAGCTCGAAAAAAAAACTCCTCCGTTGAAAAATTACCTAAATCGTACCCAGCTCTCCTTCAACACATGAAACGCTGTTTTTGTCAAGTGCACGTATGGTATAATGCGCACATATCCATTTTTGAAGCACTCAATCCAACTGATTTTGGCTGGAAATTTGAACATGAAGAACTTTTGCCAATATATTTTGAAGGACCAACAAGTTTGGAGCTGTTTCAAAAGTATATTTGTAATTGCAGATCAAAAAAAAACATCTTGTGATAATGAATTTTGTTCGTGCTACGCTGCTGGAATAAAATGCTGTCTCATTTGTAACTGTACATCAAATTGCTCGTTGCAGCCCATAGATGTCGATTCAGATTAAAAATATTAAAAGCAACCCAATGTATTGTGTATTTTTTAATTTATCAACAATTAATTTAGTATTAGTTATTTCCACTTTACAGTAACCTGTAAAAAGGGAATATGTAAAAACACATTGCATTGATATGATAGTATATGCCTGAACTACGGCGACCACCACAATGAAACATGCCGCGCGTAAACAACATGTCTGCTGCGCGCGGAGACGCTATTTCAAAGTGCGATAACTTTTTATATATGCAATATAAATACGTGAAACTTTACAAAAAACTTCTTTAAATATTGTACTTTAATATAAGTTTGTCAAAACTTATCGTATTAAAAGTTCGTCACTCAACTTTTGTGTCTGAAAAAAAAAATTAGGCTTGACAAAAGAAATTTTTTGAAAAATCACGATTTTCATCTGTAAAATAAATAAAGGTTCGGACCAATTCAATACCTTAAAGAATAACTTGAACAATGTCGTACTGTAATTTCATCTAAAAATATTCATTATTTGCCGAGATATCGCGAGTTGAAGATGAAATTCGACAAAATTCGTGATATAAAAAAATTATAGGTTTTTGCAATTAGTTACATGTTCCGATCAACTAACTTTGGCTAATTTTTTACTGTAAGTACTCGTCGATGTCAACTTTAAAGAAAACCAAGTTAGAAGTGGTTACCTCGACCAAATCGGTTACTCAGTTTCTAGAGCACTTATTGGGGGTGATCTGCACGCCTATCACAAGTATAGTACGAAAAAATCAGAACAAGGGTAGTGTCTCCCTCATTTAGGGGTGGTTCTAGAAGGGTGGGGAAAAGCACTGTAACCATCGTGTTCCTAGCCTTCGAAAACAAAACGAAAAGATCGTTTTTCAGCCCTTTCACAGTATTTTCGGAATGTTTTGTCTTTCATTTTTCAACCTCCGGAAGTTGTCTTGGCGTATCCTGATCAAAAGATACTCGGTTTATCAATATTCCCTGTAATAACCCCGATCTGTCAAGCCCTCGCAAGCATAGTACGAAAGAATCGTTTTTTTTCATTAGAGGTAGTTCCAGAAGAGTGGGAGAAAGTATTGCAATTATCGTGTTATTCGCCTTCGAAAACTGGAGGAAACCGTTCTTCAGTCCTTTTGCAGTATTTTCGGAATGTTTCGTCATTCAGGAAGAGGGTGGTTCCGACCCCCGGAGGTTGTTTAGGCGTCTCCTGCTCAAAAGATACTCGACTTATCAATATTCCCTGTAATAACTTAGATCTGTCAAGCCCTCACAATCGTATTATGGAAAAATCAGAACAGGAGGTAGTAGTAGTTTTTTTGGGGGGGAAAACGTACACCACCTACATTTCCGTGGTAATAGAACGTTGAGAGTATGTGACTAGAGCCAACGCATGTCGTTTTATTAGATTTAATAGCCATTTAACCCCGAGGGATGAAATGTCAATTTGCGAAAAATCGAGCAGTGAAACATATATGATGTGATATTCGAAATCATCAGTTCAAAAAACATAAGGATAGGTGTCTTTCACCATTGGAAAATAATTTTTTTTTTGTGTGCCTGTGTTATTTTTTCAAAAATGTTTGATAGAATAGAGAGTAAGGATATTGGTCGGTAATTAGAAATTTGAAGTTTATCTCCGGACTTATATAAAGGTTTGCCTACAGCGATTTTGAGAGCATATCGTTAGACCTTCAGGAGCTGCACATCGTCAATAAAGGGTTAATTCTTCGCCTATTCGAGTATTTGGCGAATGCGCCGGTTATTTAAATTACAAACTTAGTTTTCGATTTATTTGAAATAATAATTTGTCAAAAACGTTTTTAGCAATGTCTCATCTCGATAGACATTCAAAGAGCTGTACATCATCAATAAAGAGTTAATTATACTAACGTACACTGTAAAAAGTCAGGGTAAATTCACAATGCAGTTACATTAAATATTGATGTAAAGACGGGCATTTTTACATAAAATCAGTAAATATAATAATTTTGGAAAAGATGTGTGAAAACACTGGAATGTGTATTTTTACATACGTATTACAGAAATAAATGTGATTATACTTATAAAATTCACATAATTCCTTAAATTTACAGCTAATTTTACATTAAATAATCGTGCTATTTCACATTACTCTCCTTTGAAATATCCTTCAATGTACTCGTGAATTCACATTTCACTTGTAACTTCACAACCTATATTAGCCTGATCAAATGGAAGTTTTTCGGTAACATGAGTCCGGTGGACGGTTTCTCAACGGAATTATATGTTTTCTGAGGTGCTGAGCACGAATCTGAAATTTGCTGCCTCGTAGCAGTACCGGTTCAGGTCGAAGAACGCAAAAAACCTCGAAATATTCGGAGTATTTCCGGTTTTCCGCTTATATCTTGCAAACGACGCGTTGTACGGAAAATATTACTGTTCTCAAAGTTTAAGAGCATTAAATTCTGCGTCGAATGACCTCCCTAACTAGTCAGCTGGAAAAAAGAGCAAGTAAGTTGTAGTGTGAAGATGCAATGTATAGAAAATACCTGATAGCAATGTCCATTTAATTTTACTCCACAGTAATATTTTCCGTACGATGCGTTGTTTGCAAGATATGAGCGGAAAACCGGAAAAACTCCGAAAATTTCGAGGTTTTTTGCGTCTTTCGACCTGAGCCGGTACTGCTACCAGGCAGCAAACTTCAGATTCATGTTCAGCACCCTTCCGTTGAGAAACCTTCTACCGGACTCATGTTACGAGACAGTGACTATATTGACAGCGACCTTATAAATCGGTCTAATTTGGAAGTTAGGGGGGACGCAAAATTTAATGCTCTTCAACTTTGAATACAGTAATATTTTCCGTACGACGCGTCGTTTGCAAGATATAAGCGGAGAACCGGAAAAACTCCGAAAATTTCGAGGTTTTTTGCATTTTTCGACCTGAGTCGGTACTGTTACGAGGCAGCAAGCTTCAGATTCGTGTTCAGCACCTCAAAAACATATAATTCCGTTGAGAAACCTTCTACCGGACAGGCACTTTTGAACACCATTTGATCAGGCTATATTGCTGGCAACAACTAACCCATTTTAACTACAGGTATTTTGTAGTATTCCTTTTTACAGTGTAGCTCTCCTTCAACCGATATCGATGGGGTTTTCTTTATATAACATTATATTACGAGATTATTATATAGATTATTTATAGTACATGGTGGTTTTTTTTTTAATTTTCTTTTCAATTTTATTGGTTTGTGAAATGTTGGAGGACTATCAAGTAGTTTAAAATTGATAAAATGTATCTATTTTGGCGTTTTCGAAAAAAAATAGTAAAATCCTTATTTAGGCGCCGTAGTTCACTTATTCCTAGATGCATGTTTATGGGAACTTTTCTTACTATTTATACATGCAGTGTCATCTTCTAAATGAACGAAAGCCACTTCCCTAACACACCGTATAACATTTAATGAATAGTATCACTAAATATAGCACTTTGCTAGAACAAAATTTCAGTTTTATTAGAATGTTTAGAACTGGGGAGAATTACAATCTGAGTTTCTATACAAATACCAAATTACATACTACTACACTAGACGCTTGTTTTATTAATCAAATTGATATCATTGGATTTAGAAAAAAAATCTCCCGATAATGCCAAATTGGCTGGCGAAATTAGAATCCAACGTAGTGATTTGTAATTTGGTGTTGTGAAAACTAGAACTAACATCAGTGAATATGTACGAACTGTAAAATTGTCAGAAAAACAAAAATAAAATTAATTTAAGTAAAACCGAGTTTCCTACCAGAAATAGGTTCAATATTACTTATCTCAAAAAAGCATTATTGAAATAATCAGTAAAACGACTATGTAGGCGCAATCCTTAAAAAGTTATAGCTCTCTTGAAATCAATTTCAACAACAAGTTTATAGGAACTTGTCTTATTCTTTATATGTAAGATGAGCTAAAAAAAAAATTAAATTCGTCCTCAGTTTATAAGCTTTATTTTTTGATCTCCACAATTTTTTCGAAAAATTGAAATATTTGCAAAAAAACTCAAAATGTTTTTTTTTTAAATACCTTTATAATTTGAAGTGCACCTTTTTTTTCTAAAGCGAGTGCTTTAAGCAGGCAAAAAATATATAGGCCTCTATGTTATGCTATGTATTAATGAAAATTCTCAATTACTTGATAATTACAGTAACAAAATGGCGAAATTTTTGTTAAAAATTGTGAAGACATACATTGTTTCGGTCATAACTTCTTTGTTCTTTATACTACATAAAAAACATTTAAAAACTTCATTAATACATCTTTAGTTTTAGTTTGACATAAGTACCATAGTTTCTTAAGATATTTAAAATATAAACTAAATATTTCTTTCAAACGTCGAACACCTTCAGATTCATCAAATCTACAGAAATAATGAAAACAAGTTTATTCTCAGTTTATAAGCTTGGTTCCTTCTGGCTCTCGGCATTTTTCGGTAAATGTGATGTTTCTGAAGTTATTCAACAAAAACCATTTTAAGATACCTGTCTTCTCGAGCTAACATCGCAATTTTCTTGTCGTTATCACTTAGAAACTCAATTTGTATGAAATTGATTTTTTCTCAAAATTTGATTCTCTTCAATTAAAATAGTTTTTTTTTGGGTTCCGTCCCCCTGAAGAGGGCTGACATCCACCTTCTACAAAATGGCAAGCCCCTGTATAGTATATAAACGTTTCTTTTATGCATTCACTATTAAATTATAAAAAAAATGAAATTTAATCCATATGACAATATTTCTAAATAAAACTGAAATCTGCTAATATTGAAAATTCATCAAAACTGTTTTAATCAATGGAAATCATCAATGAAAATGAATATAGAAACTATTTATGTATTTATTGGTACTTACATTAAAATTAATAGAATTATTTTTAAAATCTGGAGTTCTTGGACGTTGTGTCATCTGAATGACAAGCTGTAATCTTATAGTACATAAAATGCTCAGCTATTAAGCGCAATTTTGATGTCGTTATTACTTAGAAACTCAATTTATATGAAAAATCACATAGAGCTTTATTCTCAAAATTTGATTCTCTTCAGTTCCAATAGTTTTTTTTTTATTTCACCCCCCCCCCCCCTCGAACAGGGGCGGCATCGACCCTCTACAAAATGGCAAGCCTCTGCATATATAGTATATAAACGTTTCTGTTATGCATTCACTATCAGATTATAAAAAAAACTGAAATTTAATTCATATTGCAATATTTCTAAATAAAATTCAAATCTCTAGTTACTGTACTAATATTGAAAATTCATCAGAATAGTTTTAATCAATGGAAATCATCAATGAAAATGAATATAGAAACTATTTGAATTATTTTTGAAACTTGGAGTTTTGGACGTTGTGCCATCTGAACGAAAGGCTATAAAGCTTATAGTACATAGAATTCTGAAAAGATGGCGCCAGCTACATTAATTTCAGAATATTGACACAATTTGAAAAACAATTTTAGCCACATACCTATTATAATTACAATTAAGGCACTTATTTCAAATTTTACATATTTTTGCGTTGATATTGAGAAAGAATAAAGTATTTCTTTTTATATATAATTTTGGTGAAGATGTTCGTGAAGATGATTGTATATTTGTGCTTATCATTGTTTAATTGACAAATTTAATCTTAAGGTTAATGAGATTTGAAAAATTGATGAAATATACTAAATAATGGCATAAGATGATTATATTATTAAATTTATTACTGAATAAAAATACAGACAATTTAGATACCTCAAAAAATTTGTAATGAAAGATATCTTATATTTTTGTATATTTATTTACGATAACAACTTTCAAGTATCTATTACTATTGGAATGTATTTGCCACTTTATTTGTGGTGATTAATTTACCTTGTTGATAATAGATTTTATATTTTTTGCTATTTTGTTTACACTTTAATGTAAAACCTGAAAGAGAACATTTAAAACAAACAAACATGTATATAACAATTTATATTTATTTAAAAAATGTATTTTCAATATCAAAAATACAATAATTGTATCACAGTAACGCTTGCAATACACATATTACAAAAAACTAAGGCATAATAAACATTTTTTAATTTGATTGATTACATTGCCTTCAAAATCACAGGTACCAACATTAATATCACAAACAATTAAATCTAATTCAACCCTAAAGATTAATTTAAAGCTTTTTAATGAAAAAGAGAGATCTTTCTCTAAAAACTAACCCTACATATTTAAAGCAATTGAGCAATGAATTGTTATGAAAGACAAAGTGAGATTGTTTATATATTTACAAAATTAATAATTTACAATGATTTCTTTCACCAAGGTCTCCAAACTTGTTCCTCTTTTTGCGCCACTTTTAACAAACCGGAGGTGGTGCAATCCATCGGTTGACTTGGGGACGGCGAATGTCTTGAAGAAGTAGACGACGCAGGTGTCAAAGGCATTGCATAGGGGTGCGTCACACCCTCCAAATTGGGCGAGCCAGGGGGTGTATACGCTGAAGTCACTTGTATCACTAGCGGAGACACTTTGTCCATTTCATTCAGGCGGTGTCCTAGATGGGTCATCAGCTTCGTACCCAGTTGTACGTCCACCCCGGGGGTGGCGGCGAGACACCTGGAAACTTCATTGGCACAGTGCGTGTATCCCGCTCTGAACCTGTCAGCATCGATCACAGGATTTGTGGACAACCTCTGTTGGCGGCGAAGTTTGTGGAGGTGGCGCACTGTTAATTCGAGGATGTCAGCTTTTTCTAATTTCGATACGTTTTCCCCCTCACTTTGCAAAGCTGTGACCATGAGTTCTTTGAGTTCGTCAAGGCATCGGTTTATTCTAGCTCTTCTTTTTCTCTCGAGCATCGGTTTCATAACTTTTCTGTACTGGTACGTTCTCGAGATGGGTTGGGGCTCTTCAACAGTGGAAGACAACATTTCGTACGACATTTTTAAAACACTTTGTTACACTGATTATCACACGAAGTGAACGATAAACGAGTCAGACTCGGAATGAAGTCGAAATGGTAGGGGCTGGCTTTTATAACGAGCCCAGGTGTGGAGCAGAGTGAGTTAACAGACCCATGTTGGTGAGCCCGATCGTGGGAATCTCAGAGGCTATGGTGTTCCCACACTTTAGCCACCTGTGACCAGTCGAGCGCGTGCAGCTGCTTTCGCGCTATCTCTCTTTACCGAGGACTCTTTCTAGTACTGCTACTTTTCCATAGACGGGGAGAAATTAATTTCTATTGAACGGAATAAAAAAAATTATTAGGTTTTTAAATTACAGTTTGACAGAAAATCGCAATTTTAAATGGCATGATAGCTAGGCGTGGGTTTAGCGAGCTGGAAAATTGAGGTAAAAAAAATTAAAGTTTGTAAAATTGTATTTTTTAATTAATAGAGTCAAATGGGAATCAGTTTATGACGTAATATATGCTACCGAAAGAAATGCAAATTAGAACACAGTTCACAGTTTTATTCATATAAATTTCCCGCAGTATTTTTTTTGTTTTTAACAGGGGTTTGCTAGCTCAATAGTTAACGTGTCTAACAATAGTCTGTATCCAAATTATAAATTTTTAATACAGTCAAAAATGTATTTGAATCCCAACATTTTAAGCTCAAGTTTAGTTAATAAGTTTCAATATTCTTCTTTGGAAGTTTGTCTCTTTACTACCATTTTAATTAGCCCCAGATGAAAGGAGATCTGTCATTGTCACATCATCATATTTATTCTTAGTTGATTTTGTCTCGTCTCGCCCAGTCCTTCAATTGCCAAGGCGTTGTGCGCCATGGATGTCTGACTGCCAGAAAAAAACCTGTTGTATTGTTTAATAAATAAAATATATTTGAATTGAATTGAACTGTACGTACCTAGAGAAGTAGTTCAAACCTCACGGACAGCGAGATAATTAGACTAGCGTCTTTTCCATTATACACACCAATTATTTTGGGTCTATTTTTCACAGGATTTATCTTATACACTTTTTAATTCGCCCATCTCACGGAAAAAGTTGCTATTTCTGTTTCAATATCTCTTTAAACAGATTTGGCCTCGCTGCGTTTAGCCCTTCAATTGCCGCAGCAATTCGGACCGTGGATGTCTGGCTGGTTCCCGACGAGTGCTCGGGGAGGACACTATGTTGTATTTAATTTAAATCAAATTTGTTTTTGATTTCATTTGGCTAGCTTTCACTCTAGGTATACCTAGCGAAGTGGGTTCGAATATACAAACAACGAAGTAATTTTTCATTGTAAATATTCCCAGATGGTCTACTTTCCACTGTAAACTGTAGTTTATAGTGAATACTAAATACTTTAAAAACCGACCTAACATTCACAGTCTGTGTATTCCAACTGTCACATCGGATTGAGAGCTTTGTAATAGTAATATGTGCTTTAATACCATTAAATAATAATTTCTGAATTTGATTTCGTTATTTGTTATCCAACAAATTGTGTCGTAGATGTGTATGGGCCTTGGCCCCCCTGCCATCGACGCTTATGTTTAATTCTATGAGACCTGCTAAATGCAATTGTGCCCTTCCTCCTTATCCCGTAGAATCTATCTCCATCCTTTATTGAGCTCGTGCGAGTAACGTGCCTCGGTATTTTTGTAATTTTGTCTCGCTTTTCTGAAGGGTCCCTGATTTGTCTTTGTTTAGCCATATTAGGATAAAGGTCGCTATTAAGTCACCTTGCTTATTGACTCGCACAAGCTCAATTAGATGCCGAAGGAGGAAGAGGACATGCGACAAAATTTAGGTTTGCACAGGGTGTTGTGTCTTTATTACACTTAGCACGGTTTAGTCTTTTAATCTCTTTAGCTTCCCAGGAAGTTATGCAATCGGAGAAAAATTCGCAACTCTGATTCTTACGTTTCAGAACCCAAAGAATATTTTGGGTTAAGTGAAATTAAGTACGTCAGTTTGTATTGTAATTTTATTATTTGACTTGATCTCAGAGATAGCCAAACATTTTTTAACGATTTTTTGCATACAGGGTCTCCAGGTTTTTAAATTTTAGAATCCAAAGAATATTTTGGGTTAAGTGAAATTATGTCAGTTTGGATTGTTGTATTGTTTTTATCTGACTTGATTTCAGAAATGGCCAAAAATTGTTTAACAAATTTTGTGCAAATACAGGGTGTTCAGACCCACGGATGGAGTTTGAAATATGAAAAACTTTTTTATTTGTCGATTTATGAAGAAACGTCTATCTTCATAAGAAATTTTGCTTCTTTTATAGTACAAACATATAAAATATTTGTGTCCGACATTAGCCTACATAACACAGTTTGTACTTAGTATTTACTTGTACATACTAAAGTACAAACTAGTTGTAGTATGTACAATTACATACTAAGAACAAACTGTGTTATGAGGAAGTCTACACAGGTGCCGTCAAAAAGGAATAGTTTTAAATTTATAGCAACAATATAAGGGGACTAAGCGAGATGATGTCTGCATGCCTGCTTGTCTGTCTGTCTGGCGGTCTGCCTGTCAGTCTCTTGTCTGCCTATTGGCGCTATATCTACAAACCCGGAAAACACAAAAATTACGGCCCTTAAATGGGCCATTCTAGCGATCAACGACTTTCTTATGGCATATGCGAGTCTTTTGTGACCCATAATAAATTATATGCAGGAGTACCATAACATCATGTTGTTATGAATTGCCACATAACAACCAGAAATGGTCAATTATGGCGCAGTCATAAAAAATGCTGCTTCAGTTTATACGTTGCTGGTACTTTTATGGTAATATATAGGGTAATATTAAAGTACCGCATGCAATTTTTTACACAAAGGGCCAGCGAAGGTAATTCGGAAATTAATGATTACGCATGCGCATCGTGTAATATGAAGAATCTCTCAAGGGCGTCACCGAGCAGCATCCGCCATTTGCGTTTTCGTGTTGTATACTTGGCCTGTGCGTTAAAATTTGTGTAGCTAACTTTGTGGTTTGGACAGTTTGTTAAGTCTTTTAAGTACCTATTTTTTATAACGAAGTGTGTTGCAATCTTATATGGTTTGTTTGATTATAATTATAGTCGATTAGGGAAAAACTGTAAGTTAGCTAAAGATCTTCATCAGCCAGTTCTCATCATGTCGCCTTGAAATTTCAAGGCGATACTAATTAGTGTTTTATATAAGAATTTGTACAAAATCATGGCTAAAACCGCTACCCAAGGAATCACTACTTCCACATTCTGATTTTCTATCCAAGTCACTCACAACGAAATAATTTTGTATGTGGAAATAATTGTTTATGGAACTTTAATAATATAATATTTGAAATTCTCTACCCCAAAAACACATAAAACGATACCCTACATCGGTAGTGGGGGTGGTGATATGGGGATGGTAGTGGGGGTGGATGAAGTAGAAAAATATTTTGAGGTTTCTGGTTCTTGTACACACATTAAATCACATTTTTTTTTCATCCCCTTTAATAATGGGGTGGGGGTGGCTAATGCCAAAACTTTTTTTGAGACCTTAGCTTCTCTTGCATATACTAGATACCAATTTCATGGACTCTTAAATGCTTAATTTACCTATTTACCTCAAATTTATCCCAATTTACCTCCCCCTTTTACAGAACAAGATGAAAACACAATGTAGTTCCAGATCTCGTTAAAATACATATGTGTACCAAATTTCAAGTCAATATCTTAAACGGTTCCAGAGTAAACATGCCCACAAATAAAAAGTTACAGACAGACCGACAGACAGAATTTTTTTTGCTCAAACTTAAAATCTCGACGTTTCATGACATTCTAAGCCTATTTGAACAATAAAAATTAAAAAAAAAATGTTTGTTGTTACTATACTTCCACTGGATGTGGAAGTAATATTAACGAAAGGTATTTGTTTTCTTGAGAATTTTAGGTTTTAGTTCTGTTGTCATATAAATTTTATTTTTAACTTTCTTATTTATATGTATTTCATTGTTAGCTTACAACTTGTTTCGCTTTTATTGATACCTGACACCTGACATTTTCAAACTTCTCAATTCACAAAATATCAATAATGACAGAATTGTTTGGTCTGGTTATCTATTTTTCAATATTGGATTGTAATACTTTTATAACATAGGCATATATTTTGCTAACTCTTTGGGTCTTCCTATGTAAATTTCCTGTGAAAAAAATTATATACCAGAATCTAGTAGGTTATGCAAAATATATGGCTGCTTGAAAGTGTTCCTATAATCTAATATAAATGTATCAGATTAGAGACAAGAATATGCCGGTCAAAGGGTGACATCAACAGTGGTCCTTTGATGGTCCATTACTGTACACTGTTGGCAAATTGAAGGATGACCAGCTGCTCGTCGCGCCGGTGGGACATTTCGCTTCGGGTCTGTTCGCAGGTTTATGGCCTTCCATGAAACTACCAATTATGATAATGGTGGCGATGGTGTGCTTGACCACGTGTGTGCCAATTATGAGTGTTTGCTGGGAAACCACTTGATACACAAGTATAATATTTAGTATCAAAGAAAGATATGTAAAAAACTATACATAGTTGTCACCCTAAAAAATTAATGATAACTATGACAGATGTTAATATTTTTCATGTAATTAACACAACTACTATTGAAGAACAATATGAAAAATATACAGGGCGGTGACTATAAAAAATAGTTATGGTGGATATGATATTTGGACTGTAGTTGACATAATTATCAGGAATGGTGGATATCTTATAAAGTTTGGTCTATTACACTATCACATTTATCATAAAATATCTCTTATAAAAAATCTTTGTCAAAGAACTTTTATAGTCTAATGCGGGATTTACTGAAAAAATAATTTTGCATCATAATTTGTATTTTTTATGTATAATGTGCATACGTCTTTAACAGTACAAGATTATTTTTACAAGCTATTATTTAATTTGCTTTGTATGTCTATATGCTAGTATGTTTAATTCAAATCTTGCAAGTCAATTTTGATCAACTTAACGACGTCCATTCTAGCTGCAATTTTGCATACACGTGTGGCTCTGGTGACAATACATTCATATGGCACCAAAAAGTGTGCTTTTTAGTTCTTTAGTTTTTTCAAACTATAATTTGGATAGATGGTGTATTCACTGAGACGTTGCATTCTAAGAAATGGTGAAGAATGTGGCATTCTTTTAAGTAAGGACGATGTAATGAATATAAAACTAATTAAGACGTAACTAAAAATTAAAAAATTAAATTTAATTTAAAAAAACTTTTTAAAAACAAGATTTTATTATTATTTAGATGCACTAAAATGAAAAAAATCATGTTCTATTCTTGCATCAGCCGCATATATTACTTCGTGTTTAAAAAAAAATCACCGATTATTATAAGAAAAAAAACCGCTGCCCAAGGAATCACTACTTCCACATCCAAGTCTCTTACAACAAAATACTATATTTGCACTCCACTATGTAAAAATAATTGTTTATGGAACTTTAATGGTATAATATTTGAAATCATGTACCCCAAAACCCCATAAAATTATATGCCACATCTGTAATAGAGGTGGGGGTGAAAGAAGTGAAAAAAATTCTTGATGACTTTGGCTCTTGTACACACACTAAATCACACTATTTTTTCACCACCTTTAATAATGGGGTAGGGGTGGTAATATAGATGGCTAATGCCATTTTTTTTGAGTCCTTGGCTCCTCTTATATTTACTAAATACCAATTTCATGGACTCTTACTTGCTTGATTTACCTATTTACCCCCATTTACCCCAATATACCCTTCAACCCTGCAACGGAATAAGATCAAAATATAATCTAGTTCCAGATCTCGTTAAAAAACATACGTGCCATATTTTAAGTGAATATCTTAAACGGTTCCAGAGTAATCGTGGGCACCAAAATGATACAAGACTAACGGACAGACTGACGCAACAGACAAATTCATTTTGCTCAGACTTAAAATATTGACGTTTCCTTTAATATACTTCAACTGAATGTCGAACTAATACGCAGAAAATGGCAAGACAAAGATATAAAAAATCGTTGTGTGCCGTAAACTACACGATAGAAGTAAAGCCTCTACTACAACCATTTTCTTTGAGGAAACCTACTACGCATCCATACTACTCAAGGTAACCCACTGTGCATCCAATTTACTCGAGTAAAGCCACTGCGTATTCATACTTCTTGAAGTATGAATACGCATTCATTTTACTCGAGGAAACCCACTACGCATCCATATCACTTGAGGTAACTTACTGCGCATCTATAGCACTCGAGAAAAGCCACTGCGCATCCATACTACTCGTAGTAACCTACTGCGCATCCATTGTACTCGAGGAAAGCCACTGCGCATCCATACTACTTAAAGTAACCCACTGCGCATCCATACTACTTGAGGTAACTACTGCGATCTATAATACTCGAAAAAAGTCACTGCGCATCCAAAATATTCGAGGAAAGCCACTGCGCATCCATAATACTCGGGGAAACCTACTGTGCATCCATAGTAGTCGAGAAAAGCCACTACGCATCCATACTACTCGTGGTAACCTACTGCGCATCCATTGTATTCGAGGAAAGCCACTGCGCGTCCATACTACTTAAAGTAACCCACTGCGCATCCATACTACTTGAGGTAACCTACTGCGATCTATAATATTCGAAAAAAGTCACTGCGCATCCAAAATATTCGAGGAAAGCCACTGCGCATCCATAATACTCGGGGAAACCTACTGCGCATCCATAGTAGTCGAGAAAAGCCACTACGCATCCATACTACTCGTGGTATCCTACTGCGCATCCATTGTACTCGAGGAAAGCCACTGCGCATCCATACTACTTAAAGTAACCCACTGCGCATCCATACTACTTGAGGTAACCTACTGCGATCTATAATACTGAAGAAAGTCACTGCGCATCCAAAATATTCGAGGAAAGCCACTGCGCATCCATAAAACTCGGGGAAACCTACTGCGCATCCATAGTAGTCGAGGAAAGCCACTGCGTATCCATACTACTCGAGGTAACTTTAACAACATAATATTTGAAATCGTCTACCCCAAAAACCTATAAAACGATATGCTACATCGGTAGTGGTGGTGGGGGTGGTGGTAGAGGGTTGGTAGTGGGGCTGGATGAAGTAAAAAAATATTTTGAAGCTCTTGGTTCTTGTACACACACACTAAATCACAATTTTTTTTCATCCCCTTTAATAAGGGGGTGAGGGTGGTAATGGGGGTGGCTAATGCCAGAAAATTTTTTGAGACCTTAGCTTCTCTTTTGTATACTAAATACCAATTTTATGGACTCTTACCTGCTTGATTTACCCATTTACCCCAAATTTACCCCAATTTACCCCCCAACCCTTCGACGAAACAAGATCAAAATATAATCTAGTTCCAGATCTCGTTAAAGTACATACGTGTACCAAATTTCAAGTCAATATCTTAAACGGTTCCAGAGTAAACGTGCGCACAAAAAAAAGTTAGACAGACCGACAGACAGACCGACAGACAGACAGAAAATTTTTTTTCGCTCAAACTTAAAATCTCGACGTTTCATGACATTTTAAGCCTATTTGAACAATAAAAATTTTTAAAAATTATTTGTCGTTACTATACTTCCACTGGATGTGGAAGTAAAATTATTAATATGGTTGACTACAGACTCATTACACGTGTAAAAAATGTCGGCGTTTTTAATCTCTACCCCACCGTCAAAGGCATGTTTTAGACGCATAATAAGTGTGTAGTCAACATTACCTTTTTCGTCGAAAATATCGTCATAAACAAGATCCATATGACGAAAATTGATATAGATAAAGACCGAAAACCGCAAAAAACAGAATACACAATACAGAAAATTAAATTATTTAAAACTTGGGGGTATTAGTGTTTAACCAAGATCACGTAGTTTTGATTTATTGTCGCGTTCTTGGCTTGGTTTCAAGAAACATTCAAGATAAGAGCGTGCCTTTGAAAATCAAGGCAAGGCAAGCGTCAAGCTGGCAAGAATCAAGATTTCTTGGTCGAGAGTTAAGACTCTTGATTTTCTGTAGTATAAAATATCGACGATAATAAACAAATAAATAAACATTTAATTAACATAAGATGCAAAAAACGGTGTATTTAAAAATGTTATTGACATTAGTTACTCGAAACCTCCCTTAAATAAGTCATTATTCAACCCTGAATTTAAACAAAACTAGCTTCTGGATAGTTATTCAGAATATGCATACGTTGCTATGATTGCCGAAGAATTCCTGGAAACTTTTATATGAGTAACACAATATTATTTCATTTTTCCACCAGAATATAAGTTTCCTGGTAGTATTCGTTCAATTCCATAGTATTCGTTCAATTCCTTCCTATGTTTCACTATTTCCTTTCACTTCAGCTCTCCTTGCGCACGTAGAACTTAGATTTAAATCATAATCATCAGCATCATCACCACTAACTTATCTTCTTCTTTCTTATGGTTAGAAGAACTATAATTTTCAGTGGATAGGTTGAGGCTACCATTATCGAACTGAGAACACAAAGTGTATTATATATTTGGTCAAATTTGGTGAAGGATTTTTCTTCAATTTGAAACTAATTACTACTTAATCTCTAAACTTCTGATACAAACAAAATCATCTGAATGTGAACGATAAATAACTGATTTCACACGAGAACTGTGCAGCATTCTAATAAGTATCAATATCAAGAAGTATCAAGACTTACCATTAACACAAAAAGAAGAGTGACAAAAAACTGTCAAGATAAGAAACAACTGAGATCTTGTCTAGTGAATCGTGAGTTTTGAAATTCAAGACGAGAGTTTACATTTTTTGGTCTTCGAAGCATTAGAGGGCATATACCTCAAAATGAATGTAGTACTCTAATACAATTCCATTTCTTATGGCAGCGACTTTTGAAGAGTGTCTTGATCTTATATGGTTTGTTTGATTATAATTATAGTCGATTAGGGAAAAACTGTAAGTTAGCTAAAGATCTTCATCAGCCAGTTCTCATCATGTCGCCTTGAAATTTCAAGGCGATACTAATTAGTGTTTTATATAAGAATTTGTACAAAATCATGGCTAAAACCGCTACCCAAGGAATCACTACTTCCACATTCTGATTTTCTATCCAAGTCACTCACAACGAAATAATTTTGTATGTGGAAATAATTGTTTATGGAACTTTAATAATATAATATTTGAAATTCTCTACCCCAAAAACACATAAAACGATACCCTACATCGGTAGTGGGGGTGGTGATATGGGGATGGTAGTGGGGGTGGATGAAGTAGAAAAATATTTTGAGGTTTCTGGTTCTTGTACACACATTAAATCACATTTTTTTTTCATCCCCTTTAATAATGGGGTGGGGGTGGCTAATGCCAAAACTTTTTTTGAGACCTTAGCTTCTCTTGCATATACTAGATACCAATTTCATGGACTCTTAAATGCTTAATTTACCTATTTACCTCAAATTTATCCCAATTTACCTCCCCCTTTTACAGAACAAGATGAAAACACAATGTAGTTCCAGATCTCGTTAAAATACATATGTGTACCAAATTTCAAGTCAATATCTTAAACGGTTCCAGAGTAAACATGCCCACAAATAAAAAGTTACAGACAGACCGACAGACAGAATTTTTTTTGCTCAAACTTAAAATCTCGACGTTTCATGACATTCTAAGCCTATTTGAACAATAAAAATTAAAAAAAAAATGTTTGTTGTTACTATACTTCCACTGGATGTGGAAGTAATATTAACGAAAGGTATTTGTTTTCTTGAGAATTTTAGGTTTTAGTTCTGTTGTCATATAAATTTTATTTTTAACTTTCTTATTTATATGTATTTCATTGTTAGCTTACAACTTGTTTCGCTTTTATTGATACCTGACACCTGACATTTTCAAACTTCTCAATTCACAAAATATCAATAATGACAGAATTGTTTGGTCTGGTTATCTATTTTTCAATATTGGATTGTAATACTTTTATAACATAGGCATATATTTTGCTAACTCTTTGGGTCTTCCTATGTAAATTTCCTGTGAAAAAAATTATATACCAGAATCTAGTAGGTTATGCAAAATATATGGCTGCTTGAAAGTGTTCCTATAATCTAATATAAATGTATCAGATTAGAGACAAGAATATGCCGGTCAAAGGGTGACATCAACAGTGGTCCTTTGATGGTCCATTACTGTACACTGTTGGCAAATTGAAGGATGACCAGCTGCTCGTCGCGCCGGTGGGACATTTCGCTTCGGGTCTGTTCGCAGGTTTATGGCCTTCCATGAAACTACCAATTATGATAATGGTGGCGATGGTGTGCTTGACCACGTGTGTGCCAATTATGAGTGTTTGCTGGGAAACCACTTGATACACAAGTATAATATTTAGTATCAAAGAAAGATATGTAAAAAACTATACAGAGTTGTCACCCTAAAAAATTAATGATAACTATGACAGATGTTAATATTTTTCATGTAATTAACACAACTACTATTGAAGAACAATATGAAAAATATACAGGGCGGTGACTATAAAAAATAGTTATGGTGGATATGATATTTGGACTGTAGTTGACATAATTATCAGGAATGGTGGATATCTTATAAAGTTTGGTCTATTACACTATCACATTTATCATAAAATATCTCTTATAAAAAATCTTTGTCAAAGAACTTTTATAGTCTAATGCGGGATTTACTGAAAAAATAATTTTGCATCATAATTTGTATTTTTTATGTATAATGTGCATACGTCTTTAACAGTACAAGATTATTTTTACAAGCTATTATTTAATTTGCTTTGTATGTCTATATGCTAGTATGTTTAATTCAAATCTTGCAAGTCAATTTTGATCAACTTAACGACGTCCATTCTAGCTGCAATTTTGCATACACGTGTGGCTCTGGTGACAATACATTCATATGGCACCAAAAAGTGTGCTTTTTAGTTCTTTAGTTTTTTCAAACTATAATTTGGATAGATGGTGTATTCACTGAGACGTTGCATTCTAAGAAATGGTGAAGAATGTGGCATTCTTTTAAGTAAGGACGATGTAATGAATATAAAACTAATTAAGACGTAACTAAAAATTAAAAAATTAAATTTAATTTAAAAAAACTTTTTAAAAACAAGATTTTATTATTATTTAGATGCACTAAAATGAAAAAAATCATGTTCTATTCTTGCATCAGCCGCATATATTACTTCGTGTTTAAAAAAAAATCACCGATTATTATAAGAAAAAAAACCGCTGCCCAAGGAATCACTACTTCCACATCCAAGTCTCTTACAACAAAATACTATATTTGCACTCCACTATGTAGAAATAATTGTTTATGGAACTTTAATGGTATAATATTTGAAATCATGTACCCCAAAACCCCATAAAATTATATGCCACATCTGTAATAGAGGTGGGGGTGAAAGAAGTGAAAAAAATTCTTGATGACTTTGGCTCTTGTACACACACTAAATCACACTATTTTTTCACCACCTTTAATAATGGGGTAGGGGTGGTAATATAGATGGCTAATGCCATTTTTTTTGAGTCCTTGGCTCCTCTTATATTTACTAAATACCAATTTCATGGACTCTTACTTGCTTGATTTACCTATTTACCCCCATTTACCCCAATATACCCTTCAACCCTGCAACGGAATAAGATCAAAATATAATCTAGTTCCAGATCTCGTTAAAAAACATACGTGCCATATTTTAAGTGAATATCTTAAACGGTTCCAGAGTAATCGTGGGCACCAAAATTATACAAGACTAACGGACAGACTGACGCAACAGACAAATTCATTTTGCTCAGACTTAAAATATTGACGTTTCCTTTAATATACTTCAACTGAATGTCGAACTAATACGCAGAAAATGGCAAGACAAAGATATAAAAAATCGTTGTGTGCCGTAAACTACACGATAGAAGTAAAGCCTCTACTACAACCATTTTCTTTGAGGAAACCTACTACGCATCCATACTACTCAAGGTAACCCACTGTGCATCCAATTTACTCGAGTAAAGCCACTGCGTATTCATACTTCTTGAAGTATGAATACGCATTCATTTTACTCGAGGAAACCCACTACGCATCCATATCACTTGAGGTAACTTACTGCGCATCTATAGCACTCGAGAAAAGCCACTGCGCATCCATACTACTCGTAGTAACCTACTGCGCATCCATTGTACTCGAGGAAAGCCACTGCGCATCCATACTACTTAAAGTAACCCACTGCGCATCCATACTACTTGAGGTAACTACTGCGATCTATAATACTCGAAAAAAGTCACTGCGCATCCAAAATATTCGAGGAAAGCCACTGCGCATCCATAATACTCGGGGAAACCTACTGTGCATCCATAGTAGTCGAGAAAAGCCACTACGCATCCATACTACTCGTGGTAACCTACTGCGCATCCATTGTATTCGAGGAAAGCCACTGCGCGTCCATACTACTTAAAGTAACCCACTGCGCATCCATACTACTTGAGGTAACCTACTGCGATCTATAATATTCGAAAAAAGTCACTGCGCATCCAAAATATTCGAGGAAAGCCACTGCGCATCCATAATACTCGGGGAAACCTACTGCGCATCCATAGTAGTCGAGAAAAGCCACTACGCATCCATACTACTCGTGGTATCCTACTGCGCATCCATTGTACTCGAGGAAAGCCACTGCGCATCCATACTACTTAAAGTAACCCACTGCGCATCCATACTACTTGAGGTAACCTACTGCGATCTATAATACTGAAGAAAGTCACTGCGCATCCAAAATATTCGAGGAAAGCCACTGCGCATCCATAAAACTCGGGGAAACCTACTGCGCATCCATAGTAGTCGAGGAAAGCCACTGCGTATCCATACTACTCGAGGTAACTTTAACAACATAATATTTGAAATCGTCTACCCCAAAAACCTATAAAACGATATGCTACATCGGTAGTGGTGGTGGGGGTGGTGGTAGAGGGTTGGTAGTGGGGCTGGATGAAGTAAAAAAATATTTTGAAGCTCTTGGTTCTTGTACACACACACTAAATCACAATTTTTTTTCATCCCCTTTAATAAGGGGGTGAGGGTGGTAATGGGGGTGGCTAATGCCAGAAAATTTTTTGAGACCTTAGCTTCTCTTTTGTATACTAAATACCAATTTTATGGACTCTTACCTGCTTGATTTACCCATTTACCCCAAATTTACCCCAATTTACCCCCCAACCCTTCGACGAAACAAGATCAAAATATAATCTAGTTTCAGATCTCGTTAAAGTACATACGTGTACCAAATTTCAAGTCAATATCTTAAACGGTTCCAGAGTAAACGTGCGCACAAAAAAAAGTTAGACAGACCGACAGACAGACCGACAGACAGACAGAAAATTTTTTTTCGCTCAAACTTAAAATCTCGACGTTTCATGACATTTTAAGCCTATTTGAACAATAAAAATTTTTAAAAATTATTTGTCGTTACTATACTTCCACTGGATGTGGAAGTAAAATTATTAATATGGTTGACTACAGACTCATTACACGTGTAAAAAATGTCGGCGTTTTTAATCTCTACCCCACCGTCAAAGGCATGTTTTAGACGCATAATAAGTGTGTAGTCAACATTACCTTTTTCGTCGAAAATATCGTCATAAACAAGATCCATATGACGAAAATTGATATAGATAAAGACCGAAAACCGCAAAAAACAGAATACACAATACAGAAAATTAAATTATTTAAAACTTGGGGGTATTAGTGTTTAACCAAGATCACGTAGTTTTGATTTATTGTCGCGTTCTTGGCTTGGTTTCAAGAAACATTCAAGATAAGAGCGTGCCTTTGAAAATCAAGGCAAGGCAAGCGTCAAGCTGGCAAGAATCAAGATTTCTTGGTCGAGAGTTAAGACTCTTGATTTTCTGTAGTATAAAATATCGACGATAATAAACAAATAAATAAACATTTAATTAACATAAGATGCAAAAAACGGTGTATTTAAAAATGTTATTAACATTAGTTACTCGAAACCTCCCTTAAATAAGTCATTATTCAACCCTGAATTTAAACAAAACTAGCTTCTGGATAGTTATTCAGAATATGCATACGTTGCTATGATTGCCGAAGAATTCCTGGAAACTTTTATATGAGTAACACAATATTATTTCATTTTTCCACCAGAATATAAGTTTCCTGGTAGTATTCGTTCAATTCCATAGTATTCGTTCAATTCCTTCCTATGTTTCACTATTTCCTTTCACTTCAGCTCTCCTTGCGCACGTAGAACTTAGATTTAAATCATAATCATCAGCATCATCACCACTAACTTATCTTCTTCTTTCTTATGGTTAGAAGAACTATAATTTTCAGTGGATAGGTTGAGGCTACCATTATCGAACTGAGAACACAAAGTGTATTATATATTTGGTCAAATTTGGTGAAGGATTTTTCTTCAATTTGAAACTAATTACTACTTAATCTCTAAACTTCTGATACAAACAAAATCATCTGAATGTGAACGATAAATAACTGATTTCACACGAGAACTGTGCAGCATTCTAATAAGTATCAATATCAAGAAGTATCAAGACTTACCATTAACACAAAAAGAAGAGTGACAAAAAACTGTCAAGATAAGAAACAACTGA
Organism: Rutpela maculata; assembly: GCA_936432065.2. Classification (NCBI taxonomy): domain Eukaryota; kingdom Metazoa; phylum Arthropoda; class Insecta; order Coleoptera; family Cerambycidae; genus Rutpela; species Rutpela maculata. The sequence continues at coordinate 111,251,278 of OW386290.2, forward strand.
GATCTTGTCTAGTGAATCGTGAGTTTTGAAATTCAAGACGAGAGTTTACATTTTTTGGTCTTCGAAGCATTAGAGGGCATATACCTCAAAATGAATGTAGTACTCTAATACAATTCCATTTCTTATGGCAGCGACTTTTGAAGAGTGTCTTGAATTTAGCAAATATGCTTGAACTATTCTTTTTCTAATTATGTTTTATGTATTCAGTTTCCACAAAGCAACAATGACTTTCTTACTTTTAACGTAGGGACCGAACCATCTACGATATTGTGATTTCTTGCACATTTTTCAAAAAATTTCAAGTTTTCGACCGAGTCAGAACTTGTGGACTGAGGGTGTATTTTTGAACATCAAAATAAAAGGCTTAAGTGATCCAGTCACTACTTCTCCTATCTGTTTACGACGTGATGACCGACCTAATAAGTCTGTGTTCAAATTCAAAGTTTTTTTATTCCATTAATTGTTTCGTCGTGGTGTTTATTAACATCGGCGACGGTTGCTTCAGAATTTTTGTACGGCTTCCATTACGTTGTACTCACAGTGTAGATCAGCATATAAAATGAATCCTGTACAAAGCTGTGGTGTATAAGATATCGTTTGGTGTAATAGAAACTCGACTTTTTATAAAGAAATATTGAATGAAATTTCTTATGGCTTCTGCGTTCACACGACTAACCGCCCGCTAACGGGTCTGTGTGTGCTCGCCATTTTCACGCTTGATGTATGATATTTTTATGAATAAACCATAGTTGGGAATTATTATTTATACAATATTACATAATAAGCAGCGATCAAATTGAAATATTCGGAGTTAATTGTAAAAATTACTAAAAACTACACACTCAATATTACCGTTTCTATGGAGTACGTAAAGAATTAAAGTTGCAGCCGGGCGTTGTCGATTAAAAATATCTATTTGAACAATAAATATAAAGATATTGGCTATGTACTTACAGCCAGTTTCAAAAATATGGGCAAAAGGTTCCATTAAGTAAAGTGAACTTTATGATAAAGTTGACTTTAAATTCTCTTTAAAGTTCGTTCCCGTTGATAACGCAAATTATAGCTAGGGAGCCGGTGACAATACGGGTACATGATTTCCTTGTAGTTAGCGATAATATAGAATGAAGGTATTGATATAACTGAACGATTAGAGCAGCTACCGAGCTTGTTTGCTGCTGATTTCTTAAATAAATGTATTTGTAAAAAAAATGCTCCTATATTATTTTATTGTTTCAGCCATTGCTATAAAATTATTCATGTTCATTTATCAAAAATATCAAAATATCAAAAAAAAATGGTTGGCTGAAATCCATGTCTCTGATTTTTTTATAAAATTAATTGTTAACTTGCAAAAAAGCGCTATTAAGTCATTAAGTGGGGGCGAGCGTAGAGGCGACTTCAATGTGAATATCAGTCGATATTCCGTTAAAGCAACGTCGAGCGCGGTTAGTACTTGGATTGGCTCCCATCTTGGGAAATACAGCGTTCTCGTCCCACCTTCTAGAGGCTTGTATATCAGTGTATACTCGGAAGTTACGTAATTTCAGACGAGGATTACGTAGTGGATATACCATCCTTCGGAGGGGATGTAAAGCAGGCGGTCCCTTGTCTATTAAATGTTAGGCAAGTAAAAGATCCCTACTCTTCTTAAGGGAAGAAGTTCGGCAAAATTTCCGATGATAGGCCCTGGTAGCGGAAATAGGCCGACGTTAAACAGTTAAAAAAAAAGAGTCAATTCCCAATTTACTTCAAAAAATGTCAAAGTAAGAAAACGGTTCAATCAGTGGGAGATTTTGCCCTGCAAAAAGTGGAGTAGTAATGATTTTGATATATGTTGTTTAAGCCAAGGCTCTGATAAAAAACACAAGTTTTCGACCTTGGGGAGTAGGCGCGAACCGCCATGTTGAATGGGGTCATTTCCGATAATTTTATATTGCGATTTTTTCAACATTATCTTAATTTGTTTGTTGTAAAAACTAGTCATGCAAAATTTCACCCCTTTATCTCTGATAGTTTTCAAAATATTAAGCCCCAAAGTTGCCGCGGACGAAAAAAGAAACTCGTGCCCGCGTGACGTCATTAGGCTTAAATCGACAGCAGCAGCAGCTTCACGCGCCCACCGTTTTACAGTGTTAGAATTTATGTGTGCATAAACAGATAAGTGGATATTTTTTTGTAATTTGTGCTTTTTAAAAACAAAAAATGTGTAAAGGGGCTTTGTAAAAACAGATTCTTCTAATTTTCTGGAGATAGACTTGCTAATGGTTATGGAGTATTTTAATTCCAATCACGAATATATTATTTAAGTGCAGAAATGAGAGAAACTAAAATGCATAGGTAAATAAGATCTTATTTTATTAAAATATAATATATATAAAAATTACTTAATTGTAAAGGATTTTCAAAATAAAATCAAATATGTGTATAGATTAAATTTAATAGAAATAGAAAATTGTGCAAAATAGGTCTTTATCTAATAGTTTGCCGACAACAAGCACTTGGACACTAAACAACCGTTTTAAGGGCGAGTGAGGCAAATATTTTTCTAAATTATTCTTGTGTAAAACGTTATTACCTACCTGCTTAATTCCTAGCGAAGATTAGTGAAAATAATTATTGTATTAATTAAATATATTTTTACGTGAATTCTTATTAACTGATAAATTGGTAATGATGTTTTGCTTCCTAACTAAATATTTTAAAATTTGGTTTGCTTTTTGTTTTTCAGATCAGCTCGACAGAGTTATGGCGATAATGCGCTTGGCTATATACAACTGAGCACAGAAGGAGATATTTTTGTCATCTATTTTCCAAAATAACCCCGGAGCATAAAACAAATGCAAAAAATTATAAAATTTCCTGTGTGATAAATGAAAAAGAACATAATATTTAGAGGTAAAGTGCGAAGATTGTGCTGTGCAGCTTCCGCACATAAAGAACTCAAAGCTGCCGACCAAGCTAATATATAATGGGAGACCGGGGCAAGCTTTATTTTTCTACACTATATTAGATAATGAAATATAATGTATTACTTAATAGATAAAACATCATTATTCTCATGTAAACTCTATGTTCTGGTATGATTAATTAAGTTTTCTAACTATTGTGGTAAAGTTACGCACCTCGCCCCTATATGAAAAAATAAACACTAAAAATCTTCTACACTTACTAATTTATTTAAAAAAATATACCTCTTTTCTAAGTTTTATGTTTATTAGTATTTACTTTTATTTTCTATTAACCTAATTAACTTGCATTAAAATAATCCTGTCAGCAATAGCTCCTGTTTTTTCATTTAACAGGACAGCTTGATGCATTGCTTGTTGCCAAAGAATTTTTTTCTTTTTGTCTGTCGGCAAACGAATAAAATATTTGTCTGATATTGAAGCCGTCGTGCTTTTGCATTCAGGAACAACACAATATTTATATTTCTTTTTGATATGGTATGATGACATTTTTAATCAAATCGCATAACGAAATACAGTTTTGAAGTTTTACAATTCTTTTATCCTATGATTGGCAACACTGAACTAACCTAACGAGCGCAATATAGCGCACCCTGTGTATTATACGGGAGTCGCCTCACAGCTTTAAGCCTAATGACGTCATTCGGCTCGGTCGGATTTGAGTGCGCCGCGCGACTTTAATAATTTTTTTTAACATGATTGGATTGACAGAATTTGCTAATTTTTGGTAGATCATCTTTTAAAAGTAGTTCTTTAAGAAAACAATATTTTTGGAATAGGTCGAAATGACCCTATTATAGATGCAAAAAGTTGTTTTTTTCAAAATAATTCGGTAACGCTCGATCCTACGAGAAAAATGTTGAAGACAAGAGGACGAAATTTCCTACATTTTTTTGTATATACATTTTTATTGTAAGTTAATGTTTAAAGAGATACAGCGTCAGACAGATGGATTTAAGAAGAATTTTTTTTTATTATATAATGTTTACATCATAATATTTACATCATAACATATTTTATATTATTTATATTATTATAATAAAGATCTACTTGTATTGAAACTAAAAAAAATATTAAATTGACGGGATAGTATTACAGTGGCTTACATTATTCCTCGAAAATAGGACACAAGTTATTAAATTTAATGACAGATATTCAGTAGAATTGGCTCTAAAACATGAAATACCTCAAGAGTCGATACTTGCTCTTATACTCGTTTTATTATTCTCATATAATCCAAAATTTTTTAATGATATTTCAAATTATAAAATTTTATGTCCCGACTATTGGCTACAAAATTTTAAATCCCTTACAAAACCCTTACACACGTTTAATCCTTACACAATTAAACTGATGTAGTAAATATTTTTTTAATATCATAATCGGTTTCAGCATGTCAAAAAACATGGGATAAGACGGTTCTGATCAAAAGAACTTTTTTTTGTCGGCCTGTGTAATTACTTAGAAACGTCAGCCAATGAAAAATCAGCATAGCAGATTTTAGCTACTATATTTTTTATATTCTTTACAAACAAACAAGGCTTCCTGCAAAGTGGCTGACACAATAAAATAATATAGAAGCGTTTTTTTTATCCCATTTTTGAAAATTCAGCCCCCTTTAAACGCAGTAGTACACAGGTGACTGAAGTTTGTCTTATTGTTTCTTATTACTTTGCGAAACTTTTGGTATAAGGTACACCGACAATAAAATCACTTAATTTTTACTATATCATAAATTAATAAAAAAATTTAAACACATAGATTTCAGCAGACTGCATTTATATCAATGTCTTATTGCCAAACAACGTTTAAAATAAGTTGCTGACATAATAAAATCATATAGGAGAGTTTTTTTATTGCATTTTCAATTAATGTTAATTAAAAAATCAGCAACTGAAATGATTTTTCCGGGTTTTTATAATGACGTTTTTACATTTTTCAACTTCAGTCACACAATAAAATCATACAAAAATTTCTGCCACCAGCTCCCTAGCTATTAAGGCTCCTGTTAAATAAAGCTCAGATTTTGGATTATTTGTTCTGTTGGCAACTCTGAATTAGTCAAGTGACATTAACTACTGGGCAATTTGACTGCCTTCTGATATTTCATCATCATCCTAACCTAACTTTTCTGTCTTGTGATTATTAATTATGGTGTAATTTCTTTATTTATTGGCAAGTATTGGCTTTCCACAAATTAAAAATGAGTTCAAGTGATGAAGTGAAAGGTAAAAAGAGGAAAAATGTACAATTTCCTTTCGAAAGAGGACGAAATAAAATTACTAAATGCCAATTAAGAGCAGATAGTAAACCTATAGGCATATCGAACTGAACATCGCCCATTCTGTGAATACTAGTATATTATTCAACAAGCGGTAATGTCGGTAATAACTCACGCAGATGAAAGTAATTCATCAAGTGAGTTATTACCATTACCGCAAGTTGAATACTATACTTTATCTACGATTATAACAAAAAATTAATAAAATTAACTGTCAAATTTAATTTTTGTTCACCCTTTTATATTTGTTGTCTTCAAAGACTTAGCCACCTTTAAGCGGAGGTAGAATGTATAGTAGTATCCGTAAACAGTATAAATAGAAATTTTACGGGGATGGCCAGTCCTTAATAGACCAGTGGAATTAGCAAATATGCATATTGTAATTCGTTTCAGGATGCCACGTGGATTAAACGATAGTTTTATTGATTACGAACATGACCCTGAATTTGGTCCACTTTTTGACCGTCAGTTTATTTAACGATTTATTGTTGAATAATTCCAAAAAAAACGACTTTTTTAAAGATAACTCAAAGACCTTTAATGATAGGTTTTTCAATTTGTAGATACTGTTAGAACTTTGAGAAACGGTTAATTTGAGAGGTGTTTCGTTTAAAATGCTTGAAAATTTGTTTAAATAATTGCAAGAAACCGCGAACATTTTCGCAATTTGCAAATATTTTTCATTCTTTAACAGAAGCACTTTAGTGCTTGAAACTTTGACAAAATATGTCCTTTATTACTCCAAAGTTACCCCTAAAATTTCATCAAAAAATTTTATTTAGTTTAAGAGATATTCAATTTGTTTAGTAAAAACATAAATAATGTAAAATGCAAATTCATCATTTTTTTTGTTGAGACTTAAACTTTATGATTTCATTAATGGTGAACCAAATTTGCATTATTTTCAACTTCAAAATGGCGTTTGAAAAAGTGTCACATTTTGAGGTTAAGTTTTTTGCTAATAACTTTTAAACAAATAAAGATTTTGCAATTTCGTTCTGATATCTTTCTTGCTGGGGTTTTTTTACACATTTTCAAAAAATAAAAAATGACTCTGTAGCCTTACTAGAAGCCGAGATGATTTTTTTTTAATAAATTCGTAATTTGTTTATTAATAAACATTAACAACTGAAACTTGGCGAACAACTAGTTTAATAGTCTATGTTTGTAATAGAGCTGAGTTTGGGGGAAAAAATTCAATTTGCAACGACAACAATAATTAATTTTAAGTCAGCGTCAGAATAGGAGAGAGAAGCATGAGTTATATCTATAACACGTTCATAAAATGATCGAGACGAGTTCAAATCCGTGCGTCAACCAAAAATTTACCGTTTCTCCGATTTTGACTTTTTTTTTAAATCTGGGGTAGCGTGATGAAATAATAATATCTGTCATGTCGATTTTTTCTTAATTAAACAATAATTTGTTATAAACAATTATTTTTGTTAAAAAATGTTGTACGAATTTATTAAAAAAAAATCATCTCGGCTTCTAGTAAGGCTACAGAGTCATTTTTTTTGAAAATATGTGAAAAAACCTCAGAAACAAAGATATGAGAACGATATTGCAAAATCTCCATTTGTTTAAAAATTATTAGCAAAAAACCTAACCTCAAAATGTGACACTTTTTTAAACGCCATTTTGAAGTTGAAAATAATGCAAATTTGATTTACCATTAATGAAAACATAAAGTTTAAGTCTCAACAAAAAGAATGATGTCCAGATCAACCCTCTACGACAACGGGAACTGGGTGAATTTGCATTTTAAATTATTTATGTTTTTAATAAACAAATTGAATATCCCTTAAATTAATTAAAAATGTTTAATGAAATTTTAGGGATAACTTTGGGGTAATAAAAGACATATTTTGTCAAAGTTTCAAGCACTAAAGTGCTTTTTTTAAAGAATGAAAAATATTTGCAAATTGCTAAAATTTTCGCGGTTTTTTGCAATTATTTAAACAAATTTTCAAGCGTTTTAAACGAAACACCTCTCAAATTAACCGTTTTTCAAAGTTCTAACAGTATCTACAAATTGAAAAACATGTCATCAAAGGTCTTTGAGTTATCTTTAAAAAAGTCGATTTTTTTGAATTTTTCAACAATAAATCGTTAAATAAACAATGTTCTAGCGGTCAAAAAGTGGACCAAATTCAGGGTCATGTTCGTAATCAATAAAACTATCGTTTAATCCACGTGGCATCCTGAAACGAATTACAATAAATTTCAGTCTTTTTTTTACTAATTCTACTGGACTATAAGTGGAACACAGTGTATGAGCAGTGGACGTATTATCCTTCGTCATTTTAACGGCTGACTATGATTTTTTATCACTCTTTAACATTATTAAATAACATGCAAAATTTCAACTTTGATGGTAATTTTTTTATTTCAATAAACGCGTGGGCGGCGTTCTCGTAGGTTCCCCCACCGCGGGTGCGCCAGCTGACCGCCGTTTCTTGTACGTACATGCAATAAACTATCACATATATAAAAATCAGCCTTAATGGTATGAGTCCCAAAAATGTGTCGCTGCCTTCCGGTCTATTATGGTCGTAATTTTCTGTAACTTCAGCCTCATTTTCAACTTTAAGACTGTAAATCTTCATTTCCAGACTACGTATTTTCTTTCGAGTGAATTTCTTGTTCTTACTATTGACTCAGATAAATGTTCAGCTTGAATAAGCACACGGTGCATTTCTGTTCGAAGATATAATTTATGGGCATATTCACTGTCAAAAACTGAAAGGTTCCTGCCATATCTGCCATATAATTTTGAAATTTTTGTTTCACCTTACTGTTAATAAAAACTGTTTGATCATGACAAGATCCAGGCCATAGTGCCACCATGTCTCTGATTTTCAAATAAGCATCAAGATAATTTGCATATTTAGATTAAAAACTCCTTTTCATGATCTGTATATTTCTGCATCAGAATCTCCCAATGCGTGGATTCTAATCAAAGTGTTCTCGTATGCGCACAACGAAGGTTAATAAATTAGATAAACATTTTTACCAACTTTGTAAATCATATTAGTGAAATAAGAAATTTGAGCTACAATCAGTTTGTCAATCAGGCTAAGAACTTATTGAAGCAGCAATGTTTTTACACTGTGCAAGAATATATGGACTATACTCAGCGGCGAAAATAAAATACTTGTGATTTGTAAGATCAAGTGTATTATGTACATAAATGTTGTCAATAAATAAATGGTAAATATAAATGATAAATGGCATCTGACAGAAAACTTCTGTACTAAACCATGGTTTTCAGTCTAACGAGATAACAGCAACGTTTGCTGTTCCTCGGGGGTCTGTTCTTGGACTCTTATTATCCATAGTATTCATAAATAATATTAGCTACGTACTTAAAAATATCGCTCTGCTGTGCGCTGATGACTACAAGCCTCGCCACAAGCTGTAGTCAATCATTAATGGCTTGGGTGACTGTCTAAACGTAACAAGAAGATTTGCAGCAAGTTAATGCGTGGCGTGACAAAAATAAGTTACATCGCAAGAATACTTAATCCAATTGGATTTAGTTACATTCTAAATGATGCTACGTTACATGTTACATTCTAAATGATGTTCACCTATCTAGGTGTAGTCAACTGATCTTGGGGTCATCTTTGACAATTAACCAGTTAAGTTAACCATTTGTCGTCTCATAAATGATATCGTGGCTAGTTCTTACAGAAATGTAGATTTTGCAATTAGAAATACTGAAGAATTTGTAGATAGAAAATCCTTGATATTGCTGCTCAACGCATTTGTCAGATCAAAATGAAAGACGCCTCCAGAATCTGGAGTCGAAAATGTGCATATGTAAACTTAAAATTTTATTTTTCCCCTACTTGATGGAATATTATACTGCACTAAATACAAATACACCAAAAATCCAAACCAGTTCTCGAACACTACTGAACTGTCGGATGTTTCTTAATCAGATGTTTTCATTTTGCATAATATAATCTATAAAATATAAGAATACTGACATTGTTCCAAAATTTCTCAGTAATACTCGAAAAATAAACAGATTATAGTCAATGAAAGGAAAATTACTCAGTTGTAAATACGGAGATAAGCAAAGTACATAATATTCAATTTTAAATGCAACATTTTAATTAAAAATCAACAAACCATTGATAAAACTATTCGCTTTAATTTAAACAAACATATACTGTGCAATATTGAAAATGAACCAAAATTGAATCGTCTACCAGAGGAAAGATTTTGCTGAATTGTATAGTTAACGATCTTAGAGATATTACTTATCCTAAAGAAATAGTCATTAATATCCGTTATTACTATTTTCGCAACAAAAGTGTCAAAAAAAACAAGACGCCAAATTTTGCTATTATTGTGTAATATCTAACAGTCTCATATTAGCTAATGAGCAAAAATTTTGGAAAAAGAAAACGGGAGCACTGAAACGATACTAAAACAATCCGCTTCAGGTCAAAGAAAGTTTGATTCAAGCATTCGGCTACTTTAGGGAGAATAATTACCATCTTATACAAACTGAGGTAACCTGAGGCTGCTATATCACTTAATCATTAATTAACGTGGATAAACATTTATAACAGGAGGCAGCTATCAGCGGAACCTGAAGATGGCAGATGTGATTCTGCAGTTTAGATAACCTCAATACTTTACTTTACCTTTAGGAGTATACCACAATGCGTTATCTACATATATATGTGTATGTAACATATTTTCTTCCTTTTTGAAACAATTGTATTGTAGTTATGTATACTTTGGGAACTCATAATAATAGTTAAGTGAAAAATCTCAAGTTATAAATCTTTATTCTGTCTGCTAGTTCTCCACCATACTACCTATCAATTCGTTATAGATATTAAAGAAGATTTGTGGCAACACATAGCCCTGTCTGACACCTTTGTGAATGTAGCATACGCCGAGGATCTCCTAATCATCACAGAAGAAGAGCAACACACTCTTCCTAGAAGACATAAAATCGCATCTGGACCATCTGGCCTGAAAATAAACTTCAAGAAAAGTCTAATAATGTTGCGAGATCCGTCAACAAAAGAGAGTCGAACCAGCGAATAGAAAATAGGCCACTATTCCCTAACAGCAACGAACAAATTGAAATACCTAGGAACATATCTGACGAACCAACTGAAAAGGAGAGAAACCGTAAAGGAGAGAAATAAAATGGCATTCGGAGTCACAAGGGCAATTACTCCGTTCATCGAGAAAAGCAAACCATAGTGAGGTCTGACCAAGCGACTGTACATAGCCATCATACTGCCAAAGAGGACACATGGAGTTAAAAACTCAGCAACAACAAAAGCTATCAGAAGAAGTTTGAGAAGAGTTAAAAGGGACATCATCCAATACTCGCAAACACTAGATGAAAACAGCGACATAAAACATCAACACTACTAGGAGGGAAGACGATTATAGAAAGGATAGAAATGTACGGAATGCAGTACTGGACACGTGCCCAAAGAAGGGACCCAACACATTTACCGAAGAAAGCGCTAATACTGAACAGCAACAAACTAAAAAAATAGGAAGATCATGCTACACGTGAGAAGAATAATCGAGAGGATCATGAACAAACTGGAAAAGGACTAGACTAGGCACGTTTTCAAAAAAGAACAATGCAAGAAGCATTTCATGTAACAATTGAGAAAACGTTTTTAGGGTATTTCGACCCTGCTGAATACGAATCTGTCTGTTGCCAAAGCGGAATTTAGACCGGAAGTCCAGTATTCAAGATGGCGGTTAAAACTCTGTTGCCCTATATCTCCCTTGTCTGCTTAAGGGTTTTCTCGGATGCCAAACACAGTGCAATGCTCAAAATTTACTTACCTTAAGTTAGGAGTGCTTGGGTTCCAAGATGGCCGCCGAAACTTTGTTGCTCGAAAGTAAGTAAGTAAGCAAGGAAGCAAGGAAAATAAGAAAACGACCATTTCAAAGTTCAAACATTGTTTATTGCAAGATTGCAAAGAAGATAAAACAATCATTCAAATGTTTTTAGCTTATGGCAAAGTTGCAAGGACGATTAGAAATCAACCATTTAAAGAGTTCAAACATTGTCGAGGTGTAAAATATACTCAAAAACATGTTAACATACACACAGTAGTAATCATTCAATCACTGAGAACTATATATATCTGACAGATTTTAGACTCCAAATACAACAAGACGCACGGAGCGCGCGTAAACACAACAAAGTTTCGGCGGTCATCTTGGGCGCCATCTTGGAACCCATGCTCTCCAAACTTAAGGTAAGTAAATTTTGAGCATTGCAGTGTGTTTGGCATCCGAGAAAACCCCTAAGCAGAACGTTTACATCATTATTTGAAGCCAACGGACAAGGAAGATATAGGGCAACAGAGTTTTGGTCCCATCTTGGATACCGGACTTCCGATCCAAATTTCGCTTTGGCAACAGGCAGATTCGTATTCAGCGGGGTCGAAATACCCTAAAAACGTTGTTTCCCCAATTGTTATATGAAATGCTTCTTGCACTTTATAGAGATGGATTTCCTACTTATGGGCCTAGTCTAGACCAAGCATACTGGAAAAGAAAAGCGAGGAAAAAAATGAATACCACAAAGAAATCGCAACGGTATATGCTCCACTAGAATCAAAATCGGAAGAATCAGAAGACTCCGAATCCAGCGTAGACCTAGCCGGCCCGGCGATGTATCCTGGCAGTGCCAGCAATCTCTACCGTATGCTAGTAAATCAATCAATTAAGTGTACGACCGGTCGATAATGCGACCATTTTCTTTTTCTAGGAGCGTATTTAAAATATGTTCTATGAAAAACAGTTTTTGTTTATGGACCGTGGCTCTTTGTAAATGCATACATCCACAATTCTTAAAATACTACGTAAAAGTCTAGCGCGTGGCGATAACACCTTTTAGTGACGTTACCTTGTTTATACCATTTTGCTAAGCTCTTGACTCTTATTCAATATCCATTTATATTTAAATAGATAAAGAATTATGCAATAGTTTGACTCGTGCGGCATTAAAATGTTATTATAGTATCATTTCTTTAAACTTTTACTTTTTTCGCAATACTAATATTTACACGTTTAAATTTAATTTAATTTATGATATCAAAGCAAATTACCTTGGCATATTTATTTGCATTTTTTGTAATCGCTAAAATATTAAAAATTATGTATGACATGGTTACCGGATACACAAGAAGCGTAGAAACTTGCAAATGTGTCGTAAAATTGGGTTCATATGTTTAAAGAATATATTTATATGCATCTTCAAATGATACATGAAAAGATGAAGTAGAGCGCTGCCGACAGCGAATAGAGGTCATTCAACAAATACGTTCGTTTTCAGTGGAGGAGTTACTGAAGGAGCTACTGAAAATGTGACTAATTGAACGATGGGGAGGGTATTAAAAATGTTATCGTGATTGCACAGAAAGGTTTACAGATTTTTAAATCCATGACTGATTTTTGCGTGTCTCCTGTCACGTGACCTATGAGATAGATGCCCTTTCCTTGTGACGTTTTGATGAACCTCCTTGCCCCCTAAATGCGCCACACGTTTTACTGACAGCCCCTCTCTATGAGAATTGTGAGACTACAAAGACACAAAAAATATGGACACGATGTTATTATTTGTTTCTTATATGGCAGCTACTGGAAAAATTTTTAGAGAAACATACTAGAATGTACTTCACATAATATATTTAGCGTATGGGCTTTATAGTGCATTGGTCTTCAAATGAAAAAAAATTGGGGAAGATATAGTAATATGTTAGAGGAAACAATTAACTAACAGTTACGTTTTGTTGTCTGTCAAACGTTTATTTTTCAAGTCAATAATCAGACCGAAATGAACTCTAAAAATCAGCACCAAGTATGGGTACTGAAATAACGACGATATTAAATACAAAGGAAAATTCAAACCTAAATTAACCTGCAACAATTTTTTACCATAAGTATGAATGATAGATCCATTTGCTGCAGTTAAGACAAGGCCTGGATTCCTTTTAAAATCTACTAAATGATTTCTGGGAATAACTGATAAATCGGTAAAACGGAAAAAAAAGCCGCCGAAAAAAAATCCGCGGAAATAAAATCCTGGAAAAAAAAGTCGAAGGAAATAAAAGCCGCGGAAAAAAAAGCCGAGGAAAATAAAGTCGCGGAAGAAAAGGCTGCTTTACAGAAAACAAGGTTTCTTTCACTTCGAAGAATCTAGGAAAAAAAAGCCGCGGAAAAAAAAGCCGAGGAAAAAAAAAACCTAAACTCTGCGACAAAACGGAGTAGCGAGTTTTCTAACTACATCTCGTCTGCAAGTTTGTGATAGAGCATTGTGATCGGCGTATGTTCGGTATACTGTACAGAATGTGAAAAGTAATGAGATCTGCGACTGGTGGGGAGTGGGTTAACATTTCGAATTGTTAATTACTTAAAAAAAATACAAGTAAACTAAATAAAAAAAACAAGTCAAAAACAAATTATTTTCGAATATACAGGGCGAGCAAATACGAAATTACAGGATCAAGTGCCTTCTTTTTAAATGCAGTGACTGACTCGAGCTGCGCTCCGGCAAGGTTTTAGAAGAGCGCACCATTAAGAAAAGATATGAAAACAAGTACATATCTTTCAGCAGCAGTGACCGATTTTGGTTGGAAAGTTACTGAAATTGGATGTTATCGGCCTGGCGATATTCTTTGTGATTCTGGGGAGGTGCTCACCAGAGTGAGGTGTTCATAACAGTACATCGAAATTTTTACCACCATGCAAATGTTTTTAGCAGACAATGGGAAGTCTGAAAATATTAGATATTCTTATAGTGATGTAGAATATGATATTGATGATGAAGATGAATATTAGCTAATAATTTGAACTGAATCTTTAAGTCTGAAAGTGTTTCCATCAAAGACATTTATTCAAAAATTAAAGAAATATGTTATATTACCGATAAAGAAATAAAACAAATATGTTAGTTATTCCTCATACATAATTAGCTTTTATTTGTTGCCCATGTCTAATTTGTAATGTATAATACAGTTTTTCGCCATTTTGGATTCAATATGGTACTCATTTCACCTGATTTTATTGAATGAACACTGTGAAATGTTATTTGTTATAGCAAGTGTGGAAACTAACTAAACTTTCTAAAAACGACGATTTTTTTTCACATAATTAACAATTATAAATATTAACCTCTAACCTATGACTTAAAAATCAGTCTCTTAAAGAAGCTCCTTGTACGAGTCTTTACCATTGCCATAATTCTATTTTTGCATATCTTATCTCATCGTTCATAAGTTTTTAACGTAGCTTTGCTATCAGCAGTTTTCTACGCGGCTTTTTTTTCCGCGGCTTTCTTTTCCTCGGATTTTATTTCCGCGGCTTTTTTTTCCGTTCCCAGGTTCGAATCTGTTTACATATTTGATGGTTTTTTGTGTCAATGTGTTTTGTGTAAAGTGGCTTTTTTATCCGTGGATTTTTTTCCCCGGCTTTTTTTTCCTTCGGCTTTTTTTCCCTAGATTCGATAAATCAGCTCCCGTGTCAACTAAGAAGCGTAACTTGTTGGAATGATCGTAAACGAAAAGGCGACAGTTGTTGTCTAGCATACTAGTGTTTAGTATTAGGACACTATATAGAAGTTATTCGTTTATTGACGTTGAAAGATTTCTAAATTTTGACGTTTGTAAATAGTCTCTGTTGTAAATACACCAAGTGCCGGCGCATTTAAAAGCTCGATCGAATTGATGATAATAAGAAATAGTATTGTTAGAAGGATCAAAAAGATTACGATTGGGGGAGCGAGATGGTGAGCGGGTGTTTGAATGAGATCTATTATTCCGAGATCTTCGACAATTTTGACAATAGTTACTGGTAGTAAAAGGAGTTGAGTAAACTGGAGGAGGAATCATTAATGGAGCTGGGGTAGATTGTAGTGTAGATAGCTGTGATTCGAGTGATTGTTGTTTTTGAACGATTTGGTTCAATGTAGTTTGAATAGTTGTAGTGAAAGTATTGAATTGTGCAAGTAAAGCTGTTGTAGGAGGAGGAGGAATGGTTTGTAAATGAGTATGAGGTATTTCTGATGCTTTATTGACTTGGAACATAATAAAGTTTTGACAAGACTCCCATATCTTGTCTGCAATATCGATAATATCATTAATATTGGTCTTGTCGGAGGCAGTGACTGCGACAAAAATGGTTTTGGGTAGACGTCTCTTCCACAATTTGATGAGTAAGTTTTGACTTACCACATGGGTTCCGCCTACAATGCCTAGCAAATATCTATAGAAATCAGATGGTTTACTGTCGCCCATCTGAGAACCTGTCAATCTTTTTTCTTCGCTTGAAGAAAGACGATTGATTATAGCGCTTTTCAAATGATCATATAAATTTTGAATTATTTCATATATATTACTTCGATGCTGAAGATGTCGAAATATGATCGTATTTTCGTCTATCATTTGATTTCTTTGCTAAATTAAATTGTGCTTCCACATGAGTGAACCAAATGTCTGGTTTAGTAATCCAGAAAGGTGGAAGACGTATTGTAGAGGTAGCATAATTATTTTGTTCTTGGGCAGGTAACACAACATTGTCGACGTTTTGGTTTTGCATACTTATTAAATAATATTATGTCAAATAGTTGAAATTTTAAACAATTATTATTTGATGCAATTCAGAAAAATAATAAAAATTAATAAAGCAATTGAGTATATTGATACTTTGATTGAATGGTTGGTAATAAAAGAGCAGGGAGAGAAATAAGTAGGGCACTTACCTACACGTATACAAGTCAAATAAAATATAGACTTTAGTTATCTTCTTGTCTAGTAGGGAAAATAAAAATATCCAACTGGTTGTTTATCAATTTGTAATAGTCTTGAAATAATTGAAGTTCAGGCCAAATCCCTAATATTCGTTATTGGTAATGATTATTATTATCTTGAAATATTGGCAATCAATTTGTTGTCTTGTTGTCTCTTCTTCTGGATCAAATAATGGAATCAGTTATTTGGTGTCTTCTACTGCCGTAATATGGTAATAAATTTGTTTTGCCTTCTTTCGTCGGGAAATGATGGTAATAAATTTGCTGTCTTCTTTCGTCGGGGTCACCAAATTATAGGATCATATCCATAATAAAAATTAAAATTATAGCTTGTAAAAAGGTTATATTAATATTTTAAATAACATTTTATAAATTCCCCAAATTTGTTATTCTATATTTTTGTAATTGTTTTTTGTTGTTTTTTAAAATAATAATATTCTATATATATGGTAACAGAAATAAGTATATGTAGGCAAGTACCCCACAGGCTTTATAGAATTGCTGAGACTATTAAGAAGTGTAACACTAATGTTAATTAATAAATTGATATTTGGTGCAAAGGGAGTTTTTATTCAAGTCTTTTTAAACACTACTTTCCAGGCCTACAATCTCTCTTCTGAAAAGTTAGTGCGTTTTGAAAATGAAAACTCGTCGTAAGTTACATAGTATACAGACGATCTAAACGGCATAATACTGAGCAAAATAAAAAAAATTAGAAATGATTTCAAACTAACATATAAAAACGTTTAAAAAATAAGCGAATCCAATCAAATGATAGCCACATAAGGAAATCTGGAAACCCTGAAAAACTGTATGGGAAATAATAAACTCCTCGCGGAAACAAAAAATGACGCTATCAGAGATACCTATCCAGCTGAATGATTTCAATAGCTTTTTGTTGGTTTTGCGGGAGGGGTCATTGGTGGTCTCCTGATACTAGATCCGTTACGATATGTTAAACAAATAGACACATCAGAACCTTTTGGATTTCACGAGATCACGTACATTGAGGTAAGACACATTAAATTCGCTGAAAAATAGTAACAGTGAGGGTATATGAGGTTTAAATATAGCTCTAATCAAAACTATAAAAACTATATTATAATTCCATTAACAAAATTAATTAATAAAAGCTTACGGACCGAAATATTCTAAGATTTACTCATGATCGCCTCAGTTACCCTAGTTTTCAAAAAAGGCGATCCAGAGGACATAAATAATTATAGATCAATTTCTTTCCTCCCTATTATTGCTAAAATTTTCGAAAAAATTATGAAAATTCAGATCACTGAATATCTAGAGAAAAATAAAATATTAGGTATATAAATTCCAGTTTACCGATTACACCTTAGACTGCTTTGAGAAAGGGTATTATTCCTCCTCTTTGTTTTGTGATCTCAGCAAAGCATTTGATTGTGTCTTGCTGATCCAAAAATTAAACAAATACAACTTTAACAGGACAAGTTATCCAACTTATTAAATCCTATCTAGAAAACCGTATGCAACCAGTCAGATTAAATGGAATATCTTCTGAGCTATTACATATAAATTCGGGGGTACCACAGAGTTCAATTTTGGACCCAGTTTTATTCCTGATTTATATTAATGATATGTCAAATGCCTTCGAGAATATCAACTGTATCTTTTCTGCAGATGACTTGACTTTACAAACCTCTGACCCTAACTTGAAGAACAATGTTAAAATGTGACAATGTATTATCTAATGCAGAAAAATGGTTTACACCTAATGCTTTTGCAATTAACGAAAAGAAAACTGTAAAACTTAATCAAGTACGTGATCTGAGCAATATACCAAATAACCCCAGTTGTACAAAGTTTCTAGGTGTCCTTATTGATCCATCTTTACGATAGAATGATCATGTTGATTGTTTTGCTAAACAACTATCAAAAGGTATATGTATCTGCTCTTAGACAGTTGTCAAGTTCAGTTTCGTCGGAAGTATTAAAGACTCGCGACTGTCTTATGATATTCTCGCCTGGGGGCATTCTTCTGGTAGACATAGAATTTTTGGTCTCCAGAGGAGGGCAATCGGGATTGTGGGTGGTTTAGGATACCGGCATGACACTAAGAGACAGTCACGTTTTCGTTTGACGTTTACAACGTCAAACAAAGTTTAACAGTGAACTAACTTTATTTTTCACTTTTAAACGATTAAATTAGTCGTAGATAAAGTATAGTATTCTGCTTGCGTATAATGGCTATTATACGCTCGGATGATTTATGATACTCGCCTTCGGCTAGTGCCATAAACGTCACCCTCGCGAGTAATAGCCATCATTATACGCTCGCTGAATAATAATAAATATAACCCCGAAATCCAAAGCCAAATCTGTCCGTAGGTTACGTATTTGAAGAATACAGAGAGCTTCCATTAACAATGACATTGCCAGTGCCACAGCTGGGATCGAACCCAGTACACAACTAAACAGAGAAAGCATGCTTGCCACTAAGACGCTTTAACCCGCTGCGCTACCGTGCCGTTATAACTTTACGTACAATAGAAATACATTTGGAGTCACACACAAAGCTAGTAATAAAATTATATGCAAAAAAACTTTTTAAAAACAAGCTTTTATCATTATTTATACAAATTCAACCAGTCCAAATCCGAAGAGGTTCCATTATATTATGGTTGAGTTGCATAATATTGTACTATAATTATTATGGTACCCATAATATTGTATTGTCGTCAGAACTACCCGTGTATGCAAAATTTAAGCTTAATTGGACGTCGTATCTCGAAGAGGTTCCATTATATTACTGTTGAGTTCCATAATATTGTACCATGGGTATCATATTATTGTACTGTCATCAGAACTACACGTAAAAACCTTCGTCTATTAGAAATTTTTTAACTAATTTATATAATGCTTGTAGCATTATAAGAATGAGTATCAGAATGTTTTGGGAACTTATCTAACTGTCGATGAATTTGCAATAACGTTTCAAAGATATAATAAATACAAGGCAAGGACATAATACTATATTTCTTAAAAAGTAACTGATATGGAGTACCTTATGCCACACCTTCAGTAACACAGCTGATTTTTTGCTTCAAAACATGAAAACATATAATTTCTCACTTCTGCTGGAGTTGCCCCGTGGGGTAGGTGACTGTGTATTATTTCAAGGAACACCATGCGCAGGGCATCACAGAATAAACATCACCTTAACTGATGTACGCAGAAAATTTGAGAAGAATTTTTCGAACGGAGATAGTGAAGTGACTAGTTTAAACTGTTAAGAGTAATACCAACCAATTGTGGTTCAGACTTTGGCCCCATTTATCTGAGTTGAAAACATGTTTTGGGTCTTCAATTCGTTTAGTTTTAGCTTGTTTGAAGAAAACCTGCCTGTTTATTTGCAGAAGTTAATCATCTTTCGTAATTATTGTGGTGTCATTTGTAATAGTATACATGAACTCTGACCGACAGAGAAAGGCATTAATGTATATGAGAAATAAAATAGGCCCCGAACAGATCCCTGAGGAACACTATTTTTAACAGATTACTAATCCTAACTCATTATCGTTAAAACTTACATACTGCTGTTAATGGATAAATAGGAAAAAAGCAACTCAAGCATATACAGTATTGGCTCAGAATTAATGAGCTAATAGATTATGTTGTATTTAATTCTTTGTTGGTGTAGGTTTATCAACTCAGGTCATACAAAAATGTGTCATATACATTTTTCTTGCTTTTGAAAATTCATTTATTCACACTACTCACCAGGTCGATGACCCGATATTACAAAAGTAATATAATTAATTATTATAGATAACAAAAACAATTAACACACAGACATTATATAAAATATTTAAGCACATATATAAAAAAACAAGGAAAAAGTAGACCAGTTTTAGTCAAGATAAATTGCAGGTGAAGATGTCGACAATACCATATAGATGTTACACATATTATGCATATTATATTTTTTTTACGTTGAATCCAGTCACCGGCAGATAAAAATATCATTTTGTCTCGATGAAGGTCTGGGAATTTAAAAATTAAGTATATTTAAAATTTGTTGCCAATCGATATTGTTACGTAACAGCTTATATAAGAATATTGGATATACTTTGGTCGTCTATCTACAGTATGTGCTCTATTCTCAGTCAGCCCGCTAGCACTCAGTTTCGCTGATAAAAGTATTTTTACTTCCTTAATTCTGCAAGGAATCGATTATAATTATAGCTTTTTGAAAAACGAAGATACTTTTATAAAAAATTGTACCATTTTTATATTTATTCGTTCGCGGACCATTTCCTACGTTCTCTACTTTTATTGGTAATTATTTTTTCATTTAACTCGCTCTAACTCAAATTTTTAAACTATTATCATTGTATATTTTTTAAGAAAATGTATTTATAATAAGGTCAAATTTCAAAGAGTTTGTATGTGATTTTTCTCTAAGGCTATTTTTATAAAATAGGAGAATTTGCATTTTTTTATTTTCCCAAATAGATACCAAGTACATCGAGATGAAATAAAGATAAAGGATAAAGGTAACTTTTTATTGAAACTTTTTTTCTAGGACTAGCAGTTTTCGAGAAAATTGTATATTACTGATTGTTGGCCCTATACCGCAATTAATTACTTACTAGATTTCCACGTGACTTATCTTTATCATTTTGCATATATTCCCCCCACCATTTTACTTCGTCTTTACTCTTCAACAGTGCCATTCCTTGCCTCCTCTAGCTAACGCTAACTTACTTTCCAAATTTCAATACAATCGGACTTTTCTTTCTTAAGTTATGTTGCTTACAAGAAACGTGACGGATGGACAGACGGACATTTTGAAAGTTGTTCAGAATTCGTTTACTAACATAATAATTTGAAATTTTTGTCTCTACGAGCGATATTTACTGATTTAGATGTGCCGATAAAATGCAATATACTCTTCGTTTCTGCGAAGAGTATAATAATAGGATATAATATTTCAGTATTCCTATTTATTCCTTTCGCTAACATTACTTACTGTCAAAATTTCATACTTACAAGAAACATGGCGGACGGACAGACAGACAGACAGACAGACAGACAGACAGACGAACATTTTGAAAGTTATTCAAAATTCGTTCACTGACATAATGATATAAATTTTTTTCTTAGCGAGTTATTTACGGTTTTAGAAATTTGCCGATCAAATACAATATACTCTGTTTTGGTATGGCGAACAGTGTAGTAATGATTTGACTAATGAACTAATCTTGCACGTTTCACCAACGATTTTCGATTTTTCAAAAATAAGTCCCGTTTCTAACAAGTACTTAAAACTATGAGAAATGTAAAAATAGCTCATAGCTTAGCTTAGTTTGGAGCAAAACGTTATTGGGAAAAGTTGTTTGAAGTGTTAAAATAAGACTCGACACTAAATTTCATTGATTTACTTTTTAAAAATGTAATTTTCTTTTGTGATATTATTTATTTATCTGAATCAAATTCAAACCAAAAATTATAAAAAAAAGGGTTTCCTTTCGGCGCCGGATACCTTTTATCCAGTTATAATACAATACTAAGCAGTATTTACAGGGCCGGATTTACGTTTGAGAGGCTCCTGGGCACTTCTTATGTGGGGGCCCTTGTAATGTGTTTTTTCATTTATTCCTATATTCCCATATATTCCTAAATTTTTTTGTACCATTTTTATATATTCGGGGGCCCCAATTACGTGGGGACCCTGGGCACGTGCTAAAAGTGCCATTGAGTACTTATTATTTTGAAAATACCGTCAATAACACAGGTTTACAAAAAAAAAAATACCACTTTGACCAAAAAATAAAGTTTATCTAAACAATATTAGTTTTTTAAAAAGAAATATATTTAAAAAAAATAGAATTAGAAATTTAGTATCGCAACTTATTTTAACATATCGAACAATGTTTTCGAATACAGTTTTGCTCCAAAGTGAAAGTTAAGGATAGTTACCTCATGAGCTACTTTTACATTTCCATGTTTTTGGGTACCCGGTACATTTGCTTTTAAAGATAAGGAACATTTCTTACGATGAATGACTTATTTTCGAAAAATGAAAAACAACGCAGCCCAAGGAATCACTACTTCCATATCCAAATTCTTACAACGAAAAAATGTTGATACTATTATTATTTGCACTCCACTATGTGGAAATAATTATTTATGGAACTTTAATAACATGATACTTGAAATCGCCTATCCCAAAAACCTATGAAACGATATGCCATAGGTAGTGGGGTGGGGGGTGGATAAAGTAAAAAAAAATTGAGGTCTTTGGTTCTTGTATACACACTAATTCAAAATTTTATTTTTTTCACCCACTTTAATAATGGGGTGGGGGTGGTAATGGGGATGACTAATGCCAAAAATTTTTTGAGACCTTGCCTCTCTTACACATACTAAATACCGATTTAATGGACTCTTACTTACTTGATTTACCTATTCACCTCCCTATTTACCTCAATTTACCACAAACGGAATAGGATCAAAATATAATCTAGTTAAAATACATACGTGTACCAAATTTCAAATCAATATCTTGAAAGGTTCCAGAGTAATCCTACGCACAAAAAAAAGTTACAGAGAGGCATGTGCTAAAATTTAGCATAGTTGTCGCTTATGGAACACTTATAGAAAAATCACGACGGTTCTTTCAATCTCCACTTACGTCGGGTACATGGCTAAAACAGCCAAAAAGCTGCACTTTTTGTTTGGAATGTGCCATTTTCTGTGCTCATAGTTGATGCCAAAAGGTAATCAATCAAAGAAGACCGCCATTAGTCTTACTACATTTTTTTGTATCTCAGCTCCTAATGGTCCGATTTCGATTTTCTTTTTTTGTTTGAAAGCCCTTGTGAAAAGGGCACTTTTTTGTCCCTATACATTTATCTCTACGCCTTAAGTGTTCTGCATAATTTTCAAAAAAACAAATATATTTTAATTTTCACTGACTTTTGGAGAATACTGTGATACGTAATTCAAAAACAGTATTTTGAATGATGCTGAGAGGTTCCATGCAAACAAAATACACATTTCTTGGGATATTTACTTAAGAACTTGTCTGAAGAAACATGAGAGAGATAAGTGAGGCGTTGGTCTTCGCCAAGTAGCACAAGGAAATATGCTACCAAAAAATTAGAATGACTTCCTTTGCTGCGATCAGAATGAGACAGAATTCTTCAAGTTACTTGGAAAACATGCGTTTGAAGCTTGATTGGGCTCACATCAGTACTGAGAATGATGGCATAATTCGTTCATCTCGTCCGGGTGAAACTTCAATTGATGGAGTACAATCCAGGCAACAGGGAGAAGTAGACGGTAGTATTTTTCTCCACGCTAAAGACAGTGTTGAACATGGAAAAAAAAATTATTTGCACAGTAGATACTGATGTACTTGCTGGCAATCTCTTTCTTTCACATTCTCAAAACTGCGGGATTTCAGAATATGTGGATTATCTTTGGTGCTGGGAAGGGTCAGAGATACATGAGCATTAATACCATGTTAGAAAGTATGGGTGAATATATAGCTGTTGCATTGAGAATATGTCATGCATTCACTGGATCAGATATAACGTCATCATTTGCAATGAAAGGGAAACAGACTGCCTGGAAACTGTGGAAATTACTTCCTGAAACTGCTATAGCCTTCCCAGCTATCTCTCTACCACAACAGTCTATTTCTGATGAAACTTTCTGGACAAGTTTACTGTTTTGCTTCACTACAAAGACGCAGAAGACTTCTCAGTCAATCATGTTCTCTTTACTTCAAAAAGTCGCAGTCTACAGAGTCCGCCCCTAATAAAAGAGTCACTAAGGACAACATTCCAAAGCCAAAAGAATGGACCAGGGTTGCTGGGGAATGGACGGCGCGCCGGTCTGGTCTTCTCTTCCTTCTATTATGGCAGTCTGCAGAGAATTGGTTAAGTGTAGTTGCTCCGGATGCCATATACAATGCTGTTCAAAGGTCAAGGTATTATGCACGCTACTTAGCACTAACTGCACTGATGGTCGACAATGCAGCAATAAAAATAATAAAAGATATGCGTTTAATTCATTATTTTTAAATTCGTTTCGCAGTTTCAAGATCATAATATTGCTTTGTTGATCCAGTGCCTTAATATAATAATAATAATACATAATTATTTTGTTCCAGGAATGAATTGGAAGATGAAGAAGATGATTGGGTAATCTAGAATCATAAGACCTGTGTAGAAGCAGTTCATTTACATGAGTATTTCTTAGTATTTAGTCGTTTTTGTTTGTATAAATTTGTTTCCTTAGGCCCGGTACTTTAATCTCCAGTTAACTCTATTCTATAGACAGATCCCATGGAAACAATTATTGACACAATTGTATCCAAGGAAATTATATGGGGAATAGACTTAACTGGAGATGAAAGTACCGGGCCTTAATGTAATAAATATTTTCAAAATATTTAAAATAACTGTTGTGTATGAAAACAAGTCTTTCTTGACATATACGAAACCCCATATACCAAGAAAGAGGTATTGAGCACAATTAAATTGTCAATTATCAATCATCAATGAAATTCGTAAGAAAAGTGAAATTTTCAGTTTTTTGGAAAATTGCGCAGAATCCTTAAAGTGTAGAGATACATGTATAGGGACAAAAAAGTGTTCTCTTCACAAGAGTTTCAAATAAAAGAAGAAAATCGAAATCGGCCCATTAAGAGCTGAGATACACAAAAATTTAGTGAGGTGGCCATCTTTAATGGCCGCTATTTTTGGTGTTCTGCACGGATTTTCAAGTGGACCCCCATCTGAAAAATTACCTTTTGGCGTCAACTATGACCACAGAAAGTGGCACATTCCAATAAAAAAGTGCAGCTTTCTTTGGTGTACCTGACGTACTATTAGGAAAAGACGTCGACAAAATACTCGTAAATTATCTCTACATGGGTGAAAGGGGGTTTAAATTATTTTCAGTATCACGCTGGTTTCTCCAATTTCCAGTATACCTACGTAAAAAGTTAAGATTTGACATAGTGGTCGCTTATGGTTATGGGACACTTATAAAAATAATATCGACCAAATTTTCGTAAACTATTCCCATTTTTAATCATCACCCACTTAAAATTTATACCTTAACCCGTTTCGAAGAAGATGCTACTCAGCAGAGCAACCCCAAATTAAAAATAAATAATCTTTATATTTACATATGCGACAGAAACACATTACACATAATGAAGAAAAATGATTGTTTCAATTTCTTAATTTCTAAGTATCATGAAAAATCATATATCAGAATGTGAATAAAAATTGTTTTGATACGAATTACGAGACGCCATCCAAAGTCGACTGATCATATTGTTTATATAACTTTTAGATAACTCTTTTTTACAATTTCCACTTATTTAGATTTTAACATATAGATTAAAACGTCTAGTCTAGACTCTCTAAAAATAATTTATTCATTTCATATCTACTATTGTTTCTTATCTCAGACGTAAAGCGGAAATTTAACTTCAAAATTAAAACTTTCCATAGTTACTGATTATTAGCCCATTATCCAATTAAATCCAGAGATTATTATTGTCGTGACGAAATCAGTAATGCGATGAATCAGCATTGCTCTGTAATAATATACTGTTTGGCAGAGAAAATGAAACTGCCAATATGAAGCCCTGAAAAAATTCAATTTTGCCGCAACATACTAATAGTGCGTTATTGATTAGTTCTGGTTTCTTACTTTACCCTATATAGTCCAGTCACTCTATACAAAAAAAACTCCAAACCTCTAAAAAAATCCAACCTAAGATTTTTCGTGGCTTCTGTGAGTCGGAAAAAATCTCGAAAAGTGTAACTAATTTATAGCTTAAGGAGACTATGTCTCCCCCCGTTTTCGGGGATGCTGAACACGATGGTGGCGGTTTAAACTCTTTCCGAGTTAACCCCCCCCCCCAAACGGCCAAAAAACCACCCCCGATAGGGGTGAAACGCCGATTTGCCGTCTCATACCTACAAAACCTGCGTCATCCCCCGTTTTCGAGGAGGTGCTGATCACGATGGCGGTGGTTTAAACTCTTTCCGAGTTAACCCCACCCCACAAACGGGCAAAAACAACCCCCCAAATGGGTTAACGCGGATACGGCGTCTAATACCGACAAAACCTGCGTCATCCCCCGTTTTCGAGGGTGCTGAACACGATGGTGATGCTGGATCTTCTCCCCGAAGCAAATTAACCCCTCTAACTGCCAAAAACTACCCCTTTGATACGGGAGGTGACGCAGGTTTTGTCAGAATGAGACGGCATATCTGCCTTTCTGGGGTGGTTTTTGGCCGTTTGAAGGGGTGGGGTTAACTCGGAAAGAGTTTAAACCACCGCAGGATTCTCGAAAACGGGAGGTGACGCAGGTTTCGCCGGTATGAGACGGCATATCCGCGTTAACCCCTTTCGGGGGTGGTTTTTGGCCGTTTGGGGGGTGGCATCAACTTGGATAGAGTTTAAGCCACCGCTTTCGTGTTCAGCATCCTTGAAAACGGGGGTGACGCTGGTTTAGTCGGTATGAGACGCCGTATCCGCGTTAACTCATTTGGGGGTTTTTGGCCGTTTGGGGGGTGGGGGTCAACTCGGATAGAGTTTAAACCTTTGTGTTCAGCATCCTCGAAAACGGGGGGGGTGGACATAGTCTCGTTAGGCTATAAATTATTTACATACCTGTCCGACTCACAGAAGCCACTAAGTGAGATTCTCTTTATTTTGGCATCACAAATAATTTCTCAAAAGTCCATAAAGCCGACTGGATGGCTACAAAAGTTATAGAACATCAAAGGTCACGAAATCAGTTTTTCTCAACTATCTCGTAAATTATCGGTTTTACGTTAATTTTAGCATTTTTTTATAGTAAAACTTGTTCGTGAGATAAATCTGCATAAAAAAGGTTCTACACAAAATTTACGTAGAATCAATAGTTTTTGAGATATTGTTCTGAGAATTTTCGTAGCAAAGTGCAAGCGCGACTATTCTATACGTATAGTGGTGTATATAAATAACAAGATCTATGTATACATAGAATCATCGTTTATGCATATATACCCACATAATTTCTTTCTGAGCTGTCCTTGAAATTGTCCCTTCATAATAATAATATTAAGCAGCGTTGATGCATGAAAAAAGAGACAACGCTAGCTTCTAATCAAGAACAATTCTTGACCAATGAATTGAATAAAAATGGATTTATTTCTTTACTAATTAATTAGTGGAGTATACGTAGTCAAAAAAGAGGCATTGTTTCGGAATAATTTGTAACTGCATAAAAATTCATAAAAACTTTTTAAATGTGTTCTAAATAAGTTTAAGTTCAAAGTCTACCGGTTGGTATTATACGCTAAATCTCTATTTGTTTATTAATAACAAAAAAACTGTAAGATTAGTTCTTAAATGAAATATCTCGAAAATTAATCGAGGAAAAATCATGAAAATCAGATACTAGGGGTTTTTGGGTATGCTGATTACGAATTTGATGTCTCTAATCTCTAATTATTAGTTGTGATAAACTTAATTTTTTATTTAAAACCTTCGCAATTATCCAAAAATCGTGTTTTACCGATTTTTCGCCTTTTTTTTACTGTTTAATTGTTATTACGTTCAAAAAAAATAAAACCAAGAAATATTTTTCAAGATTAGTACCTTAGCTAACACTTCTATGCATTCAAATAAAAATAAAAAAATGTTTTTTTAAGTTATTGCACTTTTAATAGTGTTAAATTTTCGAATTTTTTTCTTCTAAAACGTATAATTCGATTTATTCGTAAAAAATAAATATGAAAACGAGTATGTATCATAAAATAAATCATTGGGGCTTTTAGCACACATCTTTACCTTCAAATTGATCACTTATAAAGTGCCGATATCACGATATTGAGCTTTGATATTGACGATTGAAATTTGGTGTCAACAGCGGAAGACGTCTTATTTCGGAAAAGTACTAAGTTTAAAGGTCCGAATTTCCTAAAATAAATTCTTAAAACTTTTTTGGCTGAATACATATTTAAATAATCCCTTTAAATGTGCTATCCAAGTGTTTTTTTTTTAAATAAATTATTCATTTTACAATGATTTTTACTAAATAATCGTTAATTCATGCAATGGTCCGCTTTCAAGCTACATATGTAATAATTAAAGTACTTAAAAAATTATTTAAAAACATGTAATACTTCGAGGAAATGATACTTTTTCATCTCCAATTGGTTTCATATCATTTGCTTTTTGAAATCAAAAGTTATATCCACTTACGTACAGCGCGCGCGCTACCGCAAGCCTATTCCAGCGTCAGCGGGCGGTCGGCGCAGCGTCACTTGGGACCTTAGTTAACAAATTTCTACTCGCTCCAATTTAATGCGCAAAATACATGTCATATATGTTTCTTTCGTAAAATTTTCCGTTCTTTCGAATGGCGCTACCAGTATTTTCGTACAAATAAAATTTAAACAGTTATTCGCAAAAAACCGTATTTTTGCACTTAAAATGTTAAATAAAAATAGGACGCGTACACTTTTTTGCGGTAGACTTTTCACTACGTTATTTTAGCATACTTGAAGAATATTGTTCACCAAAGCTTACCTGGTTACAAAGTTTTCCGAAGTGAAAATCTTCGTTTGCTCCACTAAATGACCAAATTAGAAATGTTTAAAATTAATAGCATGCAAGCACCCCCAGATGATGCTGATGTTTTAATAATAGAAACAGCTTTAAAGTCAATTGAGCGCACTACAGTTGTTGTTAGAGAAGATATTGATCTCTTCAGAGTTTTAATAGGACGCACTCCGATTACTCACAATATCTATTTTCTTAAACCCGGAAAAGCAAACGTCCAATCGAAGATCTCCAGTCCCTGGGCAATCCAGAAGTATGCAGATTGTAGAGAACATGTTCTATTTTTACATGCCGTTAGTGGTTGCGATGCCACTAGTACTTTATTTCGAAAAGGAAAAATAAGCGCATTTAAAATATTACAAAAAAGACCAGATTTACAGGAAGCATTGGCGGCATTCAAAATAGAAAACTGTTCGAAAAATTTGTTAATAAACAGTGGCACATTGTTTATTTTAGCTATGTACGGAGCTACAAGAAAAAGAGACTTCAATTGATAATTATAGATTTAGTTTTGCAGAATGCACTAGACTAAATAGTGTAATTGTCGTTACTTCCACTCACAGCAGCAGCTACTCACCAACTTCTATTTAGGGTATATTACCAGGTGCAAACTTGACTAGGAAAAGATTTAGACCCTCAGTAATGGGGTTGGACAATAATTTAATAGAGCCAACAACTAGCGTGATTCCTTTTGCACCAGATGAACTTCTCAATTCAATTTTTTGCAGTTGCACAAAAGGTTGTGGTATCAATTGTGGATGCAAAAAAATAGGATTGCCATTTTTCGTAGTGTGTGGCTCTTGTCGAGGTCAGTAGTGTCTCAATATGATGTCCGAGGATACAACCGTTGAATCTGAGTTCAACGATGATGAAGCCGACCTCATTTTGTTATTTTATAACAGCCAAAATTATCGTACAACCGATAGTTTACGAGATATTTGAAAAAAAATGATTTTAGTGACCTTTGACCTTCTGTAACTTTTGTAGCCATCCAGTTGGCTTTATGGACTTTTGAAAAATTAATTTTTATGCCAAAATAAAGAGAATCCCGTTGGAAAATCTTAAGTTGGATTTTTTTAGAGATATTATAAAGTGACTGGGCTAATACCATAGCCATTCTCCCAGTATTTTCAAAAATAATTGAAAAAATTATACACGACGAAATCGTAAGTTTTCTTAAATCACGTAACGCATTTAGACCAGAACACATGGTTTCACAAAAAACAAGAATACTACCACGGCAATTTTAACCTCGCCACAATAAAATTGTGGGAGGTTACTACATTTAGTCCAAAATCGAAAATTGAGATAATATCAAATCTTTACGTTTTGAGGTCCAAGGAACCCAAAAATGTGGTTTTTAAAAAATGTCTGTGTGTGTTTATGTATGTATGTGAACATGGTAGCGGCGAAACTGCTAAACGGATTTGGATGAAACTTTGCATGAGGGTTTCTTTAGTGCTCCAGAATATCTGAAAAGGTTTTGTTGAGATCATATTACATTTAGTTTTGGTACAACAAGTTGATTATTTCATGATTACTTACAATTTGTAAGCGGACCATTGAAAAGCAGTAAAAATTCCGATTTCAACGATATA
Organism: Rutpela maculata; assembly: GCA_936432065.2. Lineage (NCBI taxonomy): Eukaryota > Metazoa > Arthropoda > Insecta > Coleoptera > Cerambycidae > Rutpela > Rutpela maculata. Next base: position 111,281,557 of record OW386290.2, read on the forward strand.
TCACACTTGCACCTTTTCGATTTCGTTTCCGTTGAAAAAATTAAAAAGAATTCGTTATATGTGTACACTTGACAGCACCCAAAAAATATTATTGATATTATTGTTAGAGGAAAACCTGTAAAAAATATTTGGGTTGGTAACCTTTGTGAATGTTGATTTATAGGTTATGGTACGTGACGTCACAGCTAATCTGAAAAATATATATTTCTTAAGATTTAAGAATAATACGTAGCTATTATTAAAATTTCTGCCTGGTTCCCGTACTTTCAACTAAAATCTAGTACAGTGTAATGTTTATGAAGTTATAAATACTTTGTCCTAATAAAATAGGACTCTTTTTGTAGGTTGGAAATCTAACCTGTAATTAGCAGTCTATTTTCATTAATCAACAATAGATCATTTTCGGTCAGCTAATTTTGACGCAGCTGTCTGAAGGGCGCACAAAACCTCATCAAATAACAGGCAATGAAAATGAAAACAATTAATTAGAGATGAGTTGCTATTTAACAACCTATTATTTTATTTAAAAGTAACAGCTTGTGCTCATCTCTAGAAAACAAAATGAGTTGTGTGCCCTCAACCGAAAATGATCAATATTAGGCAATCCAAACCACGTGACTTCCAACTTGGCTTGGCGGTCAAACATTTGTTGACAGTCGTTAAACGTTTGTCAAAACAGTTTGTGTTTTTCCGTTGGCCTGGCTAAGTATTTTGAAATTTTAACAATACAGTGTTTTTTATGGATTGTGGCAAGGCGTTTTTGATTGTTTTCAACTAATAAACTTTATTTAATTATGCAGAGTGAGTATTTCAAGAAGTTGATGTTGGAAAATCGAGATGTAAAAACGATGGAAGGTGTTAGATCATCCCTTTTAATCGCGGCTATCCATCTTTAACGTCGTTTTCTCGACAGATCATTTATATGAGGGAAATATATAGAATTCACGGCGTCGGGTACACGGTAAAAGCTAACCTATTTTAGTTGTTTTTTTAAAGGTAATAATTGTTTATAGCCGTGTTCGGATATTACGACTGGTTGATGGGACGCGATCGTTCATTTAATGCAAATCGAGCTAACCGAGCTAAATCTGAAACGTTCGAATATTATGTAACAATAAATGACTCCAAAGTCACGTGTAATTTATCTGTTTGCTCAGTGCTCTGATTTCCGATGCAATATCTAAACACAGCTGATTTGGATCCACCGTGTTGGGAGGTTCCAGCCGCTTCCAGTAGCTGCCAATTTTTTCAATTAACAAATGAAATTTTAGAGAACCTGGAAAATGGAAACAATGTTTGAGCTGTCGAAAGCTTTTGACGTGGTGAAGCATGATATACTCTTTGCAAAATTATATAGATATTTTTTTAAACAATATTTTCTGCGATAATTTTTAAAAATACGTGTTTACACCTTTAAATCCCTTCTTCATCCTTTGGAGGTAAGAACAGTGAAACCTACAAACCCCCAAGGACCCCGCTCATTTCTTATGGGAAGTGGCCCCCGGTGAAATTGGCTGAATGTTTAATTTCGACTTTTTTATCAAAAGCTCTCATGGGCCCAACTCGATCCCATGTCTAGTTTCCGAGATACAACTATAAATTCTTGTAAAATTCTGTATCTTGTTGAATTATTAATTTATTGATGTGGGATTAGAGGTAAAAGGTTATTTTTCTATTTTCAAACTTTAAATTTTTTCTACGTTATTTTTATTAATACAACAAAATATTATAAAGGGTTATTAGAACGTATCACAATATAAAATGTATGAAAAAAATCATGAATTCGAAGTTTTCTTAATTGTACAAAAGGTCATTCTTGTACATTTCTTGAACTGATCTCGGAAACTAGACACAAGATCGAGTTGGGCCCATGGGAGTTTTTAATCAGAGAGTCGAAATCTACAACATATTCAAAATTCAGCCAATTTCACCGGGGGGCACTTCCCATAAGAAATCCTTTACATTGACTCTCTAATGTTTTCCTTCTCCAAGGAATATTTTTGATATTTTACTCGCATTATAGTCCTGAGTTACTTTCATACAAAAGTAGGTGCTTGAGTATTAGTCCCAATATGTAATTATGTAATAGCAGTGCGTTTTAATTTTTTATTTAATTTGAGTGTATTCGATACAACAGCAACTTTAATTATACCCGTTTTATAATTATAATTTTAATCACTTTGCTACAGCTAGTTGAAGTTTCTCACATATATTTAAGTCATTTTCAAAGCATGCCAAGCGATTATGCAAATACACATAAATTATTTATAACTAAATAAAAAGATTTAATAAGTTCCTGTCTCACGACTCGTTTTTGTAAACTTAAAACTTGTAATTTTAAACGAAACGATTCCTGTTTTCTATATCGAGTTTTTTAATCGATTAAGTTTAACAATCTTCGTAAATTGAGTTCTCATGGCGTAGATATTCTTATTAAAATGTTTATTGTTTTTTTGTATCGCCGTTTAACAGCTCTATTTCTTGCGGGTATGGAAATCCTATTTATAATAATTAAGATCAATTTTTGTTCCTAGAAAAGTAAGATTTGTTGGAAATGAAAAAATCGTAATTACACTTGCGGTGTAGTCGGAATGTGTGTCGAAATTAATGTTTCTTGAAATTTATATATTATTCTCTTGCGGTTGCGTGATGTGACTCATTCATGAGGTTGTGACCAAAAAGTATGAAGTCGTTGGTAAAATCAGAAGTGCACTACCCGGAAGTTGTTTTTCCCAGTGGGCAGTGTCCCTGATTTTCACAAAAATCTCGTGAATTTTAGTTCGTTCATCGATCAAAAAAATTTAAAAATATTATTTTCCTCTGTCGTATTATTAACTATTATTTAGAGTGACCACCCATACAAGGTGGTCATGCTAAACGACGATTAGTGACAAAAATAATCATTTCTGTGACTAATAGCTTAAGATTTTTTTTGTTTGGAGATGGTGGAGTATATACTAGGTACTATTTTTCTCCGTTAAATAGTTTTTTTTTTTAATATTTTGAACCTACAGACAGACAGACGGACGAGCGAATGGATAGACGGACCAGCATAATTTTCATAATCTACATAATATAAAAGTGTAAATATGAATAAGTTTTGTAGAGATTTTTCACGATTACAATATTTTCCTTCGGTAATTGATCAAAGTAGTAAATCAATATTAATAAAAAAAAAATTCTTATTTTATTTCGAAATATTTTAATCTTGAAAAATCAAATTTGTGTTAAAAATTGTTTAATAATAAAACGTAACAACATTAAAATAAAGAATTTTCGTATTTTTTTTATGCAAATACCAATTTTAGTACTTCGGCGCCGGATTATTACATTTTCAATATAATTGTTGAACTTTATATAGTACAGTCTTCGCGATTTTTTTTAAAAAAGCTGATTTTTTAGATATAAATGCCATACTTGCATCATCTCCTAGTGGTGCCATCTTGATTGGCGAATAGTTCGCATAGTATTTACTGTCCAAGTTTTAATAGAATCGGTCTCATCCGTCTTCAGTTATCGTACTTACAAGAAACGTGACGGACAGACCACAGACAAATGAACATTTGGAAAGTTGTTCAGAATTCCATGCTATGGAAACTTTTACTTTACGAGCAATATTTACGATTTTAGAAATATGCCGACCAAATACGATATACTTTTCCCCTCCAGGACCTGGGACCTCGTCGTGACGGAGGGGCAGATGTAACTACAATGATTCTGAGAGCGAAGCCAACATGAGTCTTGCACTCCTGGTAATGTCGAAGAGGAGCGGAAAAAACCAAAGACGACTCAGACCAAGCCAAGGTGTAAGATAACGTGTCGAAGGTTAAATGGTCGCAGGGTCAAAGGCAGCCGCAAATGTTTCCAACCAAACGGCACCTCTTGTACTCTACGCCTTTCTCGGTCATGCGGGGTTCCGACCGAGCAGACTAACTGCTCGTGGGAATCACATGGAGAGCAAGGAAAAGATCAAGGTCCTGCAGGTGAATCTTCATCATGCTAAGGCTGCCTCGGCCATTTTATGTAAAAGATTCGAAGAAGAAGGCGATGTTGCCCTTCTACAGGAACCATGGCTTGTGAAGGGAAGGCCCGCAGGCTTAAAGCCTTTATAAAGTAAGTTGCTGTACAATACAGTGCCAGGTAAACCAAGAGCGTGTATAGTATACAGTAACAGGGTAAGTTGTTCACTTATTCCGATGCTTTGCACCGATATTTTTGTTACAACTACTCTATTGTACTATTTGTACAACAAAATGTTCTTAAAATTTTATTAAAACAATAGTATATTGTGTATTTAGGTGTGAAAGCAATACATTCCCGGACAACGATGCAAATTGGCCGAGGCGCTAGCCGAGGCCAACAAGCATCGAAGTCCGGGAATGTGCTTTCACACCGAAGTACACATACTATTTTTTCTGAAATCACAGTCAATATTATTATAAATTGAGGAATTTGTATTAATGCATAACATTTCTTCATTACAAATCTAACTGCTTACTAATAAATGCAATTTTAATGTGAGTTGGTTTGTCTGCGTGTATTTATTTACTATCTAAAATATGCATAAAAAACCGTACGGGAATGTTACTTTCCCGGCCTAGGCCGGGAAAGTAATATTCCCGTACGGTTTTGTTGATTGTTGCTTGGCAACGGATCTTTTCCGATCTGTTTTCTGATAGTTTCTTAGCAACGGACTAAAATACTCGAATTGTGTATTTTTCGATCTGAAATCGCGCCGAAAATGTAGACATTGCCGATCGATTTCAGAAAAAAATTATTCCTTAACGTTGCATCACTCTAGCGAAAAATAAAAAGACAGAAAATAAACTTTAATACCTACCATCTTAAAATCTTCTCTACTTTACTGATAATCTACCTGACAAATTTCATTCAATTGAAAAAAATCCCACTTCATTAGCACTATAAATTAATTATGAAATTATAACTACCTTCTGTTCATAAAGTGATTATATTACAAAAATAATTTAGATATTGAAAGTGAAATGGTAAGTATTTTTTATATTAGAAAAAACTTGCGAGCTAATTTTACACAATTCAAGTAAATTAGTAACAATTATGTAGGTGCAACCATTTCTTTGGTTCATGACGTTATGCATATCAATTTTGTCTGATAGAGAGTTTACATTTTCTTATATGTAGAAAATTGACCACTGTGCGTGTGTCGGATGATCAATCATTTAAAAAAATTTGCCACGAGCCCATAGTCTATAAGTGTATCAGCATTTATTTCTGATACACAGACTAAATAATGTACTAAACAAAATAATTAAGGCACGAGTCAAATGACCTACCACCTCACCAGTTCACGCATAGCGTTATCTAAAAATAAACGATAAATAATTCTATGCTTCACGTGCCCGCTGATTGTCATTGTGCCAGTCTGACCTCGACAATACAACCAGAAGCGAAGCCATAAAGAAAGGCGTGCAGCAAGAACGTGTGCCAATGCACAAACCATAAAATTCTAGCTCACTTTCCCACGGCCTTAAACATACGTCACTGCAAGCCCCATTGATTATATTATCAGGCTGAAATTCGCCGAGCCAACCATGCTTGTCGCTGGTGTACTGGCATTTAGTTTTTGAATAAGCAGCACGTTCTGTTTCCTGCTTTGTTTTTGCTTTCCGCAAATGACTGCCGATCATGTAACTAAATGGATTGTCCTGGTTAAGGTTCTTTCATATTTATTTGTCTGGTTTACTTCGGTTGGAAGGATTTTTTTCAAAGGTATAGGAATTATAGGATAATATTACTCAGTAATTTCAAGTAAATTAGATAATAAATTTGAAAAGTTTTTTTATTATTTATTTATTTATTTAACGTCGGTTCATTTCCGCCACCAAGACCTATCACCGATCCTAGGAGACGAGCTAACCCCAACCTGGAATTTTTGCCGAGCCTCTTCTCATTTATAAATGTAGGGATCTTTTACTTACGCCTAACATTTAATAGACAAGTGACCAACTAGGTACTTTAAATCCCTTCCGAAGGATGGTGTATCCACTATGCAATCCTCGTTTCACTTCATCCATCCCCACCACCACTACCTCCATTACCAATGTGGCATATAATTTTATGGGTTTTCAAATATTATACTATTAAAGCTCCATAAACAATTATTTCCACATAGTGGAGTGCAAATATAGTATTTTCGTTGTAAAAGACATGGATGTGGAAGTAGTAATTCCTTAGGCAGCGGTTTTTTTATGAATATCCTCGAAAATGGTAATGATAAAAATTACACAAATTAAAAAAGCATACTAATTCAGTAAGAAAACTTTGTCGTTAGGTATATATTTTATTTATTTATTAATTTATTTATACGCAACGAGAAAATCCCAATAGAGGGCAAATTTTGCATTAAAAAATAATATTAAAAAGATAATGCTTATCTAAGCTTGATAACCTAGATCTATATCCTAGACATAATAAATCTTGTGAAAGCTTTAAAAAACAATAGATGGGAGCCGGCTCGATGTTGTGACAAAAAGCGCGTTATTGCACGCAGATGACCCGAATTCAAATTTGACGCCAGGAAGTAGATAAGATATAGTGAATGAGCGGTCACCATCTTGCGAAATAGGCGTAAAACTGCAAGATCCGTAAAGAAGTTATACGGACCTCGGTAAAACTATTGGTTTCGTATATCTACGACATATGCACGACAAAGTGGAAATTGAACACAATTTTCAGGTTAGGGGTGACAGTGTTGACGTTTAATAAAACATATAGTGGAGTGCCGTTAGGCGTGAAAACTAAAAAACCTTGGAACCCGGTTCCTATGAATCAACTTTAATGAAACATTTTGCATTGTGTTGCTAAAACTTAATACTAAAATGTTTATGGATTAGAAATTAACTTTTTCTTTTATTTATTTAAAAGTTCATTGAAATCTACAAATTCTTTGAAAAAATACTCAATTCACATAAGTTTTAATAGATAGTTTTTGTTCTGTAGACAAAGAAATCGTACCTGAGTAGTATTGTAAGTTTATGAATATAAATTTAAGGTAAAAAATTACAAATTCAAAATGTGGGACCCAAAACGGCGGCCAAAAAACTTTAAAATAAGACATCATTAATACAAAAAAACATTAGAATTTCTGTAGAAACAAACTTATTGTTAAATCACATAATTCATAAAATTTTAACAAAATATGCTATTAATCTTCGATATCTTCGTTTTCAACTTCGCTTATTTCTATAATAGGAGAAGGGTTCGAGAAACTATCACCATTGCATTCGGAACAAGCTGCAGTGCAAGTTAATCCATGCTTTCTGCATCCACAAGCAGCTCCGCATCCTGTCTTACATGTACAAAAAATAATTTTAAGTAGATTTTCAGGGACTGGTGGCTTATTCAGCGAGACTGATTTTAGCAGCGAAACTAGTAGCAAAAACAAAAAATTTTTTGTTTCCATTTTTGAATATGTAATGTTTAATTTAAAAAAAAACCGCTGCCCAAGGAATCACTACTTCCACATCCAGATTTTCTGTCCAAGTCACTCACAACGAACAAATGTTGTGTGTGGAAATAATTGTTTATTCAACTTCAATAATATAATATTTGAAATCCTCTACCCTAAAAACCCATAAAACGATACCCCACATCGGTAGTGGGGTGGGGGCGGTGATAGGGGGTGGTAGTGGGGGTGGATGAAGTAAAAAAATATTTTCAGGTTTCTGGTTCTTGTACACATACTAAATCACAATTTTTTTTCATCCCCTTTAATAATAAAATTTTTTTTGAGACCTTGGCTTCTCTTGTATATACTAAATTTTATGGACTCTTACCTGCTTGATTTAGCTATTTTCCCCAAATTTACCCCAATTTACTCCCCATCCTTCAACGGAATAAGATGAAAATATAATCTAGTTCTAGATCTTGTTAAAGTATATGTGTACCAAATTTCAAGTCAATATCTCAAATGGTTCCAGAGTAAATGTGCGCACAAAAAATGTTACAGACAGACAGACCGACAGACAAACAGGCAATTTTTTTCGCTCAAACTTAAAATCTCGACGTTTCATGACATTCTAAGCCTATTTGAAATTTTTAAAATTTTTTTTGTCATTAGTATACTTCCACTGGATGTGGAAGTAATTAAGTTCCTAGTACATCTAACATAGAAGTTAGCCGGGAAACAGACGTTCACACCGCATTTGTTAGATGTAGTAGGGACTTAATTTTTTTATAAATTAAAGGTAAAGAGCCCACCTTTCGATTAAATGGGTCCGAAAAGGGTCAGGTTAATAGATCTTATTTTATTGTAGTTTAACATAAAAAGTGCGCTAGCAGCGGAAACACCATCAACGACTATTTCCCAATTAACTTCTATGTTAGATTTGCTGGGGACTTAATTTTTTTTTTCTAAATTAAAATCGGTCCGAATAGGGCCAGGTTACTATTTTTTTTTAATACGAGTTTTACCTGGAAAATACGAGTTGGTCGTCAAAATTATTTTGGGAATTTGAGGCTAATAGCCTTCTTATTAGCTCCTGGGTCATAATTTGTAGGTAAAAATGTTGATATTATCATTACCTAGGAATATATCTATTCAAAAATGCAAACAAAATAATTTTTTTTTTCGCTGCTATTTTCGCTGCTAAAATCAGTCTCGTTGAATAAGCTACCAGTCCCTGAAAATCTACTTAAAATTATTTTTTGTACAAGTAAGACAGGATGCGGAGTTGCTTATGGATGTAGAAAGCATGGATTACCTTACACTGCAGCTTGTTCCAAATGCAATGGTGATAGTTTTTTTTTTTTCGCATTACGACATGAGTCGATACAGCCAGAAATGGTAATAGTTGCTCGATCTCTTTTCCTATTATAGAAATAAGCGAAATTGAGAACGAAGATATCGAAGATAAATATTATATTTGGTGTGAGAGGGAGCAGATGTCTGTTAACCCCCACAAAACTGTAATAGTACTCTTCATCAGAAAAGGGAGGCTGGATAACTTAGAACAGCCCTCCTTAGCAGGTGAAACTATTCCATTTGCGGGGGAAGTGTTACACTAGATATCACTTAACTGGAACTCCCACCTGGAAAAATTCACAAAGCAAGACTGTCCTTGTGGACATGTAGAATTTGTGGAAAATCCAACAAATATATTGAAAATAGTTACGGTCATAAGATAAATGGTAGCGTATGCCTCTATAGTTTGGTGGTCGAAAGGGCTACAGCAAACAACTAAAGTCAAACTCTCTGGTTTACAGAGACAAGCATGTCTGGCAATAACTAGTGCAATAAGTACCACACCGTCAGCTGCTCTGGAAATCCTCCTGGATCTACCCCCTCTCCATATCTATTTGGAGAGAGAGGCCAGGTGGGCAACATACCAGGGTTCCCAACTCTAGGGAAATTTCCCTATTCTTGGTAAATCTCGGATTATTTAGGGACAAACGGAATTTCTATGGATTCTAGGGAATTTTCAAAATATACAGAATTATTATATACATACATAAAAACTAATTAATTTTTTATTCAAAATTGCCACCCATCAGAATTTGCCGCTATGGACGCATGCAGGGATACAAATATAGACAACTAACAATACAGAATTGCGTATTTTACACAATATAAAATTAGCTCTATAATTATCTGTTTGAAATATTCATATTTCCGATAATATTTCGTAGATGGCCATGTCGTGTCGTACTAGGGTCTAGGGAAAACATTGGTCAATCTAGGGAAAAATCTTCGTATGTCTAGGGAAACCGCCCACACAAAAGTTGGGAACACTGCAACATACATACTTCAACAAGCGGTCATTAATATGCTAGCATCATGAAACGCAACAGGCTATCAGATGATAGTCAGAATATCCTGGGAATGCTTTCAGATGTGATGCCTACCGTGACCGACTATGAACTGCCTTATAACGTCCTGTTTCCTGGAAGAGACGAATGGGATCGATATAAAACCGACTTACAAAGAGCGGATATTTGTTGATTTACAGACGACTCCAAAACCCCTCAAGTAGCTGGAGCCGGAGTATACAGTCGCAAACCAAAGATAAGACTAACTTCGAGCCTGGATAACATTTAACTGTGTACAAGGAGGCTTGAACGGATGCATCCTAGACGCAGGTCAATAAAAATATTTTCAGACAGCCAACCAGCACTTAAAGCTTTTGGCTCACGTCATTGCAATTCTAAATTGGTCTGGAACTGCCAAAAGACTCCAATCCGATTGGGCAGAAATAACAAGTTAACTCTGGTCTAGATACCACGGAGGGCAATGAAATAGCCGATTTCTTAGCCAGGGAAGGTGCGGTATCGAAATTTATCACACCAGAACCTGTGTTTGGCATATCGGCAAGCATTGTGAAAACCATCTTGGCCTGGGCTGACAGAAAAATCCTCCAGTACTGGCAAGAACTACCAGGATTAGTTCACTCAAGGGAGTTTATATCCTTTGAAATCAAAAACTAAAAAAACTGTTAGAGTTAAATAGGTTACCCATAAGTAGTTGGGCCTATATACCGTGCACTGCAGGCTATATCACCACCTACACAGACTTGGAATAGCCGACTGTGTTTGAAGGTGGATGAAACGGCAGCGCACGTTCTATGTATTTGCCCTGCTGCTGGGTTCTCACTTTTTGGCAGAGGGCAACTGCTGCCAGAAGACCTGGACAATCTCCCACCCAATATGGTGGTCGGCTTTATTAAAAGCTCAACCTATTGGAAAATATAATTAGGAGTGATCCACAATAGATCAAATCGTCGCAGTGGAGGGTCTGTATAGTAGTTCACTCACATATCAACTTAACCTAACCAAACCGAGGACATGTCAAAAGAAGAGACCCAACAGATCTCCTGAAGAAAGAGCTACTATTGAACAGCAACAAATTAAAAATAGTTAAAGCTTGCTATACGTGGAGAACAACAATCGAGAGGATCGTGAACAGACTAGGAAAGGACTAAGCTTATTGGGAAAAAGAAGTGAGAAAAACATGAATACTACAAAGAAATCGCAACAATATTATGATCTGACAAAATCAGAAACGGAAAAATCAGAAGATTCAGAAGATGAAAATTTTAGAAGCAGGAACTCAAAAAGAGGAGCATAGACACTCCATACTGCGACAGAATAGTAAAATACATCTCACAAACATCTACACCTCCCATCACACACTCCTGTGCTATTGATCATGTGACTCTCTCTATGCTGACAACAAACACGACCCAAATTCAACCCGGCGCGGCGCGCGGCGTAGACGCAGCCAAGCCGGGAGTGTACTGTATGTTGGTAAATCAAATCAAATAAACTTGCTCGTAAATTATGCTCTATAGTATTCTTATTTTAATCTACCAAGATTGTTGATTTAAAAGGATAGTGCAAACATAATGGGGTATCCATAAACATGACATAAATAGAAATTAAAGGCAGCAAGTTCCTTTAAAATATTTAGAAATCTTTCCTAAACAAATTGCGACAAACACCTATCTCTATCTATCACTCTCTATCAAACACCTATCTCTGCACTTTTCAAATGTTGTCAAGCAACTAGTTGTATTTTAATTTTCAGCTCTTATATTCAAGCAAACAAATATTTTTCTGAAATCGATCGGCAAGTAACATTCCCGTACGGTTTTTTATGTATATTTGATACAGTAAATAAATACATGCGGACAAACCAACTCACATTAAAATTGCATTTATTAGTAAGCAGTAAGATTGTAATGAAGCTATTCATCAATACAAATTCCTTAATTTATAATAATATTGACTGTGATTTCAGAAAAAATAGTATTGTACTTCGGTGTGAAAGCAGATTCCCGGACTCCGATGCTTGTTGGCCGAGGCGCTAGCCAATTTGCATCATCGTCCGGGAATGTATTGCTTTCACACCTAAATACACAATATACTATTCCTCCCCTCCCGCTAATCAATTTTCGTTTTCGAGAAAGAATTTTTTTTCCATTTCCTTTTCCCTGTTCATCAATTTTCTTTTAAAACATTTTTTTGTTTAGATTTCCACCCCCGCTCATCAACTATGAAACCATAAAGATACATTTTTTTTCTATTTCTTCCTCCCCGTTCGTGAATTTTGAATATGAATAAAAAATTTTTTCTTTAGATTTCTTCCCTCCGCTCATCAATTTTGAAACCCGTCAATTTTCAATCTGGACAAACATTTTTTTGCCAGATTTCCCCCCCGCCCGCTTGCCAACTTTGAAACTTGATTTCTATTATGTCCCGCACATTAGCAAGATTCAAATATTATCACTTTAATTCCCCCCCCCCCCCCTCATCAATTTTGAAACTTTGTAACCTTGCCTATGAATAAGACAGCGTAAATATATGATTAGCCTAGGGGCGCGCCAATCCTTAATCCGGCCCTGTTCTTTTGTCTACCATTTCTTTCATTTTGGGCCATTCTATGACTGCGTGGTCGATAGTCAAGGAGACTTGACAATCACCCCAACCAAAGTCTTGGGTTCGATTCCCGTGGCATTAAGATTTTTTCACAAAAAAAGCAATAAATCCCTCGATATTCGAATAGTGGTGTATCCCTTGTCGCAAATTGTGTAGCCTCTTCAGCACAAAGTCACTTCAGGCCTTCGGAGAAATAAGAGGTTGCATTATCTGTGATTATTATTGTTATTTAATTTTATTTGATTTTTATTAATTGTTTGACATTGTTCTAAACAACAATCTTTACATTTTTAGGTAAAAAATCTATCTAAATCTATTAATTTGCTTGTAGAAAATTGTTTGTCATTTAGAAAGTACACAAATATGATAAGATATTCTTATTTTTTTCGCAATAAAAAAATTTGAGTAGATGAATCATTAGTAAAAACAATAATATTAATCCTACTTCTTAGATACTTTAGATAGTACAATTGGTCTGTGCGAGCTTAAATTATTAAAATATTTTTTCAATATTCCTGGAAATGGATAATTGTCTCATTAGCGATTATACGGGGAATAGTCACGCTGTAGTAAAGATACAGCGCCATATTCCGATCAACTTTGGCAGACCCATTACAACAAATGTCAAATTGTTCACAAAAGGATACAAAAGTGACATCAAAGTTTAAATGTAGTGAATAAATATTGATGAATATGTTCACTCGTCATAGAAATATTACGAAGATAAAGATCCCATAAAGATGTTAAAGTGTAGAATTTTTATTTTCATATTAAATAAAATATATACAAAATATACCAGTTCGTCTTTCCTGAGGAGTTCCTTATCATATTCCTCCATAATTAAGTACACCTTAACTCACCTAAAGATAGCACAGAACAAAGTTCTTTGTTGTCCATCGTAATATTTATTCTTTGTACGTTCATACAACTTATGTAAAATGCAGTACAGTAAATTCAAAATTTGTATTCCAGAGTAGCAGTCCTTTGATTTCTCATCGAATTTTATAAATTTGAAAGATTTTTGCGTTTTAGAATGTGGCAAATACCCTACATTGTATTGTTACTGAGCTATTGTTACATCATCTTCTTACTTAAGAAATGTTCAATGTAGGTTTCCATTACTGCGGTTGATTTCCAGCCCCCAAAATTTATTACTGTTAAATTGTCACCTCCTATATTTGCAAGGATAGTGGCTCCCGAATGATGGAAATAATGTTCCGTATATAAATCCGCATTGGGTAATGTTAAAAATTCAGCAATTACTTTTGGTTGATTACCAATTTTGTTGATTCCGACCACTTGCTTTCTTTGCCCTCTTGATAGTTTACAAAGAATTGTTCTACATCTAGTGATCTAAACAGAATATATTTTTTGGATATCTCGTAAAACATACCAGGAATTACAAACGTTTTTGTTTTTGTGTCCACTAACTTTACTTGCAATTCATTCAGAAATTCCAAAATTAACACCAATTCTATTAAAATTATTATATACAGACAAAATTTTAGAGACATAGGGTAAAAAGTAGTAACTATGTGGGGGGTTTGAATCTACAATCTCTTGCATGCGAAGCCTAGTAATAGTAGTAAACAAATTTATTAAATATTTTAATACATAGAATATGCCTCGCCGGATGCTGGCCCGAAACCAGCCAGACAAACACGAGGTGTAGCGCCGGTGGTGAATCTAGGGCTGGACTGGGCAGATCCAGTTTGGTTTAACAAGAACTTGAACAATAAAAGTTAAAACTCCTACCTGTCTATGGCAGGTTTAAAATTAACAATTGGTTTAAAACAGTTGGCAAAGAAACTTAAAAGTAATTAAAATTGACATTAAAACATTTGGCGATGCACTAAAAAATATTTTGGTTGCTAGGACGGGAAAAAGAACTCAACGAAAAACCCGTTCCAACTAACTGGTGGACTTCCTGCCGCCAGAAAAATGTAGTAGAATGAAACATGTATAAAATATTTGAATTTTCAAGGGAATTTTCAATCTAAAAGGAATTTAGAAACCAAAAGAGGACAAAAAGAACAAAAGGATAAAACAACAAAATCAAATAGAACATATAAAAATAATAGAAAAGGTTAGATTATAAAGTTAAGACAAGGATCAAAAGTAGGGTAATAAGAAGTTGTGGTGCAAGAGAGAGTGGTTAAGGAAGAGGTTGCCGGAATACAGGCAACGCCTTGTAGCGAAAAGTATTGCATATATCGAAAAGTATTGCATTATACGGTCTGATTCGGGTTATGTCGCGAGTTAACGAGCTATCGCCCCGTTTGAATTCATAGAATTTTTGTCAAATTTCTTGGGCGTAGTCCGCTAGTGGGGTTATGTCGTTACATCGTGCGTATAAATCCCTGAAGTGTTCGAATCTGAGATGAGGCGCATAAATTTGTGTCAAAGGACTCGAAGTTTTCTCATTGTTGTGGCCGAGATGATGCACCACACCGGAGCGGCGCCGCGTATGTGATTGCCGGCCTGATCACCATTGTGTACAACAGTTTTTTATTGTTTCTGTTTAGTCCGCTACCCCTGGCCAGGAGCGGATACAGACTCCTCGTCTCATTTACGTGAGTGTTAAACGTCAATCGTTTATCTAAGTTAACCCCCAGATACGCACCATTTGATTGGAATTTCTATGAACCGGCGCGTGAAAAGAATTGACTCGAACTTCTCGGAGTTCAACCGAATCTTCGTCGTAATACGCCGTAGCATGGGCTATGTGTGCCTTCAGCAACATATTTGCCGCTTGTGCGTTATGTGAATGCGCATATACGACGTGTCGTCAGCGTGCTTGGCAAGATTAGAATTCGTGAACTTGTGGAAGTCGAAGACGTATAAATTGTACAACTGTGGTGACAGGCCAGATCCCTGGGGGACGCCCACGCGAATGCCCGCCACGTTGATAATTTGTTGTTCACCGTGACCTGCAGTGATATATCTGTCAGGAAAGAGTGAATTAGTTTGGTTATGTGTATTCGAAAGTCCAGTACGTTAAGTTTGTGGAGAAGCCCCGAGATCTAAACGGTATCAAAATCTTTCTCAACATCGAGGAGCACCATGACGGTGCTTTTCCCGAGGTTGCATTGTACCTTGACGTCGTTCACGATCCTGACGACCTGTTGCACAGTGCTTCTACCTCTCCTGAAACCGAATTGGCACTGGTCGTTAATTCAACTGCTTAGCTACTGCCGCCTTTGCAAAACGTTTTCACCTAGAGAATAAGATTAGGTACACGCTAAGTTTGTATATTAAAATTTGATTAAAACTACCTATTACTTACCTTTGAGAATACATATTCTCGATTCGGTGCTTCTAGCAGAAACTTTTTAGTACGGTCGATAGTTGAACACACCTTGCATTTTTTCATGCAAGCATGAAACTTGACAGAGTCGTAGGGTAGACCTACTGGGGATAAGAATTTTTCTCAACATCGCTGTATTAAGGTCATTTTGATGGGGATTTCAATGGGAAATACTTACACAGTTCTTATTTAGTCTCTCTGTCGGTACAGAAATCCCACCGGACCATAAGTAGACACGTTTAGTTTAGTTTAGTGCATCGGGTTTCTTTGCCCGTTTTAGAAAAAAAAAAGAAAATAAAAATTATTAGAACGCTTTCGAAATGGCTTACTAACCTTAGGTTTCAGAGAGAAAGCCCCTAAAAGAGATTTTTACAATCAGATGTAAACGCTACTATGCGCTGTGCGAGTCCGATATGCACTAGCTTAAGCTGGACAGACTGTAATTGTTATTTTAAGGGTCAATTCAGAAGCAAGTTATAAAGCTGAAGTCATGAGTTTGAACGGAGCTCAGATTTAATATTTTCTAATGTAATTCTCAATTAAGAACGACAAAATCGTGAACAATCATATTAAAAACAAAAGAAAACGAAAATTTTTACACAAACATTTATTTCTTTAAATCTATATACACTCGCCTTCACAAAGACACAAACTTGAACATTTGATTTCCCTTTTGTGACATTGACATCAGCCCCTTTTGCACTTACATCTCACCAATTCCAGGCAGGCCTTTGAAGCAATAGGTTGGGTTGTCCACACAGCTGTCCAATCGTTGTCACTTTTCTCCCATTGATATTTTTGGCAGATCTAGCATAAGTTCAAAACTGTGCCCCCAAACATGTGCCCCCTGATAAAAGGCCCTCATTGTGTGCAGTTTTAAGGCATCGTAGGTGGAAGGAAGGTTTTCTATCCGCCGCTTTGTATGTGTAAATAGTTCTTTTCATTAACTTTATCACAGGCCATAGATCTGTAACAAATCAGATTATTTACGTTAAGAAAATTTTTATTTTGGAAGCCAAAATTTACTTACTTTTATTTTGGAACTTACTTATCATAGAGTATGACAACAAATTTTTCTATGCGATCCATGGCATTTTTTAAATCTCCGCTTGCCGCCACAAGGAAACCGTTTCTGGATACATTTTCCAGGCTTGGAGAGCCGTTTTCTTGCCTTTACCCGCAAACGATGAGACTGAATCTCATCCGGTGAACGCATGTAAGACCGGAAGGATACAGGATTTTTGTGGACATGGAAACAATAAAACATAATATTCAGCAACTGATCACTAGCAGAGATCTTTTATCATTCGCTAACGTTTTCTTCACCTTTCTGCTAGAACATGTGCAGCTATATATTGGTGGCTCGAGATGTAGCAATAGCTATCAGTTGTGTCCGCAAAATCCCACAATTCGAAGAGCTCTGGGTTGATATTAACATCTCGAGCCACACGAAAGTGCTGCTTCGGACTGTAAACACTGACGTCCTGATAATAATCAGAACGTCAGTGTCTACAGTCCGAAGCAGCACCTTCGTGTGTCCTTGCTGAACGGCATCTAAGATATATACCATGATCCTGGTGTCTGCCTCTTCATGGCTACAGGGATACAAAACGCTGTTCGTGTCTCGGTTTGAGTTTGAAACGACCGTCTTCGATAGTCGAGTAAACCCCCTTTCTATCTTGATTTATTTCAATGCAACTTGGTGCAATAAGTTTGAATAGTTTCTCCTTGTTAGTGGCGTCGCGAAAAAACAAAGGCCAACTTTTCGGGATTCTCGTGGACAAACTAACACGGGTACGTTCACCGATGCCTCTTCTTTCTCGGGTGTGGTTCTTCAAGCGGTCCTGATAGTACCTATCCCAAACAAGATCCATTCGAGAAACGGCTGACAACACTTTTTTATATGTGGAACAAATATGTTCTGGATATAATCTTGAAAATTGCGACTGAAGTATGTTTACTATACCCGCCCCGTCCAAAACTCTGCAATGGACATGGGGCTCTGTCGCTGCAGTGCTGTTAGGACTGCCTTTTACCAGACACGTAGTTAACATTGCCTTATTACACGATCGCATTTCCTGTCTAAGCGAGAGTGATGGCGGGGAAGGCTCGTTTTCACGGGCAAAGAGAATATCCAAATTACCATTTCGATGTTTACATGTGGCAATGTATAAGTCACTAAACAAATTGTAATTGTTTTTCAGAGATGTCATTTTTGCACTTGTCTTACAAAGTGGAGGCATATACCTGAAAATAGGAAACTTGTTTTGCTCGATGGTGTCTGTAAACTTCTTAGTTCTCCTCTACAAACGAGGTGTACTGAGATTCGCCTTCCTTTTCAATGTTCATAACAGTATTAACTACGCACGCTGAAGAACCCTTTTGGAACAAGATATTATACGTTTACCAAGTATCTATTATTTACACATAACCTGACTTAGACAGAGGACAGTACTTATGTCAATAGCTTCTTCTGGAAGTTTATTATACTTACAGTTCAAACAAACAAAAGCCAATTTAACACCTATTACTTATATATCATTATATAGACGTCTTCTGTATAATGCATTAAAACTCGAGAACACAATATAGAACGATGTTTACATTCTCTTCACAACAACAATAAAGCAGACCAATTACGTGCCCATCAGCGCATCGCTGCCAACTTAATAATCACAGCAGTAGACAACTGTATATTCCACGACATATTTTGAAAATAAACGGATATTTATTGTACTTTTGGAGTCCTTTTGGAGCACGTGGGCCATCAAGGTAAAAAATATAACAAAAAGCATAAAATAACGTTTTCTCAAAACGATAATTTTCTTTAATTTTTATTTAAGTTAAATGCCCCTGGCAAAATACATAAACGTATCTACTTATGGTCTGAAGAGATCTCTGTACCGACAGAGAGACTAAATAAGAACTGTGTAAGAATTTCTCATTGAAATCCCCATCAAAATAGCCTTACTACAGCGATGTTGAGAAAAATTCGTATCCTCAGTAGGAAACCCGCAATACGTGGCTCGTCGCGGGTTCCGGATTTGTCTACAACTCTTAAATCACTCTTTGGGGTCTACCCTACAACTCTGCCAAGTTTCATGCTTACATCAGAAAATGCAAGGTACCCCCCAAATATTGCAACTAACGACGGTACTATTTTGATTTGTTCAGGTGATAAAATTTTAGATTTATTCGTTTTGTAATCGGCCTATTGTAATTTCAGGAAGGAGCGCAGTTTAGGATAGGAAGAAATATCAATATTATTTTTAATGTTAATCATTGTTTTTAACATTAAATATAGTTTAATTTCACATGATAACTTTTTCATATTGGCGGTTAAGATATTTTCAGATACATTTTTTATTCCATTTTTAGTGTCCAATCCATAAACTTTTTATAACAAAATTTTGTTTTATTTATTATAGTAGGGAAACCAACAGTAATGAAAAAGGAGCCAATCTGACAATTCTGACTTCAGTGGGTCAGAATACATAAGGAGACACTGGTCTGGTTTGACGGACAGACCACTTTTTTTTGTGGGCCTTTGTAATTAATAAATAAAAGGTGTCCAATAGAGAGGCAAGTTTTTTTTACAGGCTTTATCAATTTTCCAACATTTTTTATTAAATGATATTCAATTTAATACTTAATAATTGTAATAACACAGGCCCACAAAATAAAAAAAAAAAGGTCATGTATGTACTTTTTTACCGACTATCATATCTATATGTATTTTGGGGTGCTGAAACCAAATCCGAGGCCAGAATTGTCACATGTCATCAACTTTTTCATGTAAGCTCAAAAAACAACAACAACAACAAGCCTGAAACCGTGTAGAAAGTAAACTGTTAGATTGAACGAGTTGACCCATGTTTTTATACATATTTTGAGGAGCTAAAACCGAATTCGATGTCAGAATTTTCTTATCATGTCAGGATTTTGACATAACCTCAGAAAAATCTCAAGAAATATCTCAAAAATGGTTAAAAATGCATGTTGTACCTACAGGTAAAATAAAAAAAATTGAATGAGCAAACCATCATACCAGCACGTATTTTTGGTCATTAAAATTGAATATGTGTCAGAATGGAATTCACACTTTAAAACGTTTACATTTTGACGCAGGCTCAAAAAACCTGTGAAGGCTAACCCAAATTACGTTTATAAGATAAAGATCGAGAAAATCTCGACCCTCGAGAATTCGTAAAAAATCACTCTTTATTTCTTCCTGTGATATCGTATTCGTTTTGACTCAAAAGAGTCAAAAGACCTACGCAGTGGGTCTCTCTTTCTTTTCTTGCCACTGACTGTCTGGCAGGTCTCTTTTAAGTATCCAGCAGTAATCGGCCATCATATTTACGTCCCATTTTCCCTGGTAGCGACGCTCCATCTCTTTTATATCTAGGTGGAACCGACAGGGTCGTTTCTGGGCCTTTTGCCGCCCCGTCCAAAAAGAAATTTTGCCGCCCCATAAATTATGGAATATATTTTTTCAAAATTATTTTTTTTTGTGCAAATAAATATTGTCTATATGTTATTTATGGCATTTTCTTATCTAGGAAATAGGCGTTTTTTTCTGTTTATTATAAATACACTGACAGACATAAAAAGTGGCGCACTCGAAATTTAATCCAGTTTAATGTGTCATAATTTCTAAACTACTTGATTGATTGCCGCGGACCTTTTTTTATTTTGAAGAGAATGATTTTTTTAGGATCATCATACAGGCCCAAAAATTTTTATTGAATAATCTTTTATATATGATACAGGAAAAAATAAAAGTGAGTTTTATTCAGGAATTTTAAAACACCCTGATTGATTCACCTCTTTATCTTGCTTTGTTTAGAAAATACACGATTGTAGGTGAAACAGGTACAATTAGAAACATTTTATTAGAATATTTATATTTTACAATTACCAACACGAAATCGAACTTACATAAAATAAAGATGGAAGAAAAAGATCAGTAGAGTGTGTTACCTTCTCGTACCCTGACTAAAGTTTCTATTCCTCTTGGCATGCTTCTGATTAAATTTGAAATATTGGTCTGTGGAATATTATGTTACTCCTCTATAAGCGCTTCTCCTAAAGTATCCAGAGTGTCAGGAACCCTATTATGAGACCTAATTCTTCGCCCCATTTCATCCGAAAGGCGTTCTATGGGGTTGATATCGGAACTTTTTGCTAGCAAAATCATACGGTCTATGCCAACTTCATCGAGATATTCATTTACGATGTGAGCAGTGTGAGGGCGCGCATTGTCATGAACCAGTATAAAATCGTTCCCTATGAAGGGTGCAAATGGAATTACATAGCCTTGTAAAATGTTCTCGATATACCTGTTGGCCGTGAGGGAATATCTTGGGAGCACGTAAAGTTCTGTGCGAGCTTCTAATGAAATTCCTCCTCAGACCATAACAGAACGTCCGCCAAAGCTTTCTTTTGTCTTGAATAGGCTCTACTCATATCTTTCGCCAACTTTTCTCCATACCCTTTGACGGCCATCGGATGAAAACAAACAGAATCGAGATTCATCAGCGAACAGGATCCGGGACCAGTTTTATTTATTCCAATCTGAGTGTTCTCTGGCGAAGTTGCGGCGTGCTCTTCGATGTCTTGCAAGTAATCTTGGTGTAGTTGCTGGTCTTCTAGACTTTAAATTGACTTCCTTCAATCTCTGAATTACTGTACGATCACTTACAACTCTTCCTCTTACTTGCTTTAAATGAATATTTGTTTGCACTGCTGTATGAAAGCGATTTCGTAAAGTTTGAAGCCGAATAAACGGATCATTAATTGTACATCTATGGCGACCTGATCCACCTCTTCTACGACAATGACCCGTCTCTTCGTATCTTGCAATTGCCCGACGTGCAGTCGATTCGGGAACACCAACGACCCGGGCAGCATATCTTTTACTTCTTTCGTCTCCTACTAAAGCCATAATTTGGGATACTTGCTCCGATGTTATTTGCTGAGGCATTACTTAAAAATTACAAACACGACTTTCGACCCGACGTGGAAAAAACGTGTTCAATGTTTTCGAAAACTAATTAAAAACCATAATCATTAGCGAGTGAATGCCTGTGATTTTGAAAACATTTTGACACCTGTCATCTTTTAGAACAATGTTTAATCTGTTCAACAAAACAAAATATCAATTTTGTTTTATACGCATTTGACATTACTTTGCTTAAACATGTGTATTTTCTAAACAAAGCAAGATAAAGAGGTGAATCAAAAAACAAAATTTAATCTGAATTCCGCTTAAAACTCCGAAGGTATTTTGAGCTTATTCCAAGAGCCGAATAAATCTATAGGGTGGTTTAAATTTCCTGAATAAAACAGTCACTTTTATTTTCCCCTGTATCAATTATAAAAGTTTAATCAATAAAAATGTTTGGGCCTGTATAACGACCTTAAAGAATCATTCTTCAAAATAAAAAAAGTTCGTGGTAATCAATCAAATAGTTTAGAAATTATGACACATTAAACTTGAGTAAAATTTCGAGTGCACCACTTTTTATGTCTGTCCTTCTGTCATTCTTTAATAATGAAATTAGGAACTATATTCAAGTACAACAGAAATACAACAGAAATACAACAGAAGTACAACAGAAATCGTACTCATCCGGGAGTTTACCCCCCGCCCCCCTGACGGAAAGCTAAATCCGCCCTTGTTTACTATCACGTATCAGAAAACAATTCAACACAGATAGATAGAAGAACGTATAATACTTATTTTCAGTCACTTCTTTCACTTCCAGAATCAGGAATGCTACGCAACCGTCGAATCGCCTGCCCGCAGGTCTATTTCATAATATCCTTCCTCGAATTTCCAATCGGTATATTACGGCGGCATCGTGTTCTGGGGCTCAATTCTCGAATCTCTATTAGTAAAAGTCGCATTTGACTTTGGAAAAATAACTACCGAAATTTGCAAGTATCTAAAAAATGTTTACCCATTAGTTGAACATTCTGCTGAAAATTGTAGAATATGCATATTTTTTAGAGTCGTGCAAATTTCGGTAAATATTTTCCCAAAGTCGAATGCGACTTTTACTAATAGAGATTTGAGAATTGAGCCCCTGGTCTGTAGTCCACTCAAATTAGGAAAAAGCGGAGAAAAATTCTGAACAGCAGTTTCTTTGCATAGGAAGTAAGAATTAAACTTTTGAAACAAGGTTTTGCTTATGCGCAGAAAAAAGAAATGATTTTTGAGATATATACATATATATACATTTTTTTTGTGTTATTTCTTATTTAGACGTATATATCTCGAAAAGTACGAGGGCTAAACGAACTTAGGTAAACGTGTTCAGAATACGAATTCCTACAAAAAAAGGTTCTTTCTATACATGTTTCCGATTATCCCATTGGCTTTTCCGGAAAAGCGACTTGAAAAATATATATGTGTTTTTTCATGTTTTTTTATATTGAATGCAAATATCTCGAAAAGGGCGCGATTTTAGGGCTAAATGAATATAAGTAAACTTGTTTAGAATGCGATTTCCAACAAAAAAGCTCCCGTACATTTTTCCGATTATCCCATTGGTTTTTCCGGAAAAGCTTCTTGAAGAATATATATATTTGCTTTTTCGTGTTTTTTTTCCATTTTGACGTGTAAATGTCTCAAATATATACAACTTTTTCTGTAGGAAATCACATTCTGAACAAGTACTGTTCTTTTAGCCTTAAAAATCCGTACATCCAAATGAAAAAAAAAAACACGAAAAAGTAAATATATATATTCTTCAAGAAGCTTTTCCGGAAAAACCAACGGGATAATCGAAAAATGCGAGAAGAGCTTTTTTGTAGAAAATTTCATTCTGAACCAATTTTGACCTCGGATTCGGTTTCAGCACCCCATAATACATATAGATATGATAGTCGGTAAAAAAGTACATGACCTGTTTTTTGTGTGCCTGTGTAATTAAAGTTTTAATGCAGCAAAATATATTTTGTCTGCAGCAATGTGTATAAAGTTGAATTTTGTACAGCACGCGTGATACTGCGCTGACTCAAATAGATACATTACTTAACGCAAAAGCAAATTATGAAACAAATTAACGAACTATTAAACCCTGCAACATTAAATATTTATTAATTTGTAATTAATGTTTGCGGATGATATATAAATGTCAGAATATAGAAACTTGACTGCCAATCGTTGCACTAAGATATTAACGACTTCTTCAATGGGGCATTGATAATAATTTACAGCGGTTATATCTTGTATGCGTAAACGCCATCAAGTAATTTATAAGTATACTATGGACGACAAGTCTGCCTAGAGTAAAAAGTTAATGATCGTAATTACTATGATAATAAACTTTATTTTGATGAACATATACGATACATTTTATTAAGAGCATGCGTGCTATAGTTTTTAGGATTAGGCAGACCATTAAAAGTTAAAGTATTACTACAATTTCAAGGTTATACAGGATGTTATAAAAAAACGTACCAACATTTCTAACGCAGGTAGTATATAACTAAATGTAGACATTATATTCTTCGCCGGATTATTGAATTTTCCATGTGTGGTCTGTTGAACATTCTGTAGTGTACCCAAGTTACATTTCTCCGATATCCGACTGTTTTTACACTAACTGCAACGTCAGCATTGGCTCAAATGCGGTCGGCAAATGACCTAAACACACAAGTAGCGCTAAATCGATGGGAGGACGTTGTAGCAACTTCGTGGTTAGACTACCCAAGTAGCACAAGTAGTTGTATTTTGGTCATCATCATGTTAAAGTAGCTAAAAACGATGGCTATTTGGTTATAATGGCGATTATTAAAACCGAATTATTACGTTCTGAAGACGTACTGGTGACGAAAATGGGGAATCATATCTTGGTCGTGAACACGCAACTGAAGCCAAATGGCCATAACGCATGTGTGCATATGCAACTCATTTGGCTTTCTTTTTGATTTTTGTGGCTGCTTTATTACTAGTTATCAAATGGCTCTTATGGCGAAAGGGGTGATGTATCTACTTCACCGTGACTAAATCATGACTTTTAGGCATAAAATAAAACGAGAACACTATTATGGCCATCCTTTCGCTTTAAGCAGGTGTTGTTAGATAAAATGGACGTATACTTTGTCCATCTTTAAAATTATATGAACATCATAATTGCATATATGGTCAATCAGAGGGTTAAATTTTATCAACGCGCGAATTTTTTCTGTAAACTTATATAAAAATACTCATAAAAACAAAGGGGCCTCCAGAAATCTCTAAATTTTAGGTATAATTAAATTAATTTGAAATAAATACATATAAACATTTTGTAACTTCAAGAAGCACAATCGATAGTAATGTTATTAAAAATTATTAAAATAACGAATTAGTAAGTCAAAACTTTATTTTATAGGTATAATTAATAAAGTATTGAAAAAAAACGTAATGGCCGTCGTTCGAGTTCTTCTTGTTTGATAGAAAACATGGCGGCAAGTTGTCATCATTTGGCATATGTTTTCGCTAATGATGCTAGAAATAAGCCAGAATATGACTGTAAAAGATCTAATAAACTTTTTCCGTCAAATGGCAAATTTACATGCCAAACTGTTACCAAAAAGTGGTTAGCGAGTTTTCGCATCAAAATACGACTATGAGAAAGACATAACCTCTCTTTTTACGTTTGTTTTGATTGCATTTGCGTGGAACAGGTTACCAGTTTATATTTTGACCTTTGTTTCTCCAACGTTTTTACATTTCCTTTCTCCAACCAAATTAAAATTTTTTACTAAAGTAAAATACAAAAGCATACATACATTTTTGACGAATCAGCAATCAAAACCAGACACAAAATACTTCCAGCAACCATGTACAATAAAAAGGAATAATAGTAAAATGTTAATGATGGCTAGAGCCGTAGAAAATGGATTGTCAGCAGTGATGCAGAAGATAAGTTGACACTTTCACTTTAATGATCTAGATATTTATACCTATTAACGCATAAGCTTTTGTAGACACAAACGTCAATGAAAACACCCCGTAAAAAGTGTTATGCCGCTACGTACCTACTCTTTGAACTTACTTTTAGGAGACATTCCTTTTCCAATAATAGGTATGTGAACTCTGCCTATATTTTCTTTTACATTTCATTCTTATTTTTCTATTGGTATAAAACTTATTTGCGTATGTATAAAGTTTTCAACATTATCCATACTTGTTTTTAGGTTATATTTTTATCTTGCCGTTTGGCCTCAATTTAGATTTTAATGTGTACAAAATTACTTCTAAAATAGTCATTTAATAAGGGTATTTTATCATTATTGTTTCAGTCATTATTCGGTAATAACAGCTAAGAAAACCGCCAGAATAGAGCCTAACTAATATAGTCATGTTTAGGCTAATTTCTTAGTAATAGTTTGGATATCAACACTATATAAATAACAAAAACCAAGTCAACATATTCTAGCCATTTTTATAGCTAGAATGGCAGTATTAGAACTTAACATTGTTGCTATTTAATTACTTGCTCATATATGACCAGTATATAGCTAAAAAGAGATCATCATGACTATTTCGTTTTTAACAAAAATTAGTGATGACACATCTGTGGATAAAGAAAACGCCTTGCGTTATATAGATAATTCTGGCGTATGGTCAGTATAACGTCAGTTCACCTATTGTGGAATAAAATCCTAACCATATATGGTAAATTGCCGAGGTTGAATCCACGTTTTCTAACATATCAAATATGAGTGGTAATCAAACAACGCCTAATAAACGTTAATCAATGACTAAAATTAACCTACCCAAGTAGCACAAATATGCCATTCAGCTGAAATAACCAAAATTTAGCCACTAAAACGTTTTAACGGCTTTTGTTTAGTTATATTTTGGTCATCTTATTCTAGTCGTGGTTTAGCATAAAATTTGTTTTCTTGAAAATAATCAACGATAAAATAAAAAAATATTTATCTAAAATGTTATGGTATGGAAATAGTTGATAAAGGTTTTCCGTGGTACCTTGCATCATATGTTATAAGATGTTGGACAAATGGAAAGAACATTAAAAAGTAAAATATAAAAATCCAACAATATGGAAGGAGCCTGGAATACGTAAAGGGTGTTATTTTTTAGCAATACAAATGTTCCCGGAATTAATGCTAAAAAAGGGTTAACGGAAACTGATTGTTCCGAAAGTCAAGAAAATGACACTGAATATGAAGATAGTGAATGTGAGTGTTCGATAAGAACTAAAACGCCCAATATTTGGTTAAATGGTAAACTTAATAATGTTAATAGAAATCTTGGTCTATCTAATGGTAGGGAAGAATATTTAGCGGCGATTATGGAAAAAGACAATTTAGTATCAAGTGGTGTTCATTCTAGCTCATATAGAAAAAGAGAAAAAAAACTTTAGAAAAAATATTTTACACAAGGAAAAGAACACTTGCTCCTATATTGTCATAATGAATATACTTGAACCTATCATATATAGATTTTAGATAAATATTTTTTATTTTATCGCTGATTTTTTTTTTTTCGATTTTTCGGAACCTCGAATTTTCTACAAACAGAACAGAAGGAATTTTCATTATTTACACAGTTGTGCAAATTTCTTGTAGCCCTATACTCATAGGAGCCAAGTTTTCCACTTCACTAGAGCTGCGGTTGCATAATGACGCCCGCGGTTCCGCTTTCCCAACCTGACCGGCTGCCGATACTGCATCGTAAACTCTTTCTCTACTTTTGCCATGACGGTATTTTTTTTACCTAGGAACTTAGCCGAAATAAATCGTTGCCCGCCGTCACCACGTGGAGGTGTCCTAGTCGCAAAAATAGAAAAAGAAACAAATAGCATATGACAATCAAACAGAATAAAGAAAACTATACAATTATAAACAGCTCTAAGAAAAAAAGTAAAAAATCATCAAGGGAGGGTGTAGGTAAATGTTAAGTCCAAACGATATTCCTCTCTCAACAGAGCAAACTTTGTCGGAAAAATTTTTCCTAAAAATGTCACTGTTTAGTAATATTTTCCTTTAAATACTTGAACACTAGAGTTGATGAGAATATATGCTGAAATGATTTTCTCTATGAAGTTTGCAGATTGCGCTTTAATTCTGACTACGGTATTGTGTTCAGCTTCGTGAAAATACGTCGGATATTATTAGTCCAATTAAATAAGTCGGCAAATCAAAATTTTGAGGTAAATACTTGAATTTTTGATATAACTTACTTTGATGTATTAGAACACGATTAATGAAAGAAATTTTTTTCTGAACCCCCGGGAAGGGGTGAAAAAAAAAAAAAATAAAGTGTTTTTTCAAAATTACTCAAAATGTGTAAAAGCTAGTAAAAAAAGTTTCAAACAAAAATTGTAAAGCATGAAATTTTATATAAAAATGATATTTAGACTTTTTTTGGTATTACTAATATTAACGGAGTTAGGCTGGTTAGAAATTAAGGGATGATATGTACAACTTTAAAAAATCATAGCGTGCTGAAAAGTTAATGAATTTAAAAAATTTTTTTTTCTATTTACTCAGAAAAATATAAATATTCGTTTCAGAGAAATGGATTTTTTTTTAAATTGTTAATAAAAAAGTTATAAAAATTTTAATTTTTTTATTTTCAATTAAAACCACTTTGAACGGTGAAACGAAATTTTTCTTTATACCATTCTGTTCATTATTTAATATATTGAACATTTACTTTTAAAATTTTTTTTTACCTTTCATTTTCAAGAAGGTATGAATTTATTTACTTGCTTAGTTTTTTCCAAACGTAAGACACTGCTCTTGTGACGTCATATTAACTGAAAAGAAATAAAGAATGCATACGACAAAGATAAAATTATTTCGTTGTCTACAAGACGCGCATGCGTCACATCTATAGGGTATCTGCACGTAACGTCACAGCTAACCTCAAAAATATGTGTTTCTTAAGATTTAAGAGTATTACGCAGCTATTATTAAAATTTCTGCCTGGTTCCCGTATTTTCAACTAAAATCTAGTTCAGTGTAATGTTCATGAAGTTCTAAACACTTTGTCCTAATAAAATAGGCCTCTTCTTGTAGGTTGGAAATCTAACCTGTAATCAGCAGTCTATTTTTATTAATCATGAATATTGAAAAATTATTTTGGTGAATTTTTAAATATTTGCTTGGAGCCAGTACCGGCTCCAAGCTAAAAATGTGTACACAAACATTAAAAATGAGAATAAACTTGAAAAACTTAAAATTTAAGGTTATGTTAGGTACATGATGCAGATGTAGACTAGTTTAAATAATGAAACAATGGAACAAAATATTATAAACAATTGAAAACATTACTTCCACGTCCAGTGGAAGTATAGTAACGACAAAAAAATTTTAAAAATTTTTATTGTCCAAATAGGCTTAAGAGATTTTAAGTTTGAGCGAAAACAAATTTCTGTCTGTCTGTCTGTCGGTCTGTCTGTAACTGTTTTTTGTGCGCACGTTTACTCTGGAACCGTTTAAGATATTGACTTGAAATTTGGTACACATATGTACTTTAATGAGATCTAGAACTAGATTATATTTTCATCTTGTTCCGTCGAAGGGTTGGGGTGTAAATTGGGGTAAATGGGTAAATCAAGCAGGTAAGAGTCCACGAAATTGGTACTTAGTATATACAAGAGAAGCTAAGGTCTCAAAAAAAAATTTTGGCATTAGCCACCCCCATTACCACCCCCACCCCCTTATTAAAGGGGATGAAAAAAAAATGTGATTTAGGGTATGTACAGGAACCAGAAACCTCAAAATATTTTTTTACTTCATCCATCCCCACTACCACCCCCTATCACCACCCCCACCCCACTACCGATGTGGGGTATCGTTTTATGGGTTTTTGGTAGAAGATTTCAAATATTATATTATTATATTATTAAAGTATTAAAGTTCCATAAACAATTATTTTCACTTACAAAGTTTTTTCGTTGTGAGTGACTTGGATAGAGAATCTGGATGTGGAAGTAGTGATTCCTTGGGCAGCGGTTTTTTTTAATGTTTAATCACAATATTTTTAGGCTATTTTCTATGTCCAAAAAAAGAGGGTTGAAAGGAACTAAAACGTTAAAGGATTTTTACTGTTTCTTATGTTCAATTGACCCCAAAATATGAAAAAACCGCTGAGTGCTACCATTTAAAGGGGTGCGTTTTTGAGATCGAAATAAAAAGGTCCACTTTTCACATTTTCGAGTTTTACTGGAAAACTATGCATTTTTTTCCTATAAACGCGTCAATAGAAAAGTTGTAAAGAATTTCCAATCGAAGTGGTACCTTCAGAAGTCAATTTTTTTTTACAAAAATACGACCAGAAAACAAAACAAAAAAAAACGGAAAAATGCATTTTTTTGTTTGTTTTAGCCTTAACATTTTTTCGGGTACATTTAGGCATAGATATTCTGCATAAAAAAAGCTGACGTTTTACCCGTTAATAATCATTTTAACGGTAAAACGCCAGCTTTTTTTTGCAGCAATGTCTATGCCTAAATGTACCCGAAAAAAGTTACAGGTTAAAATTTAAAAAAATAAAAAATTTTGCATTTTTTCTTTTTTTTGTTTTGTTTTCTGGGCGTTTTTGTAAAAAAAAAATTGACTTCTGAAGATGCCATTTCGATTGGAAATTTAATTCTCAACAACTTTCCAATTGACGTGTTTATAGGAAAAATGCATAGTTTTCAAGCAAAACTCAAAACAACAATAGGCTCATTTTATAAAAAGTCGGTGAAACAATTTTTTTTCCAACGGGATATTGTTCCTTTAAGTGTCTAAATAATACCATAATTTTTTAAAATTTTTTAAATTAATATTTAATAACACAAAAAATATTTTTACTTATTACGGCCGGTTTCAGAGCATCGTAACGGCTTAGTGTTCGCCGCGCAGAGCTCCATTTTCAACATTAAATTGAAATTATTAATAATAGACATAGAGTTTCGGGAGTTCGACCGTTTTATTTGAAATTCATTCCTCTTTAAAAATCTTCCTTTAAATTTTCTTAAATATTAATAGTTTTCGAGTTATTTGCAAAAAACGAAACTCGTTATTTTTTCAATCTTCATTTGTTTGTAACTTTTGCAATTGTTTATATGCGGGTTTGAAACTTTTGCACATTTTTCTAGGTGTCATTCCGAATCCAATGAGTCCTCACTCATATGTTCACGAGCTTTATTAAGCATTAACACGGTTTCGAACTTGTGAACTAGTCTATATATCTCAATGCAGCGGTGGTGTATGTTTTGGTGAACAAATGCTCCTAAAAATGGTTAACAAATTTGCTTTTAGTAATTCCTATTTTAACTTTTCATAAGATTAATTTAATATAGAATGGATCATACATTTTGTTTTAAGAATGAATTATTTTCTTCCAATTATCATTATCCATCCATCCAAAAAATGGTTCAATTATTTATTATTTAATTTATCCAATTTTATTTTTTAAACTGTTTATTTTTATTTAGATTAGGAATAGAATAATATCAATGATCTATTTTAATGGAAATGTATCGATCATTTTTTTTAATGTCATTTTTTTTTTCATTCAAAATTGAAATTAATGATCCAAAAAAAGATGTGTTGATTAATATATTTCTGAGTACACAATTTTTAAAATATGTATACAATTATAATAATTTTTATAATAATTTCTTATGGTCTTAAAAAATAATAAATTAAAATAATTGAAATTTTGTAAGTTAAAAAAATAAGTAATGTAAATATTTGTAATTG
Source organism: Rutpela maculata (assembly GCA_936432065.2). Lineage (NCBI taxonomy): Eukaryota > Metazoa > Arthropoda > Insecta > Coleoptera > Cerambycidae > Rutpela > Rutpela maculata. The sequence continues at coordinate 111,312,998 of OW386290.2, forward strand.
CCAATTTTTTTGAAATTAAGAAGAAAAATTATTTCAATTGTTAATGTGGAAAAAAAAATAATTTTCACTATTGCAAATATTCATTTTTGCAAATAATTTTTACTTCTACATTACGGATTAGTTTATTAATTTAATCGAAAATGCATAAAAAAAACATTTTTTGCAATCTTGGTTGAAGTACGCGAATTTCGACTAATTTAAAATGATGTTTCAAACAATTATTTCCAATACTTTGGAAAATTTTCTCGCAAAAAAAAATTATATTTTGTACTTTATTTTTAATTTATATCAATAATGTCAAACAAATAATTCTAAATTTAGTAGAAATCAGCAAGTGTTGACAGTAATAATAATTTCTTTCACTACAATTCAAAGATTAATTTTAAAAATATTTAGATCACGTAAACAAAAATCCACGTGTCTAATACCTATAACCAAAATGTACATAAAACGAAGCGTGTACAGGTATGTAGATTTCGCAATACACTCTTATTATACTTGACCACAATTAAAAATTTTGTTAACAATTTGTAGGAGCATTTATTCACCAAAACATTCACAACCGCTGCATTGAGATATCGGGCATCTGCATCATGTAACCAACATAACCTTAAATTTTAAGTTTTTCAAGTTTATTCTCATTTTTAATGTTTGTATACGCATTTTTAGCTTGGAGCCGGTACTGGCTCTAAGCAAATATTTAAAAATTCGCGTAAATAATTTTTCAATATTGTTGATTAATAGAAATAGACTTCTAATTACAGGTTAGATTTCCAACCTACAAAAAGAGTCCTATTTTATTAGGACAAAGTATTTAGAACTTCATAAACATTACACTGAACTAGATTTTAGTTGAAAATACGGGAACCAGGCAGAAATTTTAATAATAGTTGCGTAATACTCTTAAATCTTAAGAAACACATATTTTTGAGGTTAGTTGTGACGTCACTCGCAGATGCCCTTACTGCCGTCATAAGGTGAAAAGCAGCATCTAGATATTTGTCATAAATGAGATTCTAATAATATATGAGCACCCAAGAGTTCTGCAGTTAAAAATATTATTAAAAAATTATAAAGTACAAAAACATAAGTGGATAAAAAGCAGCTACATGATTTTCTTAATTAATATTTACTAGTTGGGAAAAAAACAAACGCCTTTGTTACTTTCCTCGCCAACCGACAATTTACAGATAGGCTATTCTTCTTATGACTTATGACGGCAGTATAATAGATGTGACGTATACGCGTCTTGTAGGCAACGCAGCAGCTACGAAACCATTTTATCTTTGTCGTACGCATTCTTTATTTCTTTTCAGTTATCGTGACGTCACAAGAGCAGTGTCTTACGTTTGGAAAAAAATTAAACAGGTAAATAAATTCATACCTGCTCGAAAATGATGGGTAAAAAAAATTTCCAAAGAAAATGTTCAATATATTAAATAATGAACAGAATGGTATAAAAAAAATTTCGTTTCACCGTTCAAAGTGGTTTTAATTGAAAATAAAAAAATTAAAATTTTTATAACTTTTTTATTAACAATTTAAAAAAATATATATTTCTCTGAAACGAATGTTTATATTTTTCTGAGTAAATAGAAAAAAAATTTTTTAAATTCATTAACTTTTCAGCACGCTATGATTTTTTAAAGTTGTACATACCATCCCTTAATTTCTAACCAGCCTAACTCCGTTAATTTTAGTAATACCAAAAAAAGTCTAGAGATCATTTTTATATAAAATTTCATGTTTTACAATTTTTGTTTGAAATTTTTTTTACTAGCTTTTACACATTTTGAATAATTTTGAAAAAACACTTTATTTTATTTTTTTTCACCCCTTCCCGGGGGTTCAGAAAAAATTTCTTTCATTAATCGTGTTCTAATACATCAAAGTAAGTTATATCAAAAATTCAAGTATTTACCTCAAAATTTTGATTTGCCGACTTATTTAATTGGACTATATATTATATATTATATAATTTCGGACTATGATTCAGTCATTTGGGTACGTTTTCATCCTAAATATGGACTTTACAAGATATTCGATCGTTGCGCATAAATTCTGACCTTGGATTCGGATTCAGTGCCCCAAATTACGTATAGATATAGTGATCAGTTCATGTAAGCTTTTTATTTACTTCTTTAGGATTTTTCAGGCATTTTTTAGGTGTTTCTTGAGGTTATGTCAAATTCCTAACTGATCGGCCAATTCTGACCTCAGTTTCGGTCTCAGTGCCACAAAATACGTATGGAAATGGTGGTCAGCTATTTATTTACTTGTTTGAGATTTTTCGGGCATTCTTAAGGCATTTTTTGAGGTTAGGAAAAATGGAAAAACGGACATTGGATTCGTGTTCAGTAGGTCGAAATGCATGGGAATACATAGGTCTGCCTTCTCGCACTCGACTTTCTTATTTTTGTGTGTGCCGGTGTAATTAATCAGTCTTTCTACATCACAAAAAATAACGAAATTATGGCTGATACAATGTGCGTTTTTACAATTTTTTAAACAAAATGTTGCCATTTTGTTATTGTTATTATTCAATAATTACATTTTTATAAAAAAATGCTGTTTTTCGTTAATATATAGTATCATAGAGATACTCATTTTTTTCCGTTTAAAATGTGTGTTTTAGAAAAAATTTATTGACATTTAGGTACCCTGTCAAAAAATCCTGATAAAACCTTATAAAAAAAATGTATAAATTTTTATAATTTTTGATGTGTGTATTTGAAATGTGTTTTAATTGTAAATTCTCATATGGTGTCTACAAGTATTGATACGTTTTTATAGTATATGTAATTAAAAGTTTTTATAGGTTTTTCTAGTGTTTTGAATGTAAATTCCCATATGATATCTATTAGTATTGATGAGTTTTTAAAGTACATGTAATTAAAAGCTTCTATAGGTTTTTATAGGTTTGTATAGTGTTCTGAATGTAAATTTCCCATAGAAATTCTATTAGTGTTGATAGGTTTTTTTTACAGATTTTGGTTGTGTATTAAACACATAAACTTACATAGGTAAGAAAATGTTATTTACTTACTATTAATATTTCAAATATCAATAGTAATATATATAGTGGTAAACACTAACTACTGCAAAAGTCCTTGTTTCCTCTAGCGTTCTAGCCTAAAAGCAGTTAATAAGTTAGCAGTAAAAGAGACTGCTTTAGTTTGAATTTAACAAGCCCACACTAGTTTCTTAGGTCACATTAGATTAGATATGAATTAGCGACATGTATAACAGCTCCCTCTACTGGAGGCTGTGGTATGTAACACTAAACTTTTATAAGTTTTAATTATGTGTGTGTGTGTGTGTTTTAAATGTACATTCCTCGTATGAAACCTATTAGTATACGTAAGTTTTTATAGTATTTGAAATACAAAGTTTTTTTATAAGTTCTGAATGTGGTTTGATGTGGCTATTTGAGATGTGTTTTTAATGTAAATTCCTTGCCTGGGGTCTATCAGCATTTGCATATATTAATAGGAAATGCGAAGTTTTTGTAATATTTGCTGCGTATAATGGGTTCTTAATGTAAATTACCTATATGGAGTCTATCAGTAGTTATATGTATTAGTAATTTTAAGTTTTTATAGTATTTGAAATACAAAGTTTTTTATAAGTTCTGAATGTGGTTTGATGTGGCTCTTTGAGATGTGTTTTTAATGTAAATTCCTTGCCTGAGGTCTATCATCATTTGCATATATTAATAGGAAATACGAAGTTTTTATAAGATTTGCTGCCTACAATGGATTTTTAATGTAAATTCCCTGTATGGAGTCTATCAGTAGTTATACGTTTTCACGGTAATTGAAATATGAAGTGTTATAGATATTTTACATGTATTTGAAAAGTATTTTTAATGAAAATAATTCTCCATACGAGGCCTATCAGTATTTGTAAGTTCTTATATGGTGCTTGAAATACGAAGATTTTATAGGTTCAGATGTGTCTAAGTTTTTGAAGTATTTGAAATGTGTTTTGAATGTAAATTCCTTGCCTGAAGTCTATCAACACTTACACGTCTTAATAATAAACACGAAGTTTTTATAAAATTCTATGAGGATATGCAATGGGGTTTTAAAGTAAATTCCCTGAATGAAGTCTATCAGTATATTTATAAGTATTTATGGTAATTAAATTGCGAAGTTTTATAGGTTTTTATATGAGAAAGATATTAATGTAAATTCTCAGTACGAGGTCTATAAGTATTTATAAGTTTTTATGGCGTCTGAAACACGAAAATTTTATAGATTTTGTGAGTTTTTAACGTATATTCCTCGCTTAAGGCCTATTTTAAGACATTTATGCTTTTATGGGAATAACAGGGTTTTCTAAAATACAATGTGTATATAATTACAATGGATTTTAATGTAAAGTATATGAAATCTAGCGTATTAGTAAGTTTAGTCTAGTAAGTATTGTAACTTTTTTAGGTTGACTACTATTGAAATCCTATGGAAACTTTTCAAATTAATAGTTGTATATAATACTTTTCAATGGGTGCACTGAGAAATCCTTATAGAATTCTTATATAAAAATAAACTAATAATAACCCTTCAAATCTTATAAAAACCATGGTCTAATTATTTCTTATTAAATGTTATAAAATTCATCCCTGGTTTCCTGATGAAACATTATTAGTTTTACCACTATTGGAACCCCATGAACATTTATCAAATTAATAGTTGTAAATCATTATTAATACTTTATAATAGATGTCCCTATAAATCCTTATTAAATTCCTATATAAACTAAACTGATATGGACCTAATGAAGTCTTATAAAAATAAGTACAAATATATCCTTATAAAAATGTATAAAATGCCTACTAGGAACTCCTTGGTATATCTTTTCAATTTCATTACTCTTCAGATTCAAAAAAAAAAACTCGATAGTATTCGATAATACTTTATTCATACTTTTTAACATGCATCCTTACACGTTTCCATTATTTTTTTTAATGCCTTATTTATATTAACGTCCTGGCGAAGTTTAGCTAATGCTGTTCTACCACTTAACCAGGATGGTGAGATGAGATACGGTCACCAATCCAAGTGATGGACTCGCCTGGCCGTGCTTAACTTCGCTGATCGAGGTTCAGTCACCATTACCATTACCATTACCATTAAATACTCTTTATTAGATATTAAGTAGTTACAATATAATAGGATCATGTATATAGTATCTCATTTATGGAGGTTCAGTCACTGAAACTGGTATCGTACCTCACCTCACAATTCTTATATAAACTAAACTGATATGTACCCATGAAGTCTTATAAAAATAAGTACAAATATATCCTTATAAAAATGTATAAAATGTCTACTAGGAACTCCTGAGTATATCTTTTCAATTTCATTACTCTTCGGATCCCAAAAAAAGTCACAAAATGATTCGATGTAATTACTTATTAATACTTTTTAATACGTATCCTTATAAATCCTCATTAAATTATTATATAAACTAAAACTGATAACACCCCCTCAGATCTTACAAAAACCATATACTAATTGTTTCTTATAAAAGATTACAGAAGTCGTATTTGATTTTACTGATGAAACCTTTTCAGTTTCAACACTATTCAGGTCCCATGAGAACTTATCAAATTAAAAGTTGTAATGCCATATAAAAACTGTTTTTATTATTAACACTTATGGAAACATACCAATAACAACATGGGTATTCCAACTCAATTAAGACTCCTTTAGATACTTATTCATCCCAATATAATTTCTATATGGCAAAATTAATGTACTGTATAAAACCTTATAAACCAGATAGGCTCTTATGATTACCCATAAAAAATGTATAATTATCTATAAGTTTGAAATAGGATTTTTTGACAGGGTAACATATTGACTATTTAGGTGAGTGACACCTACTATATTATAGACTAGGTTACTCATACGTTGACGAGTTTGCTGTATTTGTTGATATCAATGTGTTGTGTTTTATTTTTGAAATCTAATATAACAAAGGAAAACTCACCTAAATAGTCCTGAGAATGTCAATAAATTTTGACGAAACGTCGACTACTTAAAAAAGTTTTTTCCTAACACCGTTTTGGTCTGTACCAGTTAACCGTTACCAGCATTAAAGCACAGACCATCAACCACTAATCAAAACTAATTTACTCTCCATCAGTGTCCTTACAAGAAACTTGACGGACGGACAGACAGCTCAGAATTCAAAGACTAACACAATGATGAAATTTGTGTCTCTACAAGCGATATTTACGATATTAAAAATATTTCGATCAAATGCAATATGCATATACCTATTTAGTACAGTACCTAGAGGTAAAAAATATGTAAAATTTCCGAATAATTTCGTATGTAATGATAATTTTTTTTTATGGATTACACAGGTTTACAAAAAAAAAGTTGTCTGGATCTGGGGTCAGACCATACGTTTCTTATGTATTTTTCGACGTTGAATTCGAATCTATTTTTAGTTTTGCTCTATTACGTCAGAATTTTGAGATGTCCTAACCTAAAAGTGTAAAAAACACTGTTTTTTGACATATTTGATATTATGTAGCTTTGCGAATTTTTTTTCTCGGAAAACCTTGTATGGGATCTTAAAGTACAAATCTTGCTCTTTAAAATGCCGTTGAGTTTACTCAAATATCTTTTTTTTTCGCTGAGATATCGAATTTTTAAAATTGTCTGTTCATATCATATCTTTCCCAATACATTTAATTAGTACGGAAACCTTATGGTCATTATTTAAATTGCAATATCTCGGCGAAAAAAAAAGAAGGTATTTAAGCAAGCTCAACGGCATTTTAAAGAGGAAGATTTGTACTTTAAGATCTCATACATGGGATTCGAGAAAAAAAAAATTCGCAGAGCTACATAATCTCAAATATGTCAAAAAAAGGTGTTTTTTGCACTTTTAGGTCAGGATATCTCAAAATCCTGACGTGATAGAGCAAAACTAAAATAGATTCCAATTCAGCATCGAAAAATACATAAGAAACGTATGGTCTGACCCCAGATCCAGACAACTGTGTTATTGTTGCAGTAAAAGGTATCGAGTTTCTATATGGTCCGGATACTTGCTCTTACCCTCATCTCTAAATTTTAATATTGAATATTTGAAGAAGTGTTACTAATTTATTTTTGAAACGTAGGATAGTTATGTTTTTGAGATCGCCGATTTCGAATCTGAAGTTAAAATTATAAAATTCAAAATGGCGGCTCTAAGATAAAGGATGGAATTTTATTTCTAAAGAAAGTGTTTTAAAGGGACAAAATAAATTGAGTATCTAGGTGATGCTGTATATTAACGAAAAACAGCAGTTTTGAAAGACAAATCAATTACTGAGCAATTACAATAACAAGACGGCGACATTTTGTTAAAAAGACAATGTGAAAACGCACATTGAATCAGCTATATTTATTTTTGTGATGTAGAAATAAACAAAAATAATTTTAAAGAATGATTAATTATCTTTAATTTTGTGCCTTAGAGTTCTTTTATGAAAGTGTCACAGTATCTTAGATATTCAACATTTTACACTAAATACTTCGTACTAAGAACGGTCGGATTAAGTAAAAAAAAAAGTTTTGAGGCTTAGGTTCTTGTATACACGCTAAATTACAATTTTATTTTTTTCACCCCCTTTAATAATGAGGTGGAGGTAGTAATGGGGGTGGCTAATGCCAAAAAATTTTTTGAGACTTTAAGTTCTTTTATATATACTAAATACCAATTTTATGGACTCTTACCGGCTTGATTTACCCCCATTTACCCCAATTTACCCCCCAACCCTTCGACGGAACAAGATGAAAATATAATCTAGTTCCAGATCTCGTTAAAGTACATATGTGTACCAAATTTCAAGTCAATATCTTAAACGGTTCCAGAGTAAACGTGCGCACAAAAAAGTTACAGACCGACAGAACGACAGACAGAAATTTTTTTTTCGCTCAAACTTAAAATCTCGACGTTTCATGACATTTTAAGCCTATTTGAACAATAAAAATTTTTAAAATTTTTTTTGTCGTTACTATACTTCCACTGGATGTGGAAGTAAAACAAATTCATTGTCAGTTTATAAGCTTAATTTTTGAAACTAATTTATTGATATATTTGCAGAAAAACAAAAATGTTACGTTTAAAATGCATTTTTCTTCTAAAGCAAACGCTGTAAGCGGACAAAAAATTTGAGCGTTTAGGTCATGCTATATATTAATGAAAAACATTATACAGAGATATATTTTTTTAATTGCAGACCACTTACATTAACAAAATGGCGACGCTCTTGTTAAAAAAATTGAAAGAATACATTTTTTCTGCCATAACTTCTTTGATTTTTATGCTACAGAAATAGAAAAGCCTCTTTCATTTTGGTTCTTATCGTCTTTGACTCAAGTGCCATAGTTTCTGAGTTATTTAATATTTAAACTAAATACTTTGTCTTATAGACAGACGTTCGGACACCACTTTTATACTTCCAGATCTGCGAAACCATTAACTTTACAGAAATTAGAAAAAAACGAAATTCATCCTCAATTTAGTAGCTTTCTTATTTGTCTCTAGCATGTTTTCGCTCAATGTAATACTTTTTGAGATATTTGACGAATATTGTTTTAAAATACCTTTATTTAAGCTAAAATCCCAATTTTAAAATCCCAAGTCGTTATAACTTGAAGACTATCAACTTTTATGAAAAGTTGCATAGAGCCTTTTCTTCTTATAATTTCATTTTCTTTCAACTCCAATATTTTTAGTTTGCCACCCCCTGAAAAGAGGAGGCATCCATCTCCTATGAATTAGCAAGCCGCCGCGTAATATGGAAACTTTTCTTTGACACATTTACTATTAAGTTGCCAAAAATGAACGAAACCCGTTTCATATGACATTATTCCGAAGTTACAACCTCTAGGCAGGTACTGTACTAATTCTTCGTTTTCACATTTACCAAGAATATATGAGTATTGGTAAATGTCAGGTATGTTACGATTTTCCGCCGTCAGTCGTAGAACTAATCACCACCCCTTTATAACATATTCGCTTACTTCAGGTCTTCGATCCAATTACACAAATAAACAAAAGAAGCGAGCAAGAAAGAAGAAACCACCGTGGGGCATACATAATCCAAAGCAATGTGGGTAGCGGAGTGTATTACATGTAAATAATAGTCATTCATTTGTTATTATGTACAGCACGATCTGGGAACCAGTTCGGTGTCAGCGAGCAGTAGGTCGTGGATATAATCACAATCAGTGAGCTGCTCACGCTCTCCGAAGGGGGATAGTAGGGCAAGGGGTAGGCAAACTACCGTGGGAACGTTCGCTAAGCACGTGCTCGATGTGGCGATGTGAAAGAGTGCCCATTTCTATAATATATGGCTCTCTTTCTAAGCGTCGCCGGTTTTTGCTTATCTGTATCTCGCCTAAAAAACAAACAATGCTGGAATAACTTCAGATCAATCTCGGGGTAGTGGGTAGTTAGTTTGAACAGCTTATAATTTATCTGTTTGAGAGCCCTGCAGTTGTAGGTGGGAATGCATAGAGCTATTTATGTTGAGGTTTTAGGTGAAGATAAGTTCGGGTGGTGTACTTAGGCACTTAAAATGTGATAAAATGAGTTATTTATGGCCTTTTAAGATATACCAGTATCATAAGTAAAAGTATAAACTGGTACTTACATAGTGCTCTTTAAAATATATATGCACCTCAGCTGTTAGTTTTGAGTTGCCAATTTTAGAAGATTAGGTATTATTATTCACAATTTGCTTATAATGAATATTGCTATGATTATTACAATGGAAATGATCTTGTGATGAATGGCTGTCTTGCCAGTATAGACCGGGAAACTCCTTAAACAATAAGGATATCAATGTTATAGAATCATTATTTCACCACACTTTGTAGAGTGTGATAAACAGATAAACTTGTGTATTCCTTTAAAGAAATACAAAGCTTCTTTTCCTATATGATTTAGTTCTGAATTAAAAAAAAATATTTATGAAAAACAGCGAATATGATCAATATTGTAAACTGTACAGAATATTAATTTCTGTCAAATAAGATATCCATATAAAGAATTAGGTTAGTGCAAATTATATGAGTAAAATAGCAACTAATATTAATAACGATTCTCCAATCTTTTAGAAATTCATAAATGAAAAGTAATACTCGTCTATTTTACCTCCTAGGTAAGGTTCTACGATTACATTGTTAGTGAAAATAATCAGGATATAGTTGAACTATTTGCAAATTTCGTTTCAGATAAGTACTTTAATGGTAACTTCAATCAAATTCCTAATTTTGAGTTCAAAACAACTACAATAGGTGTCAGCAATTTTTACACGAATATAAAACATATTATTGACAAAAAGTCATAAATTTGCCATGGAAAGTTTCCTTTGGCCCAGACGGCATCCCTAGTTAGTGGAGTAAAAAACAGGGGAAAAGTCGCTTCCTTCTCGAGTTTTTTTTTTAATCTTAGAACAAATCTAGATATATACCATTTCGTTAAGTAGGTCGATGTTCATTAGAAATCATGAAATACGACATTTTTTAGTGGTCACGGACATTGTTATTTTTAAAAAGGTGTGAATTTTTTTTTTTTTAAATCATGTTTTTTTGAACATCTAATGCCATAACTTAAAAACGAATGGAGCTATCCACATGAACTTTTTTTTGTTATAAAACACACACTTAAGCGCTTCTATCTGTGTATAGTATTGTTAACTAAAACATTTTTAAGTTTGTTAAAAACTTAGATAACCTTGAAAGTTCAGAAAATACGCAGTCAAATTTTCACTAAGCTACAAACTTTTTTGTTTTTGGAAATTTTGTATAACGTGCTGCGAAGAAAATAAAGCCAAAAGACCAAAAAAGTTTTTGATAGCATAAATTTTATTGTGTCTTTTACAGTTTAGGTACAGTGATTTTTTTTAGAGCGCGCGAATTGCAGAAATTGAATATTAATACGTCCGCGTCCACTAAAACTAACTAGTCTCAGGGCGGTGTACTATTAACGTTATTCGTTTTCGTCGAAGGTCAAATTATAAAACCGCTACCCAAGGAATCACTACTTCCACATCCAGATCTTCTATCCAAGTCTCTCAGAACGAAAAAAATTTGAATGTGGAAATCATTTTTTATGGAACTTTAATAATATAATATTTGAAATCGTCTACCCCAAAAACCTATAAAACGATATGCCACATCGGTAGTGAGGCTGAGGGTGGTGGAATAAAGTAGGTAGTAGTGGTGGATAAAGTAAAAAAAAATTGAGGCCTTTGGTTCTTCACTAAATGACAATTTTATTTTTTTCGCCCCCTTGAATAATGAGGTGGGAGTTGGTAATGTGGGTGGTTAGTGCCAAAAAAAAATTTTGAGAGCTTAGCTTCTCTTATATATACTAAATACCAGTTTTATGGACTCTTACTTGCTTGATTTGTCTATTTACCTCTATTTACCCCCAACCCTTTTACGGAATAATCTAGTTCCAGATCTCGTTAAAATACATGGTACGTGTACCAAATTTCAAGTCAATAACTTAAACGGTTCCAGAGTAATCGTGCGCACAAAAAAGTTACAGACAGACCGACAGACAGAATTTTTTTTGCTCAAACTTAAAATCTCGACGTTTCATGACATTCTAAGCCTATTTGGATAATACAAATTTTCAAAAATATTTTTGTCCATACTATATTTCCACTGAATGTGGAAGTAAAATGTGTAACGATATTCTTTCTCTTATTACCACTTGTATTATATTGTAGAACGTATGGTCATTGTGCGAACTGTGCGTGGATTATCTACTTAAAAAATATTTAAGATAAATAAGCAATCTAAGTTTCATTGTAAAATGGAATGAATTTTATGTGGCGTAGTAATAGAGGAAAACGATAAACTTGTACACAAGCCATGGAAACAGAGTTTAGAGACTATAATTAGGAAATTAAAAAATACTTAATTTAGGATGTTTTTTTCTTTTTTGTTACCTAATTTAGGCGAAAATAACACGTTTACTCAATTCACAGGTCTACAAAAAAAAAAAAAAAATTCTTCTCCGAGGACTAAACCTATCATGTCTTAAGTATTTTTGTGTGCTGAATCCGAATTTTCAATTAAAAAAAATTTCTACCGCGTAGATTTCGAGTAAATTCCGGTTTTTATTGTTAAAAAAACCGTATTTTGACGATAAAAACCGGGATTTACTCGAAATCTACGCGGTAAAAATTTTTTTTAATTGAAAATTCGGATTCAGCATACAAAAAAACATAAGAAATGATAGATTTAGTCATTGGAACAGAATTTCTTTTTTTGTAGACCTGTGTACAAAGTGCACCTGTGCCACAGATCTACAAGAAAAAAGTTCTGTTCCAAGGGCTAAACTTATCATTCCTTATGTATTTTTGTGCGCTGAATCCGAATTTTCAATTTAAAATTTTTTTTACCGCGTAGATTTCGAGTAAATCCCGGTTTTTATCGTCAAAATACGATTTTTTTGATAATGTTTGACGTTTGCTCGAAATCTAAGTGGAAAATTCGGATTCAGCATACAAAAATACTTAAGGCATGATAGATTTAGTCCTTGGAGTACATTTTTTTTTTGTCGACCTGTGTTGTTGTGTGGATCTAGGGTAAAAATGCAATGCATGGGAGTTTCGGATAGGGACTCTGACAGAGGAAATGTCGGATGCAAATATTAAGATTGCCACGTGCTTTAAGAAACTGTCTTTTTTATTTTGCTCCAATAATAACGCAAAAAAAGGAAAACTCGATAGTTTACTTTTTATCAAAACACTCCAAAATTGTTACTTTTCCTAAACTTCTGTTTATGGGATTTTATTAACAACATTTTTTCCATTTTACTATAATATTATTTTTCACCGTTTCCGAGATCCCAATGCAATGCATACTCCATTTAAGATTTTTAATTCCTTTTTGCCTTCAACCTTAGTCCTTAATGTGTCACTGGAAAAAATAAGTTATCCTTTCCGATCCTAAAACGTGATAAAACAGTCCTAAACATAAAAAAATAATAATGAAAAGTTCCGTTACATACAATACATAATCATTATTATTCTAAGTGCGGCGCGCGTACGCTTCGACAATTCCTCCATACTAAAAAATTCGTAACTAGCAAACTATTGCTAATAATGAAAATATTTTTTTTCTAAAAACTTTTTTAGTCTATTGACTTCATTTTCTTCATAGCATGTTACACAAAATTTTCAAAAATAAAAAATTTCCTCGCTTAGTGAAAATTTGATGGCGTATTCTCTAAACTTTCAGGGTCATCTACGTTTTTGGCATGTTTACATTTTTTTTTATTAGCAATTCTATGAATAGAGAGAAGCGCTTAAGTGTGTGTTTTATAACAAAAAAAAGTTCACATCGATAGTTCAATTCATTTTTGAGATATGGCAATGGATGTACAAAAAAACATGATTTAAAAAAAATTAAATTTTACACTTTTTTTTTAAATAAGAATATCTGTGATCACTAAAAAATGTCGTATTTTGTGTTTTTATATGTAAAATGATGTTGTTGGTAATACCCACTGAGTCTGATCTTGTTCTAAGCTCATAAAAAAAAACGACACAATTTTACCTCTTTTTCGTTCCACTAAGTTATTTGTTGAAACGTTGCATTTCTACATTGACAAAATCCTGCATACTATTACTAATTTATCTCTAAACTACTAAACTCAGATATATTTCCCTGCATTTGCAGAGTTACCTAAGACCAATACATAAATCTAAACAAAAAGAAAGCTATAGAGCAGTTTGCATTCAGTCGAATATTCCAAAATTATTAGATTGTTATTTAATAACCAAAAAGAACTCGCACTTATCTTATGGAAAAGTGGTTACGGTCAAATTGACTTGAATTCTTAATATGCTGGTCAAAAGCTCTCATGGACCCAAATCGATTTTATGTCTAGTTTCAAAGACACAGCTATATACTCTTGTAAAATTCTGTATTTCCTCGAACTTTTAATTTATTGATGGGGTATTAGAGGTCAAAGGAGCAATTTCCGAAAGTTTTTCAATTAAAGTTTTTTGATCGGGAAGACACATACTTTATGCAAAAAATGTTTTAGCCAATTTGACTTGTTATATTTTTTATAGATTTCCCGGCGCCTTCGCCAATATTTTTCAAATTTTAATTTTCTTCTACTATACGCTATTTTTATTAAAACAAAAAATCTTATTGGTGCAAAATATTATAAAGGAATATTAAAATATATCGCAATATAAAATGTATGAAAAAAATCATGAATTTGCCCCAGCTAACAATTTAGGTGTTATTCGACGTCGATTCGATGTCGAACAGGTGACGCCACCAATTTCGATACGTGAAATAGGACATAAATTCGACGTCGAATCAACCTAAATGGTGTTTTTTAACACGTCGATTTGACGTGGAAAACAAGCTGAATAGGTGTTATTGGATCTATTAGGTTAGGTTGTCAGTTTTTTATGTCGAAAATACATTAAATCTACGTAGCGGATTATTCCTTTCATACTTGCTTTAAAACTGCTTCGTCAAAAAGGTAAAACTATATATAATGGTTGACAACAATAACTACTTATTAACTACTTATGAGACATATTTTTATCCTTGACTATTGTTTAGTTTGCACTGTATATACGCGAGAATTTACTAGGGAATGATTATTTTCTGTTGAAATTAGGCATTGTACCTTGAAATATTACTAAGCTCTTTAAAAATACCTATTATTATAAAGAAAAAAAAAATAATTATAACTATAAAAAAAATTTATTTTCAATTTTTGACTTGGTATTCTATTTTTTCAAGTTTATAATAATTCAATAATTCTCAATATGTTCAATGAATACTTATGAATTTAATTATTTCCAAAAACAAAAGTTTAAATTTTCATGGCGAGTTTTCGGCGTTCCGTATTTTCGAATAAATATGGCTACTTCCTTGCAGTGTTACTTAATGGGTGTCAGAACTTAATTTCCACCAATATTTTTGACTTCATCTTTAAAGATTAGTGAAAAACAAGCTATTTTTGCCATCTATTAGGTAATAAGTGTCTAATATTACCAATATTTGTAGACATAATTGTAATTATTTCACCTAATTACGTTATGTTGCACCAATTGGTCCCCCGTTTTAATGTATCTACTTAACACTTAATATGTCCTTAATTCTACGTAAATCACTAAATTCACCTATTAGGGGTTATTCTACAACCTAACAAGTCTCATTTTGGTGGCTATTTCATACATAATAGGTGATTTCACCCATTAGATCTTACATGGACCAACAGGTTACTTTATTCGATTGTTAGTGTTTATTTGTGCTCAGACTATTCCCTTAGTTACTTATTTTAGCTATTTTCTTTCGTGCTGTACAAGCTGAACACGATCAGTAAGCAGCCAATAAAGATTGAAGATTTCAAAAATTCCTCGATTTGATTGGCTGTTTATGCAATCAGTTCGTTCAGCACAAAGAAAAACAGCTTTTTACGTGGAAAACAGGTTTCTATACATCAAAATATAGGTATGTATAAAGTTATATTTATTTTATAAACCGTAACATGGTCATGCATGTAACATAATGTATATAGTGTTCATACAAATTGGATATTTCGGAAAATACAAACTGTTTTAAAAAGTGCTTTGATAATTTAGTTGATTTATCGATGAAACCAGTGCCAATTCTAAGGCAGAGCGAGCGGGGCGACCGCCCCGAGCGCCATAATTCAAGGGGCTCCGGAGGTGCCAAAAAATTAAACAATGAATCAACTTGAAACCAAAATTATTACTTGTTCAGAGTTATTTTTTTCTAATTTTAACTAGTTTGCTTATTTATCGAACTCCGATTTGCAAAATGGATGTCTTTTTTAGAGCATAAAATAATGGGTACGGTAGGTGACTAATGAACGAGTTTGTGCCGCCCAATACCTCAGTTGTGTCGGCGCAGCGCGGCGCGGCGGCACAAAAACGTAGATGAAGATGGATCTTCAATATCTGAACGAGATGATGAAGCATGTAGATTTTCTGCAGTTTGTCCTATCACGGTTTTACGGATAGTTTTCACGGCTTGTGTACAAGAGACGTTAACAGAATAATTATTGCTGCGCGCAGTTTTCCACTGTATTTCATTTTTACTTCTTATTTTCTTAATTTGGCGATAAAAATCGGTCGTCACTTTTCTTTTACTCATAGTGTTTTAAAGTTATTACGGAGAAAGTGAAATGAACGAAATGACAACACAATCACACTGGACCACAGAAACATGAATAATGACGGCAAGTTGTTAATACTAAATGCTATTTCCTGCGCGTCACTTATGTTGGTAAAATTCGACAAAATAAGTAATTAATAATTTTGACCAATAGGTGCAAATAACTTATTGGTTGAATAATACAGTCATTTCGACTTTTTGGTGGAAATATAAGTATTTTTAGGGTCCTTATCAGGTGTCTAAGAAGCTTTCTTCAAGACATACCATCACCTATTTAGTCATTTCAATACACTTCACTAATATCTCCGATCAGGGTATATTGATAACGTCAACAAAATTACTTAATAAGTTATTTAACGAAAATATTACTTATTAAGTCACAAGTATCCCCTTATTTACATTACCAAATTGTTTCAAATAGGTCACTTTTTACCAACATATTTGTCATAACCTACTAAGGCCTTAATTTCACTAATAATTTATCTGTACCTAATAGGGAACACAGCGACTTAACCAATTAAACTTTAAAATTACCTAATTTTGGTCGAATTTCCTTTAGATGAAGTCGCCGACACCTAAATTGTTAGGTGGGATGAAATTTTTTAAATTGTACAAGAGGTCATTCTTGTACATTTCTTGAGCTATATCTCGGAAACTAGACATAGGATCAAGTTAGGCCCAGGAGAGCTTTTAATCAGAAAGTTTAAATCTACAACATATTAAAAATGCAGCCAATTTGACCGGAGCCACTTTTCCATAAGATAAGTGTAGGGTCCTTTATCATGGGATTGTAAAGAAATAATTGTGAAAAAAAACCGCTGCCCAAGGAATCATTACTTCCACATCCAGATTCTCTATCCAAGTCACTCACAACGAAAAAACTTTGTATGTGAAAATAATTGTTTATGGAACTTTAATAATATAATATTTGAAATCCTCTACCCCAAAAACCCATAAAACGATACCCCACATCGGTAGTGGGGTGGGGGTGGTAATGGGGGGTGGATGAAGTAAAAATAATATTTTGAGGTTTCTGGCTCCTGTACATACACTAAATCACATTTTTTTTTCATCCCCTTTAATAAGGAGGTGGGGGTGGTAATGGGGGTGGCTAATGCCAAAAATTTTTTTGAGACCTTAGCTTCTCTTATATATACTAAATACCAATTTCATGGACTCTTACTGCTTGATTTACCCATTTAACCCAAATTTACCCCAATTTACCCCCCAACCCTTCGACGGAACAAAATGAAAATATAATCTAGTTCTAGATCTCGTTAAAGTACATACGTGTACCAAATTTCAAGTCAATATCTTAAACGGTTCCAGAGTAAACGTGCGCACAAAAAAAAGTTACAGACAGACCGACAGACCGACAGACCGACAGACAGACAGAAAATTTGTTTTCGCTCAAACTTAAAATCTCGACGTTTCATGACATTTTAAGCCTATTTGGACAATAAAAATTTTTAAAAATTTTTTTGTCGTTACTATACTTCCACTGGACGTGGAAGTAATAACCCGATTCTCTTCAAAGTAAATTTACATGTACCAACAGGCCCGGACTGGAAACAATTTTGTTATCGGGCAACTTCCTTGACCGGCCGTCCTCTGCCCCATCTCATTTTTGCAACTATAATGAGTACAATAAACAACATAATGTTTATATTTATATATTTTATAAGGTAAATGGCAAAAATATAAAATAAATAGTTATTTATGCAACAAGTGCTTCAAGTGCGAGACAAAGTGGTACTTTTTTCACTAGTGGGAAGTCGTAGGCGTATGCGGCAATTCCATTAGTGAAAAAAAGACACTTTATACATGAGTCTCATACAGTACTTTTTCTGCGACTGTCCTTAATTCCCATACTTACATAAATAAATTTTAAAAGTAACTTAAACTTTAAAATACAAATCCATAATTTGACGTTTCTAAAGCGAAGATCCGAAACAACCTCAATTGTTTTGAATGCACTCTTATGATTCGGATAAAAACAAGTGTGAAATAATGTTACTTTTTTCACACTTTTTACTTTTTTTCACCATTACCATAAACATATACTTTACGCACAAAAAATAATAAAAACAAGTACAGTGTCTTTAACAGTCGTAGAAAATAGTTATTTATTAGGCTAGTAAGTTGTTACGTATAAGTCACCCAAGAAAAGTTTAGTTGTTAAGTGACCTATATGTAATAACTCACGTGTCTATCCAACAGTTTCATATAAATGCTTTTTCAGTGATAAACAATAAAATTATTCAAATGTCATATCATCGATTTTTTGTCAGTTGTCAATGTCAAAGTCAACAGTGTTTCTATAAAAATTTAAAATACAAGTAGCTTATTGCTAAGTAGATTCTGAATGGATGTGCCGAGAAAGCTGTGGTTCTTATCCATTTTGTTTGTAACCAGGGGTTTGTTTAATAAACATTGTGTAATTAGCATCAAAATGGAAAATTGTGAAAGATATAATATGGAAATTCTGACCGATATTTTGCAAGAAGCCAAAGAAGTTACAGACAATTTAATTCCAGAAAAGTCCGAAGTAACCTATTTTAAAGAATATCTACAATTTGAAAATTGAATGAAAAAAAGAGGAGTTAGTGCTGTAAACGAAGAAGTGCTTCTCGCATACTTTCTACATTTGAGTAAAAAAATTGCACCTTCTTCGATGTGGACTAAATATTCTATGATAAAGGCGACTTTAAAAGTATACAGGAACTTTGATATAACAAGATATGGAAAACTTGTGGCATACTTAAAAACCCGATCAAGGAATTTCAAACCTAAAAAGGGCAAAATTTTGGAAAGAGCTCATATCGAACAATATTTGATGTGCCCCTGACCATGAGCATATTATGTCAAAAGTAGGTGTTTATTATGATGTTCTTGCTTTTATGTATTTAATTGTTTGGGTTTTTTAGGTTGCATTGATATTAGGAGTTTGAAATGCCTGCCGTTGCAGTGAACCGACATGCTTCAGCGTTGAAGATATAAAAAATAAAGAACAATATCTATGTATATCCATACCAGTTACCTAGACGAATAAATCAAGAAGTTTCACAGTTTTAAATGAAGGATTTTCGGTAAATCCACTTGATTTTATTAGGAAATATGTGTCTTTAAGAGCGCAAAATGTGTCTCATGAAAGATTTTTCGTAAATTTTCAAATGGGAAAGGCGTCCAATGCGTTGGATTAAATAAGCTCTCAAAAATTCCAAGAATTGTAGCTTGTAGCTGATTATTTGCAATTGCCAGATGCAGATTTATATACTGGCTATAGCATGCGCCGTTCCTCGGCAACTCTTTTGGCCAATGCTGGGGGTGACATTACCACCCTTAAACGTCACGGTGGGTGAAAATCATCCACCGTGGCGGAGGAAGATTCAGTCTCAAACGAGATTGTTATTGCTAAAAAAATACAGGGTGAGCAGCGCAACGAGTCAGGCGATACAGACGTGGTTACTAGCATAAAGAAAAGTTGTGTACAGGAGAGCAGTTTTCTTTATGAAAAATCGAATATGATGACAATAAATGTTAACATAAATATAAATAAATAAGTGTTAGTGCATGGATTCTTTGTTTTGTTAATTTTCCGTATAATAAAAACAATAAATAAATTGCTTGGACTTTCTTTTATATTAAAATTACTCCATCGTGACTAAATCACTTCACCTCACTAGTGATCTAAAGTATACTTTAGCTTACTACTTTATCTCATCAGTAACTTACGGGCCACTTTATATATATAGACAAAATATAGACAAATAAATTTCAAAATTAGCTTAAACGTCAAAACAAAAATTCATAATTTTACGTTTCTAAAGCGAAGATTTTGCTTCAAATATTTTCAATGCACCCATGGATCCGGATATACATAAGAGTGAAATAATGTTACTTTCTCTGAAATCGATCAAGAATGTCTACTTTCTTGGCGCAATTTCAGATCCCGAAATAAGCTGTTCTAGTATGTTAGTCCGTTGCTAAGCAACTATCAGAAAACAGTCCTTTCCTGAACTGTTTATTATATACACTGTGTCCCACTTTTCACGGTAACACCTTTGTAGCTCAGTTATTAGTCACTCAATTTTAACCAACTTATTTCAGTCATTGGCGTGCATTTTTATTGTGAAAAAAACGATTGATTTTTCGAGAAATTATATTAGGCATTTTTTTGTTGAAAAACTAATGCAATATTATTGATCAGCATGCTGTAGAACCACTATATCCAGAATTTAACAACATTTTGATTTTTGGTTTTTGAATTACGGCCCACTTAAAATGACCTATTTTAAACATTAAATAATCAATAAATTGGTAACGAAATATTTTTCAAAAAAAGTCATTCTTCATTTTCTCTTTAAATTCGCTTTTTTTACTATCCCATATCATCGAAAGTGTCATTTTGCTGCACGCCGTGTGG
The DNA here is from genome assembly GCA_936432065.2 of Rutpela maculata. Taxonomy (NCBI): domain Eukaryota; kingdom Metazoa; phylum Arthropoda; class Insecta; order Coleoptera; family Cerambycidae; genus Rutpela; species Rutpela maculata. The sequence goes on from OW386290.2 coordinate 111,333,629, forward strand.
CAAGAATTTTTTGTACAATTTTGTTGAAATTCAAATTTTCTAACTTCAAAATGAGTGCAGAAAATGTCATTTTGCCACACGCCGTGCGGCAAAGAATTTGCCAAACGCCTCGATTACATCTTCACTTTAAAATTTTGAAAGACAACAAGGGAAATAACTTCACAACCGTAGAAAAAATAGTATGTAACACACATGTGGCAAGCTTCATTTCAAAACTCCTATGATAGAAACACTCGCTGCGCTCGTGTTCCTACTTTCATACATAGTTTTGCAATGAAGCCCTTGCCACACTTGTATTACAATGTACTATTTTCTAATTTTAACATATAAAATGACACTTTTCAAAACCGACGTAAGTGTCACAACGTCCAACTTTTCACCACTAGTTATGAAAAGTTCAATTTTATCTAACTGGTTAGGAAAAGTTAATCATCAATTAAAAAAAATAAACAACTCTCAAAAAGAAAAAGAAACAACGTTTATTCAACACAAAATTGAATACTGAGTCCATGAAGCGGAAGCTCTTACCTTATGCTATCAAATTAGGATTTCAAATAATATTATAACTTGGCTAAATAACGTTTGTCAATTTTGACATTAAAATTATAATGTGTAATAATAGCAGCAAAGGTAACTATGAAAAAGACTACTAAATTTTTATTTCATTTATGTTTAAAGGGCTTTTAGACATTTAAAATTAGAACAAATCTTGTATGTAACATGTTCCGAAACACAGTTTTGTGTAACTCGTGCTATTTTGCGGGATCTCATCGCTTCGCTCTTCCCGAAAACATCCAGTCGTTACACAAATTAAAATCTTTCGTATTTGGTTACATAAATAGCTATCTCGACTACTAGCTTTGTAAGTGTCATTTGCTGACGTCAATGTTATAAAAGTGTCACTTACAGCCCATTGGCAAAAAAGCACAAAATTTACTTTTATGCCTTAGGCCAAAAAAGTAAAGTAATAAGAAAGTTAAATAATAATGAAATTCTCACACGCATTTTTGGCTGCCTCCTGAATGTCGATACTTTCATCATAATCCATATTTTTATGGCAAAAACTCACGTAAATAACTTGAATGGCGGAAATTATTATGAAGTTATCAATTTAACAACTTATTGACAGTAACCATAGCAGAAAGCAAACACACTCCAATTAGAGTCTAAGCCAACTAATAAATGAGTTCGACAAATCTTGAAATATAATAATTTTGAATGAATTTTCCTAAAAATTGTAATATTGCTAGCAGTACGAAAAACGTCGTATGCCCTACGGGCTTCGGTTTGCACTGTGTTCTCAATCTGTAAAATGTACTTACAAGCCTTACTACATAAATAACTATTTACCTCCGTTGTTGATTGCAACGAACAGCCATCTAAAAAGTGAAATTTTAATGTCATAAAATGAGTTAAGAAATGTCATGTTTTTCTGACGTTTGAAGAAAAACAAAATTTGAAATAAAATTTTTTCACTTACCTCTCAAATGGGGCCAGCAGTGTTCTTAACTGTTGCGTCTTCTAAAGCCACTTGAATATGGTAAAAATTATGAAAAGGAACTTTTATAATTATTGCGATATATTTTACTTCCACGTCCAGTGGAAGTATAGTAACGATAAAAAAATTTTAAAAAATTTTTATTGTCCAAATAGGCTTAAAATGTCATGAAACGTCGAGATTTTAAGTTTGAGCGAAAAAAAATTTCTGTCTGTCTGTCGGTCTGTCTGTCTGTCTGTCTGTCTGTAACTTTTTTTTGTGCGCACGTTTACTCTGAAACCGTTTAAGATATTGACTTGAAATTTGGTACACATATGTACTTTAACGAGATCTAGAACTAGATTATATTTTCATCTTGTTCCGTCGAAGGGTTGGGGGGTAAATTGGGGTAAATTTGGGGTAAATGGGTAAATTAAGCAGGTAGGAGTCCATGAAATTGGTATTTAGTATATACAAGAGAAGCTGAGGTCTCAAAAAAATTTTTGGCATTAGCCACCCCTATTACCACCCCCACCTCCTTATTAAAGGGGATGAAAAAAAAATGTGATTTAGTGCATGTACAGGAATCAGAAACCTCAAAATATTTGTTTACTTCAACCACCCCCCCACTACCACCCCCCTATCACCACCCCCACCCCACTACCGATGTGGGGTATCGTTTTATAGGGGTAGAAGATTTCAAATATTATATTATTAAAGTTCCATAAACAATTATTTTCACATACAAAGTTTTTTCGTTGTGAGTGTCTCGGATAGAGAATCTGGATGTGGAAGTAGTGATTCCTTAGGCAGCGGTTTTTTTTTAGGACGTACAAAAAACTTAATGTAGTTTCGTCAAATATACTATTACAGCTAATCAATCATTGATAAATTTTCTTTTTTATCGTTCAGTTTTTTGCTACATGTGTTTGAAAATCAGTTTTTTTTTTGGAAAATTTTATGTGATTTGCAAAATTTTCATTTTTTTGTAAATTATTTCTAAAAACACGTATTTTAGGATTGATTAATTGTGAAAGCAAAAATAAAATATATAATTCTTAAATATAACAATGTAATACTAAATATTAGTTACAATGAGTACTCGAGATGTAAAAGGTTCGATTCAACTATGTAATTAACTAGAAACAAAATTATCGCAAGTTATGAATAGGAACACGTGCGGAGAAAATGGATTAAAACTGAAAAAATTGCATAATACGATTAAATAAAATTTTATCACCCATCCAGACAACTAGGTAAACATTTATTAACCTCTTAAATGTTCTTATCTACCTGCTCAAAACTTATGTCAAAACGTGATAACGACATTAAAATTCGCACGCGCTAAACTTCTTGCCTAGCACCAAGCCTTAAGATTTCTGAAAACTTATTTGAATACACTCGTGTAGACCACGCTCTGACCACGCTTCCTTTTTCAAAATCCCGTCATAAAAACCAAACAATATTCGTGTGTCTGCCACACATATAAAATTACATTTATAAGTAAAGAGTCCCATCTCTCTTCACCACGCAGCGTGATTGAACCTGAGAGAGATGGCCAACACAAACAGTTGCGGAATACTAAAAAGGAACTGTAAGTTTCGAGTAGTTCCCACGATGTGAGAACACCTTTCTTCGATTATCACTTTACCCCAAGTTAGGCCCTTCTTGTGCCCGGCATACGACATATGGCCAACGTACACTTATCGTGGGAACGTTTATGAAATCTTGTTTAAATACCTAAAAGATTGGTTGAGTCACCCCTTATGAATAGTTCTGTAGAAAAGGAAATCGTGCGTATTTCTCTTTCTTTTGCAGCTGGGGGTTATTACAGTTAAAAGGGGAATCATAATTGGTCTACAAGATATTCTAGGTCTGGTTGACCCTGTTTTTCAGATGCGTGCGGTTGGACCTACCTGATTTTTTATGAAGGGTCCTAATTTGATTAACTAATACATAATTGGGACTGTGATAGGGGTGGTTCTAATTAAAGCATGTGCGGTTGTTTGCTCGGCTATACGTAATATGAAATTTTAATTGGTATATTTTGATTTTCACGCCTCCCACTATTTACCCCTGATCGATTTAGGGTAGGCCGTTAACTATGTGTTGGGGTCTTCAGGTAATTATTGTTACTGTGAAATAACAATTAAACACTTAACATCGCGTTAACGATGGAAACTGATTGGATCGAAATGGATTTGTCTTAAAACTTTTTAATGGCTTTCTATAACCGTAAATGAAATTTTCCACCACTTTCTTACAGGCTAACTTCTTTTAGAACTTCAAGAAATGAAAAGTTATTTTTAACATGAAAAATTTCAGTTATTTTGATGTGAAAATATTCACCTAAAGGTTCTTGAGGTCTCACTATGAATATGGTGTTTAAAAAACTGTTTTCAATAAAAATGTTGTACCTAACCGTGGTTATTTTTTCAATACTTAGTTTGTATATTAATGATAAAAAATAGGCTATTTTTAGGACAAATTTATATAGCTTTAATTTCACCTAGAGACATCCGATCGAGACGGACCAAAAAGAAAATTCAAGATAATTCCGTCAGCTTTAATTAAGGATTAATAACACAACCACACAAAAAAAAATTATTTCTGATCTAGTGATCAGACTTTCATATCGTATGTTGAACCGCTGAATCCAACTCTGCCATCAAATTTGAGCCAGCACATCTCACTTTTGCAAAAAATGCAAAAACAGTGAAAATAAGCCCTACAAGACGAGGTTTTTTGCATTTTTTGCAAAGCTGAGACAAATTTAGTGGCAGATTTGGATTCAGGGGGTACTATAGGATATGAAAGTCTGATACCCCAGATAAAAAAAAAATAAATTTTTTTTGGCTGTGCACAGCCCCACAATTTTTTTTCTTTTTTGATATGGGGATCAGACTTTCATATCCTATAGTATATTGGCCCGCTGAATCCAAATCTGCCATCAGATTTGAGCCAGCACGTCTCAGTTTTGCAGAAAATGCAAAAAACCGTTCAAATAAGTGCTACAAGTCCAAGGTTTTTTATAACTTCAAACCGTAGAAAAAATAGTATGTAACACATATGTGGCAAGCTTCAGTGCAAAACTCGTTCTGTCATACATCGTTTTGCAATGAAGCCCTTGCCACACTTCTATTATAATAAACTATTTTTTGTAAGAATTAATGCTTTTTGCTTTTCACCGTCATGTCACTAGGAATGAAGAAAGTATTGTAATTGTAAGTTCGCCTGCTAGTTTTTGACGAATATTGATCTACATATTCTACATCACTCCTGGAGACTGAAAAAGTGTAGACTAGCAAGTTACAACTTGAGTTGAATAATTCATAGCACTAGATATATATTAAGAATAAAACAACAAATTTTAATTGACCTCTTAAAAAAATACATATTGCTCTGAAAACATCGATATGGAATTATGTAAATAAATCAATATTAAATATCATCAAGCAAGAAGTTACATTAATTATATTGCACTGCAATGTAATGTATTATAAATTCAAATAGTATTGACCATAAATAAAACGTTACATGATACCAGAAACTAACTACAGTTCCCGAGTAGCTGATCCCATGTACCACAGTTGCTTATTCGTAATCTTAACAGGCAACCGTGACATATGAGGTGATGCGGTGAGACATGTTATACAGAAATGGTGGCCAAATAGAATAAAGTATAAGTCACAATACATGTGTCTAAATGCTAAGAGAGAAATTAGTGTTTCCCAACAAAGTCCAGTGTTAATAAGAAAAAAATATTCACTAAACAAAAAAATGGGTAATAATAATCAGGAATGTTTAAATCTGTTCTTAATTTATGTGAATTGAAAATGGAATAGAAAGGGAAATATTTGCACGGGAGGAGTGAGATAGGGAGGAACAAAGAGAAAAAATAAAATAAAATGGAGAGAGAAAATAAAAGTAATCGAAAAAGAAATAGAAAAGAAAAAAATGTGAAAACGGCAATTCTGTGCAGACAACACAACGCATTGTAGTATACAAGTTTGTATCTATTTTAATTTTTCATAGCTACAGAATTAATTTTTCAGTTTCTAAAAAAGACATTTAGAATAACCTTATTCGAGGTAAGTATTATCCTATAAGAGAGGAAATCCGTTCAAGTTATATATCAAGTCTTGAGGAATTTTAAAACACATAATTATTATGGTTGTAGTATCATATTATGATATCCTTTTTCTGTTTCCAAATCTTACTAATTATAGAATATATTAGAGTTAAAAATTAGTACTTTGTCTCGCCCACTTGGGCAACTTTTACCAGCAAACCAACCCACACATCTATAAACGTCAACGATTCTTCTGAAAACCCATATAATAAATCCATCTAATTAATGGAAATACAGGGTGAAGGCTCACCAACACGCATTTGCCTTTTTAATTTATATTTCTTTGCTTCTTGTCATATATATATATTCATAAAGTCAGTCATGCCTCAAGTTTTTAACTGAAAAAAAAAGCGCAAAAAGAATTTTTAAGCAAGATTTTTAAAAACAGGAAAAATGGAAAAAAATACATGTTTCTTCTGCTATCGCAGTATTTTCAAGCTTACATAACTAAAGACGAGTAGAAGTTCCAGTTTGCGGATTGACATTTTGCTCGAATACGGTTCGGTTCACTTTTACGCAGTGTCACTGAGATTGTAGAAGAACGCACTACCGGGCGTCAAAATGACGCGACACCAATTTATTTCTCAGGGGGCGCCAGTCGCGTATTACCCTGATCTTCTACCTCCCAGGCGGGTTCGAGATAAGATGCACTTCGATAGCCGAATAATGGACCAAGGCTACACTACCACAGATCGGTAACGACGCTCTCTCTGGATATGAATTCCCTCGTCTTTGAAATTCTGGATTTTTGCATAAAAAAATCCCAACCGAAGAATTTCTCTGCGGAGGGATTAATTTTTGTACGTGGTGTCCACGTTTTCATCTGTTAATAACGGACTCTATACCTTAGGGATTTCTCAAAAAAACGCATAAAAAAATCCCTATCGAACCTCCATAAGGCAACCAGAAGGTTGAGTGTTAATGTGAGTTAACATCCGGTTTTCGATACGAAAGTTCCAGGGATTATAGACCGTCAACAGGCCTCAAGATCAATTAAGAAACAATAGTTCAAAGAATCCGTTTATTTAACAGAAATGGTTCTACAAAATTCTCAAGATAAGAATCGTGCCTTCCCCAATCAAGGTAATGGCTTTCAGACCATACAAGCGAGAGCGCTTACGCTAACGATCGATTAGGTAGAAAAGATTCATGCATACCTTCTCAGAATCAAAATGCGAGCTTTTTAGAGAAGTCTGAGACTATTTGTAATTTATAATTACGGCTGACTGATTTTAACTTAAAAAAAGTTTTACTAAATGAATTTAGTTTCGCTAGAGACTACTTAGCTTTAAAGTTCTTGTATCGTGGCGGTTCACGTACTCAAACACATTCGTGAGGACTTATAACTGCATAAGCTTAATAGCGTTCAATCAGTCCACAATCTACTTGCTCCCACGCAGTTGTTCAATATTAGCGAAATTACAACGATCTACCTCCGAGTGACTTTTAGGAAAAATTGAATTTTTGGTTTCTTATGCACAAGGCGTTTTCCTCTATAACTTTATTATTTGGAAAGCCCTGCTATTGGCTTTCCTACCATCTCTTTGTATGGACTACTCAACGCGCTCGACCAAATTGCGAGCCGCTGAGTGATTCCAAACTTTTTCTATGCGAGAAACCGGCCTTGTGCATGTGCATTGATTTTTATAAAATTTTTGCTTATCGGCACTACGCCGTCTTTGTCAAAATCGTCGGTTTCTTCCCTTAGATGCATTGTATCGTTAAAATTTTATGCTCATACTTTACAACAGGACATTCAATGACCGTACCTCAATGGTCAATGTCTTTGGTGGAGGAATAAAAATGGAAAATATTTCAATATTTTTTAAAGTACCTTTCGGAGTACCTTTTAAACTGGCTTTGGGGTACCTTTGAAAAATTAATTAAGTGAAATTTTGGCGTACTTTTGATAAATCAATTTTCAAGCCTTTCGACGCAGTTTTGATAAAATAATCTGCAAGTCAAATCTTGTCGTACTTTTAAAAAATATTATTTTTTCTAAGTTCAACTTTGTTGCACCTCTGAAAAAGTATATTATTCTTAAATCCTTGTTATTATATACTTTCGCTCTCATATCCTGAACCAAAACATATTTTCCTAAGTGAAAATTCGGTATTTCTTCGAATTTTCACCTGGTCATTTCTAACGCCTTAGAGAACTTATAACGGTTCTTATGGACTGGTTTGTGCCTCTGCAGACTCTTAAAAATGTCCTTAAATGAAATTTTTGCCTAAGTCGAATTTTGATTCTGTCTTCGACTTAGGTTGATTCTGGAGGGTTCTGCAACAAGATCACGGTGTATTAAATAGGTAATCCGACATACGGCACTTTCCTATGATAATAATTGCTTTGTAGGTGCATGGTTTCTATTGGCGCGAGCTTTAAGGTCCTACAATTACCTGTGTATAGAAAGACGAATTTGCCATACTGCATGTAGTGCATAAAAATAGCTGATTTTTTTTTAAATTTAGCGCTAGCGTATTGAACGTATTTCTTCTAGCTACTTAATGTCAGATGTCACCAAGATGTCACTGCGCTATTGTTTCACTAAATACAAACAAAAGGCCGGGAATGTATGCAACACTGTATGCACGTATGCACAGAACCTGAAAAATTATCTTTCTATGTGTAAGTAACGACAGATCCAATTGCTCCTGTCATGTATTACATTATGTACAAAGTAAGCACTTATAAAGCCACTGTGCGGGTTCTTGTCGCATCACCTATTTAATACACCCTGACTGAGATTAAGTTCACAACCAATGTTTCATTTTTTTTGTTCCAATAGGTATTCGGCTACACCCTACTGCAACTTTCACTTGTTTCAAAATAGTGTTATTAAACCGACTCTGTGGCGCAGTGCCTAAGGTGCTAGGCTTGTGACTTTGAGGTTCTGGGTTCGAATCCTGGCTAGGGTATGGATGCTTAGTGGCGTTTATCACGTGTTACCGAGACGATAGCAGTGGGCTAGAACCGCACTTGTGTGAGAGACAACACGACTAGTCGCTCTCCTCTCCTGAGAGACCCGAGTTCGACTCTCTGCTGCGGCAGATGACAATGTTGCAGAGAGTGGTTATTGTGTTACTGTATGTGTGTCTGTGTCCTGGTTGAGTGGTGTGGTGGAATAGCTACAGCTAAACTCGGCTGCTCCAAGGAAGAACACAGTAACCAACATTTTTTCCAAACTTGAGATTTTCACTCATGTGCTGATACTGTGCTGTGTTGCGTCTTTTTATCCAACAGCGGTAGTTCTATTTGCAAAGGATATAAAATGCTGTTGGATAAAAAGACGCAACACAGCACAGTATCAGCACATGAGTGAAAATCTCAAGTTTGGAAAAAATGTTGCTTACTGTGTTCTTCCTTGGAGCAGCCGAACTCCGCCAGGACGGTAATATAAATAAGTCGCTAAAAAATAATTTTAAAGTAAAATGTAATGGCTAATCTAATCCTTCCTTGGCAAAATTGTCCACTACATTCTAAATATTATTTTCTGCGTTGTCTTCTCAATTTTTAGGGGATCAGACGGTGGCCACTCTGTATATTTCGTATATTTCCTCTAAAAGTATAGCACTTTTCTTGGCAATTCTTGTGGAATGATGTGAAAAAAACACAAACGTGAATAACAAAAGATGCTGACATATATTTAATATTACTCTAAATAATAACAAAAAAACATATAGTAAAGAAATTACAAATGTATCTAATAATTGTTATTTATGCTAATGCAAGTAAAAAATATGAGCAAAAAATAAAATATTCTCTACCAATACGATCATTTAAGTCATACAAATTCTTTATTCTTTCAGCCTGCACATGAACCACGTATAACTTAGCCATTATGTTATATTTATAATGAAATAATTCAAATAGGCATTTATATCCGTCTGCATTTTTTTTTAATGTGTTTTAACCGCCTTCCATGTCACCTCAATGACCCTCTTAAGTCTAGTAGATCTAGATTTGTCTGAGTAAAGGAGACGGGGCCCTACAGTTTATAGTGGAATCCGAACCACTTCTTGGGGATAATTTCCAATGAAAAATTTTTTCGCTATGTGGGGCTCGAACCCACTTCGCTAGGTACGCTCAGAGTGCAAGCTAGACGCGCCAACCCACTGAGCTTTAAAGAGTGATAATAACGCCTCTGTATAAAAATGGAGATAAAAGTCGAACACTACAGAGAGTACAGTAACTAGAGATTTTAACTTCGGAATAATGTCATATGAATTAGATTTCGTTTCTCTTTGGAAAGGACCCCGCATATTTCTTATCGTAATTGGCGTACAGTCAAAATGGCTGAATTTTTAATTTGTTGTAGGTTTCGACTTTCTGATCAAAAGCTCTCGTGGCCCCCAACCCGATCGTATCTTGTCGAACTTTTAATTTATTGATGGGGTATTAGAGGTTAAAGGAGCGGAGCAATTTCCGAAAGTTTTTCAATTAAAGTTTTTTGATCAAGAAGACATATACTTTATGTAAAAAATGTTTTAACCAATTTGACTGAATATTTTTTTCACTTGTTACTTTTTATATAGATTTCCCGGCGCCTTCGCCAACACTTTTCAAACTTTAATTTCTTCTACGCTATTTTTATGAAAACAACAAATGTTTTAGTGCAAGATATTATAAAGGGCTATTAGAACGTATCACAATACAAAATGTATGAAAAATATGACGAATTCCAATTTTTTTAAATGTACGAGAGGTCATTCTTGTACATTTCTTGAGCTGTATCTCGGAAACTAGACATCAAGTTGGGCCCTTGAGAGCTTTTGATCAGAAAGTCGAAATCTACAACATATTAAAAATTCAGCCAATTTGCCAATTTAGAAATATGCGGGGACCTTTAACAACAAATGCATTACAGAAAAGTTTCTATATTATGCAGGGGCTTGCTAATTTATAGGGGAAGGATATAACTATTTCATGGGGTGGGACCTAAAAAAAAAAAACAAACAAAAACATTGCAGCTGAAGAAGAATCAAATTTTAAGACGACAAAACTCTATCCAACTTTTCATATAAATTGATAATTAGAAACTACGGCTTGCCAGTTTCTATAGCATAAAAAACAAAAAAGTTATGTCGGAAAGAATGTGCTTCTACATAATTTTAAAATAAAAAATGTCGTTATTTGGGTACTATAAGTACCCAAGTAACAATTTAAGTTTTACCACAATCTACAAGAGGTTATTAAGTCTATGTAATAAAACTGATCGCAAAACTGTTTATACTAGATAACCTCTTTAAAGCTACAATAAACCCGACATAAAACCAAAAAAACCTTTTATAAAGGTTATAAATATCTTCCTTAAAACTATTAATAAAACCAACAGTACTTTAGAACTCAAATCTGCAAGATGTTTTCAAGTCTACCGTAAAACCTTTTATAAAATCTTTTTAAAACCGTTAGTACTTGCAATCAAATTTTAAGCCTGCTTTGAGAACATCATAAATAATTGTGTCTTTAATAATTCTTTGTCGAAAACTTGTTGCACTTAAACTGTCTAAATCAGAAAATGTCGCCAAGTAATAAAATACGTCTGCCTCGATTGAAATATCTGCATGTGCTAACGTTTTAAAATTTGATATTAATAAACAACCTACTATCAAAAAATTGTCAGCGCAGACCACTTTATTGATAAAGTATATCAAAAAACTTTTAAAAAAATCATGCGCCTCTCATTTGTCAGCTTATTAATTATTATTTACAATTAATAAAAAAAATAGTAACCCTAGTTTTAGCTTACTCAGTATGGTTTTGGACTTTTTAGGGGTTTATATACATATTAACACATTTTAGATAGTTGCAGGCTAAATGTAAACAGTAAGAATAAGAAAAATGTAACTAAACACTGTTGCCCCAACTTTGTTCAAACAAGTCTGCCACAGTTAACAGAAAAAAACATGGCTGAAAAACTAATAAAACCGTTTATTTTAATAGAATACCCTATTAAGAGTTTGTGGCTTTAGGAAATATTTTTATAAAACAAAAGGTTTTGTTAAATTCCAATTGCTCCACTTTATTACTATTTTAAAGCCTGTAAGACTTTACCCAGCCTTACTGTTCTTCTTCAAAACCCTTAAGATTTGTCTCTGACAATCTCTAATCCAAATTTACTTAGCTTAGATAACAACCTAAAAAACATTATTTGTTTCGTCTGTTTTTGAATGTGCGATCACAAAATGGCATTTACTATGCATTATATGCCCCCTCTCTCAAAGTTTAAAGGCCTAAGTGGGGGAATGAAAGGATTATAAGTACTTTATAAAAACCAAAAAGTTTTAACGTAGCTTAATAAAGCTACCAAAAAACTAATAGGTTTTAACGAACCTTTACCAATTATCGTTAAAAGCAAATAGTATTTATGATAACATATATTAAGGGTAAGACTACTTAAGAGTTATTAGTTTTATTGCTTGATCATAAGGAGTACTTAAAGACCATATTTTAAAACTCCCATAAAACCTGAAGATTTGTAGATGTCTACCACAAAACTTAAAATATTTAAAATCTAATATAAAACTTAATGAGTTTATTGTGGTTCTGAATAATGCAGCAATTAAGTGGCTATGAAATCAATAGGTCTTAAAGAGCAAAGAGGTTTAACAAATTGCTTTAAAGATAACTTAAAGACCTTTTTTTAAGTACCTATTATCTGCACAAAAGAAATAATAAAACCCAGTTCGGTTTATTTACCTCCTTAAATCTGTGATAAAACCCAATAAATACTTGTTGGCATTTAAATTGTTACTTGGGTAGTCAGTAATTAAAAAAATATTATTCTCAAATACTGTTTCCCGTTAACATTGCATCTAGATGCTCATTTCTTAAATCCTCTTACAGTACTTGCTTTAGAAAAAAATGCATTTTAAACTATAAAAGTATTTTAAAAATATCGTAAAAATTTTGTTTCTTTCCAAATATCTTAATAAATATTAATTTTAGGGAAAAGTGGTAGAGATCAAAAATAAGGCTTATAAATTAAAAACTTATTTATTTATGTAGAATTAATAGTTTCGGAGAAATTTAAGTTTAAAGATGGTATCCGAAACTTTATAGGATGAAACATTTAGTTTAAATGTCGAATATCTTAAAAACTATGACATTTGCGTCAGAAATTCTAAGGACCGGAATTAAAAATAATTCATTAAATTTTAAAATAGTTAGTTCTTTGTTTGTTTCTGAGTCATAAAAAACAAAATAGTTATGGCCGGAACAATTTGAATCTTCACATTTTTTTTATACAAAATCCCATTTTGCCACTGTAATTGTCCAGTAACAATAATAATAAATTGCCTTTATTTCAGTATTATACATTATTACAATACATAGGGCGAAGTCTAGCCGAAGCTACTCTACAGTAATTAAGAAAAATTCTCCAAAATACTTACTCTTTGGTGATATATAACACCTAGATACGAACATTTTCTTGTCCGTTTAAAACATTTGCTTTGGACAAATTTCTATTCGCCATATTGAATCTGCCATTTTGAAAATTTTCATTCTTTTTCGAATATTAAACATCTAAATTTAGGTGGTTTTCCTTGGGGGTAAAAGCATGTGTCGGGGCCATATAGAAACTGAAGATGCCTATTGAGCATCTAGGTGATGCTGCATATTAAAGAAAGACAGCATTTTTGAAAACAATTAAAATAATTACTGGAAAATTACAAAAATAAAATTGCATTTTGTTAAAATAAATATATGAAAGCTCACATTGTTTCTTCCATGATTTTTTTATTTTTTATAGTACAGAAACAAACAATAAGTCGTTTTAAATACTAATTAATTATCTTGACTATTGTTAATTATAGTTTGATTGATGCCCAGGGCCGGATTAAGGATTGGCGCGGCCCTAGGCTAATCATGTATTTGCGCCCTCTTATTCATAATGGAAGAACATTAATGAACGGGGAGGTGAAATCTGAAAAAAACATTTTTTTGTCCAGATTCAAAATTGTCGAGCGGGGGGGGGGGGGGGGGGGAAATCTAAAAAAAATTGTTTTATCAAAATTGATGACCAGGAAGACGGAAATGAAAAAAAAATTAATAAACAGAGAGCGCAAAGAACTCGCGACACCCCTCATGCCTAACGCGCGCCTCTTCACGCATTGTCGCCCCTAGGCTATAGCCTAGTTAGCCTTATGGGTAATCCGGCTCTGGTGGTCAGCAGCTACAATAAAGGGCAGGGGCATTACTATAGGAGCAGAAAAATATAACTCTCTCCGTTCCTTAAATAATCTTGTAAAATATTGATATAGTTGGAAAGGAACATATAAAAGACGTATACATTCCCTTAATTGGCACAAAAAAGGTGAGCTGTCGCATGCTATTCAAATTGCAGCGTTTTTTGCTTTCGCGCTTTCGGACGAACAATAAGGCCGGCGCGAAAGATATAGAGAGGTGTACAGATGATCCAACCACCCAACCAACCAACCTTCTCGCTACACTTTGAAAATTGTCACGACAACTCGTAAAAATGAGCTGGTTTACTGGCATCTACCGACAACGTTGGCTCTAGCAGACCAGCTCACTTTTACGAGTTCGCATGGCAATATTCAAAGTGTACAGAAAAGGTCGGTTGGTTGGTTGGTTGGATCGTCTCTAGACCCCTATATAATGTGCAGCGCAGGTCGGGTGTTTGTTTGTACCATCCACGAGTTTAGATAAACATCTCATCGCTGAACTATACAATACAGAGGTAATTAATTAGACAATTTTATCAAAATAAAATAACCAGATAACAAATAAATAATTTTCTTGTATAAAAAAAGTACCGATATAAGGAGTCTACAGACGACTCAACCAACTAATCTTCTCGGTACACTTCGAAAATTGCTATGACAACTCGTAAAAGTGAGCTGGTCTGCTGTAATTTCAGCTTCTTCAAAGCGCACCGACAATGTTGGCTCCAGCAGTTTTACGAGTTCGCATGGCAATCTTCAAAGCATACCGAGAAGGTCGGTTGGTTGGTTGAATCGTCTGTAGACCTCTACAGTAAACCGCAGATTTAACAGGCACTCAAAACATGTCGGCATCTTTGGCTTTGCGATGCGGCGTGTTGATAGGTCAAAGGCGCCGACATTTCTTGAGGCCTTAGGCTATATCCGGAAGGATTACGGCAATAAAAACTTCAGATATCGATAATTACTTTAAACGTACGAACAGGACTACTTAAAATTATATCGTAGTTTCTATTTCATATTATTTACTTCTCTCTCAGATCCTCAAAGGATCTGAAAATTAAATATAAGTAAATCAATAGTTAGGTATTTTGGTATTTATAATTCTTAATATAGATATAATTATAAAATATAACCAAAATAGTTACATAGAATAGATACTGTGTGTGTAATTTCCCATTAGGTATGTACATCCACGTAGCGCGATAGATATGACAACATAGCTGCCGTAAATTCCTTCGTCGAGCGGAGCATTCCAGTCTGTTATTTCATTTCAGCCAGCTGGCACGCGCGATGTTGTAATTTTACTTCCTATGCCTAGCGTTCGGCTACACGCACGGTATACATAGGCTGATACAAATTTATTAATTTCGGCCCAGATAAGACGGCGGGTGCAAAAGCTTTTTATGCTTGTCTTTCCTTAAACAAACAAATTTTTTACCTCGTTTTTTACGCTCATTATCCCAACTCGATTTTGGGGCTGTTTTTTTCGCCAGCCCTTATGCATTATTTGACGCTACAATACATTTTATTTTCCAAAGGTAAATGATAAATAGTAAATGTCATCCGTCAGCAGTCGGAAGATAAAATTAGTTAGTTTTGAATTGCCGATGCGCCCCCTCCCGCTTCAGCGCCCCTAGGCTATAGCCTATTTAGCCTTATGGATAATCCGGCCCTGTTGATGCCAATGTCATAGGTTCTAAGATATTCAACATTTAAACTAAATACTGCATCCCGTAAAAGCTCGGATGCCACATTAATTATTAATCTTACATAAACAAAACAAAAATTAATTCCCAGTTCATTAGCTTTATTTTTGATGTCCACAATTTTTTCGCTAAAACTACTAAAAACTCCTGGTACCATTTTCTCGACAAATAAAAGAGATATTTCAATTCTGTAAAAGGTGTTCACTAGAATATATAAATGATATCAATTTTGAGTAAAAACAGTCATTTTACAGGTACAGATGGCGTTGTGACGCAAAGAAATTATTTGATCCCAGGAATGTTGAAATGAGGTGCAAGTGATGGGACATTATATTCTGAGCAAATTTTATAATACGAACAATTTTCGAAAAATCACTGGTTTTCGAGATATTTGAGCTTCAATATAATATTTTTAAATATAAAAATCGTCATAACTTTTTTAAAATACACTTTAGATCATAAGTCCTTAGGGACATGTTTCATAATTAATCAGGCTGATTTAGATGGTAATGAAACATATTTACTTCAAAACACACTTTTTTTTTTTCAAGTAAAACAAAGATGGGTCTTCAACTGCTAAATAAAGATTTTGACTTTTGTGTTTATTGTGTATTGTCTAATTTTTGCGTCATGTTTATGTTGTATGTTCGACTAAATTTTGAATTATAAATTGTAGACATACGAAAAAAAATGCGATTTTTGATACTTGAAAAATTACATTGAAGTTCAAATATCTAGAGAACCAGAGATTTTTTGATAATAGGGAACTTGCCCAAAAAATAAAATTGAATTAAAATACTAAAAATTGTAAACTAACATCATTAAAAACCCCATAGACAACAAAAAATTAAAAAAAAAATCCTCCAGAAACATAAGCGATTAAAATCTGCCGGATTTTACCCACTCCTGAAACGTGACGTCAGTGGGTGAAAGTCGGATGACGGCGTCAAGCGACACCGATTCTGCTTTCGCATGCTCATTTGTCAGAAACAACTAGCAGTGAACACAACCTAACCTAAAATTCGTTGGAAAAACATCTTCAATATTCTGAAATGTCACAAAATGTTACTATTAAGCGATCCAACGACCTGTCAAAGTTTTTTTTCAATATGGCGTGGAGGGCAAACACGGGTTTATTTTTATTAAATTCCGGAAACGTAGCCAAGACAACAGAAAAACACAAACGTTTAACGAATGAAAACGAATGTTTGACCTACGCGCCATGTTGGAAGTCACGTGGTTTGGATTGCCTAATTGATTCGTTCGTGCCGAGCCGAATTTTCAAATTTCGCCATGCAATTTACGATCAGGTTTATCTGGAAGACTTCCTCTTTACGTTGCGACATCGTACGGCCATCCCAATGGTGTTTTTCGAAAAATATGAACGTGTCAAGATTGCATGTTTTTGCAATTTTTTCGGCTCCGAAATGTAAGCTGTTTTTTGCTATTTTTCGAAGATATCTCCGAAACGGTGGGAGTTAGCTCGAAATAAAAAATAAGATCAAATGAGCATTTTCCACTACGAATCTTTTGCTATCACCAGACTTTTGATTTTTTTTTCGTTTCGGAGATAACTACAGAAATGTCGGCCACGTACGGCAAAAAATCGCAAATTTTGAGCTTCTACAGTTGGCAACTTTTTAATCTTGGCTTCTATGCCAAAACACTACTCTAGCTAATTTAAATATGATTAAATTTGCTAAAACTTTTTTTAAATCTTTTGAATTCCGACAAAAATTAAGGAATTGGGCGGGATTTGGGACTTTTTTTTCTTTTTCGATAAAATTTCTCTATTTTGTCACCGTAATTAATCGGTAATTAAATGAAATCGATCCCATTTACGATGTTCACTTAATATCATGTACTATTTTGACGCTCCGTTAATCTCGACCCTTCGAAACAAAGGTTTCTGAGAAAAATTATTTTTTTAAGATTTACATACACTCTATAGGGAAACGTGTAATTTCCTACATTTCCTCGAATATCTCGATAATTATTGGTTTTTTCGAAAAATTTGTAGACAGCTTATATAAAGAGAATTAATTGAGCTTTCCGATATTACTTCCACATCCAGTGGAAGTATAGTAACGACAAAAAAATTTTTAAAAATTTTTATTGTTTAAATAGGCTTAGAATGTCATGAAACGTCGAGATTTCAAGTTTGAGCGAAAATAAAATTTCTGTCTGTCGGTCTGTCTGTCGGTCTGTCGGTCTGTCGGTCTGTAACTTTTTTTGTGCGCACGTTTACTCTGGAACCGTTTGAGATATTGACTTGAAATTTGGTGCACATACGTACTTTAATGAGATCTAGAACTAGATTATATTTTCATCTTGTTCCGTCGAAGGGTTGGGGGATAAATGGGGGTAAATTTGGAGTAAATAGGTAAATCAAGCAGGTGAGAGTTCATAAAATTGATATTTAGTATAGACAAGAGGAGCTAGGGTCTCAAAAAAAATTTTGGCATTAGCCACCTCCATTATCACCCCCACCCCATTATTAAAGGGGATGAAAAAAAATGTGATTTAGTGTGTGTACAGGAACCAGAAACCTCAAAATATTTTTTTACTTTATCCACCCCCACTCCCACCCCCTGTCACCATCCCCACCCCACTACCGATGTGGGGTACCGTTTTATGGGTTTTTGGGGTAGAGGATTTCAAATAATATATTAAAAAGTTCCATAAACAATTATTTCCAGATACAACATTTTTTCGTTGTGTGACTTGGATAGGAAATCCGGATGTGGAAGTAGTGATTCCTTGGGCAGCGGTTTTTTATTTTTTCTCTAACATAAAAAACAAAAGACTTATGACCGAATATGCGGACGTCTCAAAGCCAACCGCCGCTCAGTCTATTAATTAGGGAGAATGGCTAAAGTACGCCATCTGTTGAATACCACGTGAGACTAGTTTTCACCCGGTGACATCACAGTGCTTTTCGTGAGGAGTGGCGAGGATTTCAGCTTTAATTTATTTATTGCAAAGTAAGTATTGCGATTTAAGAGCTGATATTCGGCGTGACATGTTTTTATACATAAATACACACTTTAATGAAATTTAAAAAATAGGCAAGTTCCCCAATAGAATATAATTCTCCATCTCACGCACCTCATTTCAACGTTCCTAGGATCGAATATTTTCTTTGCATTGCAACGCCATCTATACCTCAATGTGTAAAATAACTATTTTTCCTAAAACTGAAGTCATTTATAATATATTCTAGTGAATACCTTCTACAGAATTCAAATATCGCTTTTCGTTATCAAGAAAATGGCGCCGGGAGTATTAAGTGGGACACCCTGTATATCGAGATATTTACAATGAAACAAAAATGTTACGTTTTTCGAAAATCCCTTTATAATTTTAAGTGTTGTAAACGGACGAAAAAATTTAAGCTTCTCAGTTAGAGTTATCGAAAAACAGTATACGAGAATATATTTTGTTAATTACGGACCACTTACATTAATGAAATGATGACGTTTTTATTGAGAAAATGTGAAGAAGCACATTATTTTTGTCATAATTTCTTTGTTTCTTATGCTATAAAAATAGTTAAAAATAATGATATGAATGTCTAGTTAATGGTCTTTCATTTTGGTCGTTAGGAAGCAGATATTTAGCATTTAAACTAAATACTTCGTCTTATAAACGTTCGGACTCCCAGATCATCGAAACCAGTAATTCAATAGAAATTAGAGAAAAACGAAATTCATCCTCAATTTAGTAGATTTCTTATCTGTCTCTAGCATTTAACCGCTTAATGTAATACTATTCAAGTTATTTGATGAAAATCGTTTTAAAGTAGGTACCTTTTCAAGCTAAAATCCCAATTATATTTCCCGACTCTTCCTTAAGATCACTGTCTAGTTTATTCTTCTTCCGCTAGGTGGCGCTACGTAGTTCAAAGCTAGACTTTTTTTTGACAAGCAAGAAAGGGCAACATAAGAAAAATTTTACTTGTGGATTACCCGAGAAGCACGCGTCTGGGTCCCGATAGGCCTAGGCTCGGTGGCTTTGCCTCTTTGCCCCCCAGCCAGTCCGCCCCTGGTTGCAATTAGAATAGATCACGGGCAATGAGAGGGAGGCGGTCATATAATTAAGATCAAACTTCACTTAAGGTAAGTTCGTTTATTCTTTTAATTATATTTCCTGCCTCTTCCTCAAGATCACTGTGTAGATGTTCAAAGTAGGAAAAATTTGCAACAGTTCAGGGAAAAAGAAAACAACGACTAACACATGAAAGTATTATGTAGAATCTTGTTCTTAATATAAAAAGTTAAACAAGTTAATTCTTAACATAACTTTTTTTTTTAATTTACTTAAAAAGAAAAATAATTAAGGGACAAAGAACAATTTATTCCAAAATAATGTCTCCAAATGTTTCAAGACTTGCTACAGGTCTATTATAAAAGTTCCGAAAACATTGGATGAAGCAGTTCATTCTTCTGCATTTCTTATTAGTCGGAAAACGAGCAATGTCTAAGATGCACCCTCTATAACACTCGCGAACAACCACCTAAAAAAATTGATTCTTATGTAAACCGACCTGGCGGATCCGATTTTAGAGTTCGCCAGACAATCCGGAATTGCGAAACTGGTCAAAATCGGTAATTTTCGAAAAATCTCAAATTTTATGGATGTTTTTTAATTTTTACTTATCACCCTATATCTCCCTTAGTTTAAGTCCGATTAAATTGAAATTTTTAGGAGAGCCAATTTAGACCTGTGTCTTTGCTGAGTTTGTAAAGTTTCTTTGATTGCCTCACCTTTTAAACAACAGCAGAGGAGCAGCACAAAGTTGTTTTGGCCGAACTGAATTTGGAGGCGTGGTTTTAATTCTTGCCAGAATTTTTATTTCTACTTTAAATTTTTTATATTTTCCACTTCTATTGGAGAAAATATTTGCACTGTGTGCGTTGTTACAAGCGCCATTAAAGTAGATAATTTATGAGTTAAAAAGTTCTATATTAAGTTGTTCATTTGGAAAATACTTTTCTAACTGGTCCAAAACTATAGAGATATCCCAAATTACTTTGTATTTAAGTAGAGTTGGACGTAATTTAAATATTCCTTTAAAAAACCGTTTTATCTGATAATTCGATCCAATTTGTGGTAAAATAATTAAGGCTAGCGCCGAACGAACAGTATTTCGTGAGCCATATAACATACCCCCGTAAAAGAGAGCTGATAAAACACGTAGAATATTATTTATATTTAGTTCAAAATAATTCAAGTCGTTATAACTTAATGACTAACAATTTGTATGAAAGTTGTGTAGAACCTTTTCCTCACAAAGTTTGATTCTTTATCAGAGCCAATGTTTTTATTTTTTTTTACGCGCCACCCTCTGAAAAAAAAAAGGTGGCATCCATATCCTATGAATCAGAAAAGCCCCACATAACATAAAAACTTCTCTATGATGCATTAACTATATTAAGTTGCCAATAATGAATGAAATCTAATTCATATCAAATTATTCCGAAGTAACCTCTAGTTACTGTGGTATTTTAGGAGTATCTAATACCGTTCTGATGTCAAAAGTCAAGAATTCAAAATGGCAAATTCAATATGTATGCCATAATTGCAATATTATTGCAGATTTACTGGACAATTCTGGAAACAAGGCAGGGGAAAATGCATCAAGACCTAGTCTAGTGGCGGTAAATTAAGACCACATATTGAAACAATAAATCACTTTATATTACGAAAAACCGTGACGTTACTCTTTCAGAATATTTGTAAAATGACGAATTCTATTCTTAACTTATAAATATCTAACACATGCATGACGTGATATTTATCTTGTAGACAGATAAAAAAGCCTTACTATGTTATACAACAAAGTAATTTAATGTATGCATAATTCAAATTTTGTGTCCAAACTTAGCAAGGAGTAAAAACTAATTTATTAAAAAAATCTACATATAAAGGAATTTGCAAATCAGATTGTAAATCGGTCCCTAATAAGCATAAACTGCACCGTACAGTGTTATTAAATAAGGTTATAAGTAATAATGTAATCTGTATCACCATCTGTCCTTGTCCGTCGTCTGTCTGAGGAATTTCTTCCATCTTTGTCCGACACTTCCTCTGTTCTGTGGGAAAATAAAGCAGGTGTTAGGTTCGTTCTTGATCTCGGCTTGCATAGGAATTTTTTATTATCCTTGACTTTTAAAAACAAATTTCATCGTTTGCAACATTATTTATCACTAAAATTAACGTTTCGAAAAAACGGACAGGTATTTTATTGGCCAATTATAATAAAAAAACACTGAGGTTTTGTTTTTTCTTGATTATGATTAAGAGTAAGCTACAGTTATTATTGTGTCAGTTTAATTTATATGAATGTGATTTTTAATTATACGGGTGGACATGGAGACATCAGTATTTGTGAAACTTGTAACAATGAGTGCTAAAGGAAAATTGGGTGAAAGTGTGCTTGAGGGGTGCGGTATAAACGGAAATAAGTGAAAATGCAAATTTTTTTATATTACCAGCATATTTGCAAAGCTGAAAACGAGAGAGGGATTTGAATTAAAAGTTTTTACAAATAATAGGATATCGTTGGACAATGGGGACCATCTATCGATATTTTTTTAGTACATATTAAGGAATATGGCGGTACATTACTTAAACTGAAGGGTCTAGAAATTTCGAGAGAAATTGTAAAACGTCATTGCCACTAATAGTTACTGATTGTTTTCTGATCTTACACAGTATATAAAGATTTTATTTTATCCAAAACATAATAATTTCAGAAATTTTCAAGTTATGCAGTGGTCATAAAGGTCCTTTTATTAAAATGTATACGTAGATCATAATAACAATAGATTGGAAAGTACCATAAGTTGAATTATTATACATATACCCTACTACAGTAACTAGAGATTTTAACTTCGGAATAATGTCGTATGATTCAGGTCTCGTTCATTTTTGGCAATTCACTAGTAAATGCATCAAGGAATTTTTTTTATATTATGCGGCGGCTTGCTAACTTATAGGGGATGGCACCCACCCCCTTTTTTGGAGGGCACCTAGAAAAAAAAAACAATAACTTTGGAGTTGAAAGAGAATCAAATTTTGAGAAGAGTAACTTTTCATATAACTTGACAGTCTTCAAGTTATAACGACTTTTAGCTTAAAAAAGAGGTATTTCAAAACGATTCTAGTCAAGTAACTCGAAAAGTATTACATTGAGCGAAAACATGCTAGAGACAAATAAGAAAGCTACTAAATTGAGGATGAGTTTTGTTTTTTTCTAATTATTTCTAATAATAAAGATCACGTCCGAACATTTATATGACAAAGTATTTAGTTTAAATGTTAAATACTCAGAAACTGTGACACTTATATCAAAACCATAACCAAAATGAAAGAGTAGGTATTGATTATGCTTTCAAATGATTTTTTGAATATTTCTGTGACATAAAAAGCCAAAAAGTTATGACAGAAAGAAAGAGCTTATTCACATTTCTTTAATAAAAACGTAGCCATATTATTAATAGACGTAGTCAGCAATTAAAAAACATATTTTCGTACTCAAAGAAAATGATAGGTAAATTCAACCAAAAAGAGCATATGAAATCGCGCCTATCTAGTTTCATAGTTAAATCAATCAGAAAAGAATAGTCATACAACTTTCTTTGTTTTCGTAAACAAATAGTAGTTTAATAATCATATCTTCTTGTAACAAATTAAATAGTACAATGACATTTTTTTATGTTCACTAACCATTTTCAATTTGGTCTACAATTAAATAGTACAACGACTTTGTTTTTTGTTCACCAACTAATTTTTAGGTTGATCTACACTTTATTGTATGATGAAGTTTTTTTTGGTTAGCCAAAATCTCAGTATTGAGACATCAGACCACCCAAACCAAAGATTAGAGATCGTTCATAAGATCCATCCAAATATATCGATGATCCCTGAGAGAATTTGAATATTGCAATCATGTTATTAATTTTCTATAAATTTATAAGAGTATAAGATAATGCATGATTGATTATTGTCAGTGATTTGTATGTGGCGTCATCTGGGAATAATTTCTGTAATAGACTACGTGGTAAGCAAGCAAATTTTATGGTAATTCTTTTAGAACTTCTAGAAGACGACAATAATATTGGTTTGTCTATCAAGTACAATAATACAGCGAACTAATACTGGGTTAGAATTACAATTCGATAATAGTTAAAAATAAAATATACTATTATCCAGTTTAATTTGACAGAATTCAACAAAATAATAGTCAAACGAAAAAAATAATAATTTGAATAATAAGATGAATAAGACATTCATCTATTTTTTAAGTTAATGTTTGTTTTGTTGTACGACAACTTTTTATTAATTAAAATAACAATCACCTCTTGTCTAAAAATACCATCAATATAATTTAGTTTAACAAAATTAACGATATTGTTAGTTAACCATTTTTTTTTGTTGAATTTACCAATACTATTTCTTTGAGTGCGTATACTGTTTTTCGTTAAAATGTTATAGTGAGGTGGTTTATTGAAATTACCGTTACCTGGCGGATAAAAGCACCAAATGTGGTATGAAGGTACCTTAGGGTATACTAATAAATATTAGCCTAGGAACCCTCTGGAATTTCTAAAAATTTTCATGCACAGCACTAAAATCCAAAATGGCCGACAAATACGACAAAATATAACATGTGGCCCAGGAATTTTAGTTTTTGACCTGGAATTAATTATTGTAAAGCTGAAAATTTGCAGGATTGTAGTTTTGGTCCAGTAGAATACGTACCAAAAGTCCCCTACTCTTCCCCGTCGGCTTCCATGTTTTTGCGGAGCAACGAAATATATCAGCGGTATAATGTAAATTATGTTTGAATGTCCAATTTACAGTTGAAATAAAATATATTTACAGACCTATATATAATTTATATGTTAGACAGAAAAAAAAATAATAAAACTTTTCAGGTATTGAGGTATTAAAATGGGAAAATAAATAAACAAATATATGTTTTCGAAAACAGACTATTTATTTTATGCGTACAGTGTCCTAATAATAAATATTAGCCTAGGAGCCCTCTGGAATTTCTAAAAATTTCCATGTACAGCACTAATATCCAAAATGGCTGATAAATACTACAAAATATAACATGTAGCCCAGGAATTTTAGTTTTTGACCCGGAATTAATTATTATTAGCCAGAGTAGGTGCATTTTGGAGTGATTTCAAACTGGTTAACTAGATGCTAGATTGATAGATGCAGCGATTAGTATGTTGAATGAGGGCATCCTGTGTGTGCGGCAGTCTTTTCATCATCTTGACTTATTCCTTGTGTGAAGAGATCCTCTCTGAGCTTGTTGATACTGTCAAGTTCTGTTGTGCCATCGTATAGGATGCATGTGAATCATTCTATAAGTTCAAATGCCTTTGTTTTAGCATCTACTGGCTGAAATCGATGTTTTGTAGAGAACATAAATCCTTCAGTGCCTGGAGGGTATGCTTTCCATGTCTGACTTTTTCCTCTTACCAAGAAAATTGTGATGTAGTGTCCGAACCCGTGAAAGCATGGAAAAAGGGCACTGCTTGCGACATATTTTCTCCGAGCTCTTGGCAGATGGCGTTGATATGATAATATCGGAAGTGAATATTAGGTTTGCAAGTTTGTAGCTTTACTAGTACCACCATACATCTGTGTCAACTGTACTTATGAGGATGTTGGTTGCACCCTTTTGCAATGCATCCAATATATGAAGACACATTCTGGTATCAGCTTCTTCGTGATCAGTTTCGGACATCGGTGCACTGCTGTTTTTTGAAATAACAGATTTACCATAGGTGATGTATATTTCTTTACCTCCTTGTACGTCATAAGGTGTGACTGCATCATTTAAGAGGGTAAACAGTACTTTCTGGTTCTCTGAATTCTTCAGGAATGTAACAAAGTTTTTGGAGAGTCCCTTGTGACTTTTCTCCTTTCTCCCTTCCCTCCGTCTGGCTTGTATATGTCCCATACAACATCGATTTTTAGGCAATCCTGAAGTTGTCTCTTGATACATGGTAAGAAGACCATATCACTATATAGTCTAAAGTTGTAGCCAATTTAGTCTAGATTAAAATTGATTCGAATAGTATTGCTGTAAATCCAACCGATTTTCGTAATAACCTGAAAAAAGTCCAATACTTTGGAAACTTGTATTTCGCAAAATATTAAAGTTACAAAAGCGGTTCTGGTCTAAAATTGTAGCAAATTTAGTTTAAATTAAATCCTTTTTGCTACACACCCAGAAGTTGGGGAGATGTTTAGTAAAAGCCAAATAAAAGTAGACAATATATAGTTACAGTCCAAAGAAAACAAAGATAGCATCGTATTTCAAGACGGCGGACACTAAAATCGGGTACCCCCTACTGAATTGATAGTACTGAGGGTATATAAGAACTCTGCAAGATTTGGCGCTTTAATCCAGCAGGGCACGATTCTGCCTAGTATTTACTCCAAGCCACCATACTATAAGGAATTGTACCTTATTACCTAATATCAATTTGAAATCGGTGCAAAAGTATCTAATTTCAAAACTGGCTGCGGTTTTCATCTACAGATTTAAGGTTCCTCTTCATTTAAAAAAAATCCTGATGTGATGAGGAAACATAAGTTTCAAATTCGGTTTCAACGACCCCAAAAACATATGCTACACTGGGTCTGGTCCGGCGCAACTCGCAAAAATATTTTGTGGTCCTGTGTTATCGTTATATATGAGGTTATTCCTAAGTTTTACATATTTTTTGCCTCTAGTTACTGTCCTAATAACACCGCCCCACAAAAAAGAAAAGTATGTTGTACCAGAAAGCGGACCACCAAACCCCCACGTATTTTGACGCGCCGAATCTAAAGTCCAAATTAACTATTACCTTGTCGGACATAAAATTTCCTACTAATTATAGGCCAATATCCCTCACGTGTTGTTTAAGCAAACATTTGGAGAAAATGATAAGCTTACGTCTTATGTGGTACTTAGAGATAAAAAACCTTCTATCTGTAGCCCAAACAGGATTTCAATCTCATAGATCAACAATAGATCAACTGGTACACCTGGAAAATGCAATCCAAAACAGCTTTTCACAAAGGAACCGTTTAGTGGCAATATTTTTTTATCTAGAAAAAGCCTATGACATACCATGGTGCTATAATATACTTTTAACTCTCTACAATTGGGGAACCAGAGGAAACCTAACAAAATTTACTGAAAGCTTTCTGCAAGAGAGAAGATTTCGTGTTAGAAATGGACAATCACTTTCAGATCAACATTATTTAGAAAGTGGAGTCCCGCAAGGGTCCACGTTAAGTGTCATTCTTTTTGGCCATCGCTGTTAACTCTCTAACAGACAATCTCAATCCACTAATTGATAGAAGTCTGTATGTTGACGATTTAACCATTTACTTCTCAGCTCCCAACATAGGTTACATTCAAACAAGGCTGCAAAATGCCATCGTTAATTTAGTTGATCATGCTAGTGACATTGGATTTAAGTTATCAGCTAATAAAACTCAATGCATTCACTTTTGTCGTCTTACTATTACTATTACAACTACTACAAGACCCTCAAATGTTCGATTATTAGAATTTTTAAATTCAAGAAACATAGTGTTCCCAAGAGTTTACGAACTAACCCCAGCTGAGATAGCTCCATGGGAAATAAAACCTCCATATATCGTACTAGAACTTACTAAATTTAAGAAGGACGACACGGCCAATACACTAATAGTATCAGAATTTAAAAAGATCACAGATATACACTTTGATCATGAAATCATTTACACTGACGGTTCGAAGACACATAATGGTACTGGCAGTGCTATTGCGCACCGAGGAGAATGCCATTCGTGGATATTACCAAATGAGGCTGGCATTTATTCTGCGGAATTGTATGCCATTTGGCAGGCACTGCTATATATAGAATTCAGCACTTATAAGAAATTTTTAATATGTTCTGACTCTTTAGCGCATTAAAATCGCTATCAAATCCCTATAACAAAGATCCTCTAGCCCAAAGGATACTAGCCCGAATCACATGCCTAACATTATTAGAGAAAACTGTGACCTATATGTGGATCCCCAGTCATAGTGGAATTAGCGGCAACGATTTTGTTGATGCTGCAGCAAGATTATCCACAGTGCAAGAAAACACCGAAGATATTCCCATCCAACCGAACGACCTTAAGTGCTATTTAAAAAAACAAATTCGGCAAGCTTGGCAAGAAGAATGGAATAACACAGACACCCATTTAAGAAATATAAAACAAAATGTAGATGCTTGGAAGTTCTCTATAGGCTTGACAAGAAGAGAACAACTATTACCATGTCATTTTTTTGTAAATCGCCTTTTTTTGCATTTTTTTGTGGTGGTACCGAAAAATGAGTCAAATTGACAAGATATCGAAAATTGTTATTAAGAAAGTGTGAGTGTTTAGAATTCAACGAGGACATCATATTCTGAACCAAATCTGAGAGAAAAAAAATAAAAATACAAATCTTTTGGTCCTTTCATACTAAAATATTATTTTATATTAAAGATAGAGAAACCAACCTGACTCACATCGGTTTAAACCCAACCATTACGTATCTTTTCATTTATTTCTTATTTTTTCTCAGATCTTGTTCTATTAACATATGAGGTTGGATTCGAAGCCCTTTTCCTTAATAAAATTTTTCGATATCTTGTTAATTTGAGCCATTTTTTGGTCCCACCAAAAATAAAATGAGAAACAAACACGAGATATACAAAAAAATTACAAGGTAGAAGGTAATTTAGACGTCAGATTCGAATTCAGCACACCAAAATAAGTGAGAATATGATGGTCTCTTTTCTGATACAACATGCTTTTTTATTTTGTGGCACTGTGTGATCAAACGGCTTTAAATGACGCCTGTCAACTTTTACCTTATACCTTATTACCTTATATCGATATTATATACAGGGTGTCAGTAAATCTATGTTACACAACTCGGGTGCTGATTCCTGATGATATTTTTAGGCAAAAGGTCTATACGAACACACGTCCCAACATCACTTATTGGGCCGCTACGGCCTCCTAACTAAGGCGACTAAAATTCACTTTATGGTCATTATTTATTTATTTATTTATTTGAATACAACCACCCAAAAGGTAACCAATTACAGGATGGGAACATACAATAGAGAATACGAAAACAATATAATAAACTAAAAACTAACTAAGCTAACTAAACTATCACGACACAAAACATTGCAATGATATAAAAACATTATAATAAAAGAGAAATATAAAAAATAAGTATAGGAGAAGTACAAAAAAGAGAAGGGTATAACTCATAAATTAAGTTGTTTAATTGAATGAATACTGCAGTTAAATATATCAAACTGATCTTGTTGTAGATTATAATTATTAAACATGAAATATAAACATGAAAATTTTAATAAATTAGTCCGGGGTAAGAAGTATCACGATTCTGACTTGTTATGCGAGGTATATGAAAATTCATTGGTTCCAAAATGAGAGGGTAATCAAACATGTTGTGCATAATTTTGTAAAGAAAGACTATTGAATGTATTATTCTTCTAGTTTCCAAATGAGACATGTGAAATCTGTCCAGCATAATATTTTGTGAATATCCAGTTATTGGGTAGGTACTATCTTCAACAAGGCACAAATACTTAACAAAATGACGTTGAACATTCTCAACATTATTTGTGTAAATAGCATATTCTTGGGACCATATCAAGGAGCAGTATTCATTCCAATTTTGATCGCACAAATGAATAGTACAGCAACTTCATCATATCTGTGTTGCTGAACCTTTGGCAGTTTCTTATTATAAAACTTATCTCTCCAGAATGCTGTGTTATAATACAATAACATTTCTATTTTGAAAATAATATCTATTGTATTATTAATAAAAATGCCTTAATTATGCACGTATTATTCATATTTCCTTTTTCACTTCGTCTTCGCAATCTATTTTTCCCAGAATTGTTATCATATATATTTTACTCTGCAGAAATGGCCTTTATGGTTTAAAGTTATAAAAATTAAAGTATGCTTTGCGAATCAAACATCGATGGTGGTTGAGAAACGCTATATATAAGTATTATTTCTTAAAAATATGTCTGAGAAACTCAGTCAAGTGCAACTCCGTTCATATAGACAGAGTTTCGTAGAGAAACTAATATTGTTTACCTTGTGTATATATATGATTAACAAATTATTATAACGTGAATTATTGTAATATAAAGATTGTAAAATACATAATCCAAAAGAAACTCCAAGACTTATGTGGCGAACTTTAAAATATTTAATAAAACCAAAAACAAGAAAAAGGAAAATGTTAAAAAAAGTCTTTTTTGGCCTATCTGTAGTAAAGTTTGGAAGCCATCTTTTTTACTAATATTGGGATGCTGAAAACGAATCCGTCACCCATTTTGGCGAAAAATCTCGGGAACACATTAAAAAACAACCCTTATTTAAAGTGAATATTCTCATTTTACCAACAAAAACTCATTTAAATAATTAAAGAATTTTATAATATAAAAAACAAGTAATATTTTCTGGATAATGATATGCACACCATGCACCCTAACCCCAAAATGGTGAGAAATATTCAGGGGTGAGAAATATTGATCTGAATTGACTAAATCACCTTATTATGATAAAAAAACATCAAACTGGGTGATTAGGTATTTCTTTTGCAATTAAAACCAATAAAAACTCTAAAAAGATAAAATCAACCACCTTAATTGGTGGGAATGGGTGTAACAGTATTCAGAAGTAATCACATTATAACCTGATAACAGCCATTTAGCGGGGAGTTTTGGTTTTTTTTAAATAAATAAATAACCGTTTATCTATGTAACTTACACCGTTCTTATGGGTGGTGAAGGGTGAGGGAGAGGGAAGGGTGGGTGAATTTCGAATGTTTGCTCCTTTTTCTACTTACCTAACGAAACTGAGTATTTTGAATGAATTTCCTGCACTAAAGAATAACTTTTTGTTGCAAGTTCTAATATCAATTTCAATGCCACCCCCAAATAAGGGTTGTCTTTTACTATCTTCCCGATGTCTTTAGCCAATTCGGATGACAGATTAATTTTCAGCACCACAAAATTAGTAAATAAAAAAGATAATCAGTAAAAAGCATAGAAAAAACCCAGGTCTTAAAGTAAAATCCATTGAAAATTTTATTTATTTCGCTGTATGGTAACACAATGAGCTAAAGTATGTTAATCGCAAGCACACTTGGTCGCACTGTCTATCGCATATGGAGTTTGATCCCCAGCACCAACACTGGCAATGTCGGTAGGTAACAGATGCTGTCTGCGTTTTTTCAAATGTGTAACCCTCTTCAATACCACCTGGATTTGGGGGTTGTCTGTTAGATGTGGTAGGTATGTTTTTTGTTTATTTTATGTTATAGTAGTGGTAAAAGATATTGTGGATGAGCTAACGGGGAAGGAATGGTCTTCGAAAAGCTTGCCTCAGTCCTCATTCCTTCGTTCTACTGTATGTTGAGGAAATACATACAGCCTCCCCCTTAATGCCCCCTTTCATTCATATCTCATTAATCATCCGATTTCAACCAAATTTGGATCGGTATAAAAGACCTTTTTAGTAAAACAAAATTTATTTCAATCATTGGCATGTATCTTTGTTAACAAAAAACCGCTGCCCAAGGAACCACTACTTCCACATCCGGATTTTCTATCCAAGTCACACAACGAAAAAATTTTGTATCTGGAAATAATTGTTTATGGAACAATAATAATATAATATTTGAAATCTTCTACCCCAAAAACCCATAAAACGATATCCCACATCGGTAGTGGGGTGGGGGTGGTGACAGAGGGTGGGAGTGGGGGGTGGATAAAGTAAAAAAATATTTTGAGGTTTCTGGTTCTTGTACACACACTAAATCACATTTTTTTTCATCCCCTTTAATAATGGGGTGGGGGTGGTAATGGGGGTGGCCAATGCTAAAATTTTTTTTGAGACCTTAGCTTCTCTTGTATATACTAAATACCAATTTTATGGACTCTTACCTGCTTGATTTACCTATTTTCCCCAAATTTACCCCAACCCTTCGACGGAACAAGATGAAAATATAATCTAGTTCTAGATCTCGTTAAAGTACATATGTGTACCAAATTTTAAGTCAATATCTCAAACGGTTCCAGAGTAAACGTGCGCACAAAAAAAGTTACAGACCGACAGACCGACAGACCGACAGACAGAAATTTTTTTTTCGCTCAAACTTAAAATCTCGACGTGTCGTGATATTCTAAGCCTATTTAAACAATAAAAATTTTTAAAAATGTTTTTGTCGTTACTATACTTCCACTGGATGTGGAAGTAAAACGTGTCGATTTTTGAGAAGTGATTTTGAGAAGGCATTTTTTTACTGAAAAACTAATACAATATTATTGATCCGCGTGCTTTATAATGCCTATATTCAAAATTTACCAACATTTTGATTTGTGATTTTCGAATTACGCTCTCCTTAAAATTACAACTAATAACTTGCAAACGAATTGTTTTTAGAGAAAATGTCATCCCTCTTTTTCTATTTAAATTAACTTTTTTTTTACCATTCAATGTCATCGATACTTTCAAATTTCGTGGACCAAGAATTTTCATTGAAAGATTACGAAAAATTTTGAATCAGCAGCCCTGTAAATTATTTGGGCATTAAGGACTGCCATATTTCAAGACGACGACGAAGTTAGGAAGTCGAAATAGCAATTTTAAATAGAAAATGAGTGGCTTTTTGCGAAAAACAATTCGTTTCAACTTCCACTGCATACAAATACTTGTAAACAAATATTTATAAGCATAACATTAGATTGAAAATCTAAATTCTTTAACGAATTTGAATTGCAAATAAACATTCCGCAATTATTTAAATCCGTTTCATTTGCTAATATAGAAGGTCATTTCTTCATATTTATAATTATAATGGATATGAAGTTGTAGGCAAGTATTTTACAGGGTGTTCCATTCATAAACATCCAAAACTAACGAGAATATAGAGGACTCGAAGAGCAACAATATTGACATATTGATCACCATATGGGGTCCAATTTTGGACGATTGTACTTCACCCTACACTGAGAATTTCATCACTGTGAAGAAAGTGACTGCTACAGCGAGGTGATTTTTTTTGTTGGTGATAGTTGAATGTTGTACTCAGCAATGCCAGATACCAGAAGAGAGTTTGTTTTTATAATATTGTTTTAATATATATTTTTATAATATATTTTCGGAACTTCCGAAAAAACGTCTCAAAAATCGAGATATAAACGTGATTTTTATGAAGTTAAGATATTATTGACAGCATTATTTTGTGTCGTAGAAATGTCATATGCAAAAATGGGTGATAATGGTGGTGATCAATTTCATGGTTACGATTGATATGATATAGTAGTTTCTGTTTTTTGTTCGTAGTAAATGTTTTTTATAAATCTCCGCCACTGCCATTACTATGTCTTCGTCTTTGCTGATGAATTTTCCATAATTATTCTGATATAAACTATATTTGTAAGAGTTGACCAACATTGCATTCATCAAAGCAAAAAAAACCGCTGCCCAAGGAATCACTACTTCCACATCCAGATTTTCTATCCAAGTTACTCACAACGAAAAAATTTTGTATGTGGAAATATTTGTTTATGGAACTTTAATAATATAATATTTGAAATCTTCTACCCCAAAAACCCATAAAACGATACCCCACATCGGTAGTGGGGTGGTAGTGGGGGTGGATAAATTAAAAAAATATTTTGATGTTTCTGGTTCTTGTATACACTCTAAATCATATTTCTTTTCATTCTCTTTAATAATGGGGATGATGGGTGGCTAATTTTTGAGGCCTTAGCTTCTCTTGTATATACTAAATACCAATTTAATGAACTCTTGATTTACCTATTTACCCTAAATTTACCCCAGTTTACTCCCCAACCCTTCGACGGAACAAGATGAAAATATAATCTAGTTCTAGATCTCATTAAAGTACATATGTGTACCAAATTTCAAGTCTCAAACGGTTACAGAGTAAACGTGAGCACAAAAAAAGTTACAGACCGACAGACAGACCGACAGACAGAGACAGAATTTTTTTTTCGCTCAAACTTAAAATCTCGTAGTTTCATGACATTCTAAGCTTATTTGAACAACAAAATTTTTTAAAAATTTTTTTGTCGTTACTATACTAAGTAAAATTGAAAAACTTGGGTTTATTACATTACTACTAAAAATAATTTATTTCACCCCTGTAGCGCCGCCTATGGAAAATCTTTTAATTTCTCTTTTAATGAAATGATTATGTGACACTAGTGGGATAATAATTTGTACAAAAACAGCACAAAAAAATAGAAGTCTTTTTTTCCAACTCTGGATAATACTGAAATATCGATATGGGCGCGAAGTGATTAAAACAAAAGTAAAGAACTGGATTCCTGCTATGCCGAGAATCGTAGTTCATGATATGATTGACATTAAAAATGCATTTAGACGTATTTAACACTAACTACAATTTCTTATATTTTGTTGTTCTCCGGCTCGTTAAAATTAAGTAATCTAAAATGATCATTAATAGTACAGTAAGTGAAGCTTTTAAATCCCAGCCCGAAAACGATGTAATGAATTTCCAAATTTTTTCCTTCAACGTATTTCATAAAGTATGTACATAAGAATCTATATTGTCATTTCTCCCGCTTTTTGGTTGGGGGGTGGTTCCCACCCCGTCTCAGGGGTTGTCGCAAAAAAATACACATAATCCGATAAAGAATGAAATTATAAGAAATAAAGGTCTTATACACTTTTTTGCTAAAGTGCATATTTTTCGAGATATTGCGAACTGAACATTGCAATTTTCACCCCCTAAAATCAGTATTCCTAGACGTTCTTTTTTATACTCGAAAAATGTGGACTTTAATAAAAAAATGCAAGGGTACAAAATTAAAGCTTTTACGAAAACAAATCGAATGGTTTTTTCTTTTTTTTCTCCGATGTTCGGTTTTTGGAAATATGACATTTTCAAAATGGCGCCGAAACGTTCAGAAAAAATATACGGTTAAAATATAAAATTACTCAAAAACTACAACTATGAGAAAAATGTTTATTCTTGTAAAAATTAAAGGTATTAAAATTTTCTTTCGATTGAGACGTATTACCTTTTATAATGGAAACTAAAAAAGTTAGTTTATTCAATTTTTTTTAAAATCCTAGATATTGTTAATGCATATTATTACTAACATGCTCAAATTTTTTAGAATTTTTAAAATAATTATTATTAGAAAGTTATGTATTTAAAATTGAAAAATCTCAAAAACTATAAGATTGATAAAAACATGATATAAGAATGAAATGAAGCTTATAAAAAAACGAAGAGTTTGGGTTCTTATTGTTTTTTCTACGAGAAACCGTTCCAGAGATATGACAGTTTGAAATAATGTTGAATATTTCAATTTGTACGCTCATTTTGTAATGAAGCATTCTTTAAATTCCTGCTCCATTACTAAGATTCCGGATTTACACACGACACCAATGTGCACGCGGCCCGCAAACCTACCCATCTCCAGTTTAGAGGCATGGATTTGCACACGACACTAAACTATACGCAGTTCTACGTCACCAGTAAGCGAGGATTCTCGGATATAAAAGCCCGGCCGCAAATCAACATAATTCAAAGAACAACTCTGACAATCTGTCTACAGCGTGCTGAGCTGGACATATTACAGTTTTGTACATCTCCCGACGCAAACACGACGGAGCGAATGCAATCTGACCCTGGGAATCCTACAGCGTGTTGAGCTCGAGTCGTTAGTCATTCCCCGGCGCCGTTTCGCCGCCAAAACCAGAGCGAATGAGCCTGACCTAGAGACCTCCTACAGCGTGTTGAACTGGGAAACTTCTTGAGTCGACGATATTCACCCGACGCCCGATGCCACTTCCGTAGCAACAACAAACGTCGCATCGCAATCGTTACACTCTCTCTCTCTCTCTCTCTCTCTCAGATAATAGAAAATGATGTCCTAAGAACCGTAAAAGATACGGTCATATAACCTGTACCTGTATGTTATGTAACAGTGCCACACATTACCTGCTTGGAAAAGTAAAATAAATTGTTTATATTTTTATTAATTAATCTGGACCCTGATTAATCTCCGAACCAGCTACCCGACAACAAACCGTTGCAATTTTAAATGTCTATAGTGGGCAGACAAGAGAACAATAATAGCAGTCTATTTGTTCGAAGAATACGCAGAAGAAAGCGGGTTGCATTGCACTTTAGCATGTTTAGAGTGCAGAATAAAAATGTTATTTAATTAGTTTACTTAATTGTGTTAATTTGATTTATTTATAATAATCTGTATTTTTAATAAAATTAGACATATTTCTATACTCTTTTGTAACTATTTTTAATCCACCATTTATTTTTTTTATAAATTAGACATCATAATCATATTCACTTAAAAAAAATAAGTATATCGATATTCGTGAATTTATTTTTAACATTAGAAGAATTATTAATTTTTCAATATTTAAGGGTGGTTTCAACCCTTACTATTTTCGTTTTTCCTATGTTTTGACCTCATAATCATATTCAGCGACCTCAAAGGTATAAGTATATTGATTTTTGTGATTTTATTCCTAAAATTAGAAGACATTAATTTTTCAATATTTAAGGGTGAGATCAACCCTGAATATTTTGAATTCATAAGTTTTAACCTCATATTCAAATTCAGCGACCTCAAAAACATAAGTGTATGGATTTTCGTTAATTTATTCGTAAAATTAGAAGAGTTACTAATTTTTCAGATTTCAGGGGTAGTTTCGCACCTTAAAAATAAAAAGCAGGTAATGCGACAATATAGATTTTGATGTACGTATTTTATAAAGCATATTGCAAACAAAATTAAGGAAATTCCTTTCATCGTTTGCGGGCCGGAAATTTTGCCATTTCTACTGCTTCGCTTACTGTACTATAAAAATGTAATTTTTAAAATCCCTTGCATAAGCTAGAATATAGTATATTTGCTTTCACTTGCTACTAGCTGCAATTCGTATTAATTGCCCCCAGGGTAAATGAATAGATGCTGTGTGTGAATGTTTGGTGGCTTCCAACGAACTACTTGATGGAATCTGCTAGATACCTATGCACAGTGTCTATTTAAATTTGTTATGTCTAACAGAAATTTTGTTTTCCTCTCTTCTTTGTCTAAACTACATTTTTGATTGTTTCATGTACCTTCAACTTATTCCCCATTGCTGTAATTGCAGACTTAGTCATACATTTACATACAATATACCGTTTATTGATAAATTATAAGCAAATATAGAATACTACCCACGTGCAGGGTTTTCTTTGTGGATTTACTTCTCTGTATGTTTGTCGCTTTCTATATACACTTTTATTATACGTTTTACTGTAATTTTAAGCATATATCAACTTGTTTTTTTGCAAATAATCACCTCCAGTGGTGACTTCATGCGGCATTTGTTTCACGAACTGTCGTTCGGACGGAAAAATAGTATAGTATACATATATCCTATAGGAAGTATAACTAGGGGAGAGGTTGCCGGAAAATAGGCAACGCCTGGTATGGTAGGGGGTGTCTTATATCGAAAAGTAATGCATTATGCTGTCTGATTCGGGTTATATTGCGGGTTAGCGGATTATCGCCCAGTTTGAATTAGTAGAATTTTTGAGAAATTTCTTGGACGTAGTCCGCTGATAGCAGCGAACAGACTTTAAAACCATAATATGACGTCTAGACCTATTTGATGATTACCGGATCTCTAATATAATCGCTAAAGATGCGACTTTCGTGCCTCTATACACTATTTTTTAACAATTATGCTTCTGGAATGTTTTCAACTAGCTGAGACAAAAACCTAAGGTATTAAAGAATATCTAGTCCAAATTTTAAGAAGAAATATCAATTTGTTTATTTATAAGCGACTAAGGAGCAAAAACTGACGTATCTCTGTCCCAAATGCAAGAACATCATAATTTTCTTTAGAAAAATGTTGGATATTCATCTATTTTCATAACTCGTTTACCATTTTTCGTTTGATAAAAAATCCAGAGTTATATGAATTGTTTCAGCATTGACTGACATTGACAAGAAAAAAAGTTTCCTTCTTTAGTTGTCTTTAAAAGCTCATTAATTTTTTTTAAATCCGCTTAGGGATGTAGGTAAAATTGTCGAATTACGCCACCTTAAAATATTACAAGAAGCAATGGACCGATTTAATCCAAAACTTCTCGCCAGGGGCGTAGCGAGCGAACTTTGTCTGGAGGTTATTTTTTAAATTTGCCAAATTCATAAGACTTAAGAACCCAAGGAACAATTTTAGTTTCTTAAATGTATACAAAGGTGCTATAAAACTATTTATAAAATGCCTTGAAAAATCTATTTTGCTGTAACAATATCCCTAATACCATCATAAAGAGACTTGTAGACTAAAAGGGCCCACCCTTATGAAGGGTGTTAAGGCCTTTTTAAATTCCATCATAAAACTCCTTAGTGAGGCATAGTGCTGCTCTTGAAAACCTTGTTCGGGCCGTTTTAAAACCTTTCTTAAAACCTATTTTAAAGCTGTCAGAAGTTTTTCTATTAGCTTCTTGCATTTCTAGAAAACACCTAGAAGGCTACCTTAAAACTGGTTTTTAAAACCATATTAGAACTGAGAAGCTATAAGAATGTCCACGAAGGAATCCAAATAATTTTATTATTGCATTTATTTTTTCTAAACTGATTTAAGTAAACACACCATCAGACTTATTGAAGATAAAATGGAATTTGAAATGTATAAAGTGTAGAGCACTATAACCTCTCTAAGACCGATTTAAAAGGTAATAAAAAGCCATCAGGTATGACAAAAAAATTAAAACCAACGGCAGTTTATCGTTAAAACTACATAAGAAAGGCCCAAAAAACAAGAGCCCCTCAGAAATAATAATGATTTTAATATCCATACAAAATTTGCAGAAACACACGTAATCAGCAAATTTAAAAAAGTGGGCTGCTTCTCGGTTCCCACGGTAATTTTCAGTCGTTTCTTGTAATTCTACCTTAATTTGCTAACGAAAAAGTGATAATTATTGATAATTATAATTGTGAGATTGACCTTGAATATTTTTATATAACAAGAAAAACATGGCCGGCCAACTAAAAACCTAATTGTCATTTTACAGTCCTCTCCAGTGTTGCCAGGTCTAGTGAAATTTCACTAGATCTGGTGATTTTTTTTAAATCTAGTGATTTAGTGAAAACTTTTATAAAAATGCCCATTTTTAATGATTTTTGAATCATCCAATTTATTGCCCTCTACTGGTAGACAAACATTAAATTCGAGTTGCCATCCATTTAATACAGAACTGTTCACGTTAATCGCTACCACGGTCAGTAAACTCTACGGTTACCTCGATCAGCAGCTCTTAGACGAGAGAGACGCGCGGAGCGGGGAATCGAATGAAAGAGACAGACATATCTGATTTCCGTGCAAAAGACACAGACAAAGATGCCTATAGTGTCTACAGCTGACGTAGGCTGTAGACCCTAACAGAATATCTTTCATTCCCCGCTCCGTGCGTCTGTCTCGTCTAAAAGCTGCTAATTGAGGTAACCGTATAGTTTATTGACCGTGAATTGCTACAATCGAATAGCCTGGGCTCGTTGCTCTCTAGCGTCTCGTAGACAAACAGTACTTTCTAGTTACAAACCATTTAATACAATACAGACAGAGTACTAAGTCTGGCAACGAAATAATCAGATAGAGGACGCTCAAAGCTATGCTGTGCTCAGAGAGCTCAAGAAAATTACGTGTCCTACAGACACTGCAAACTTTTGAAACTTTTCAAATCTAGTGAAATTTTAATAAGATTTAGTAACTTTTTAAAGCGTCGTCTGATAACTTTTAAAATTTTGATCTGGCAACACTGGTTCTCTCATTAAACTATATATTCTAATAATGGTAATGACCTCTAGAACATTTACTCTAAATGAAGCCCTTTTAGTCTTTTTGTATACTATCACAAATAATCCCTTCCTTCCTTACAAAAATGCAAATGCATTTGGCGAAGATCACATGGACTTGATAAAAGCTGTAATAAAACGTTTGGGACGTTGACATTTGATACAAAAAACTTAAAACTTAACCTCAAAATAATTTGTATGTGTGTGTGTTTTAACAGTCCTTTTAAAATGGCCACTCTTTTTTATTTTCTTCCACCTTTCCAAAAAAGACTTAATTACACATCAGTAAGTCGTGAAATGCTTTTAATTAACACACACACACACATGCATCAACGACTTCAAGCAGACATATTGTTTATTATTTTTATAATAAATGATTTATTGAGGTTTTGGAAAGTGTTTTATGGAATTAAAATTTGCCTTTTAGATTTATAGAGGCCTTTTTTTCTTCATAACGGTTTCATCACAACATTTATCAAGGATGTTTTATGAGTCTAGTTTTGTAATGGCCTTTAATAAGTACTAATAGGCATTGAAAATGTCTAGTTTTAAAAAGGATTTCAAATGCATTTATTGCAAATATGTTAAAACCATAAAGAATAATT
This sequence comes from Rutpela maculata, assembly GCA_936432065.2. Lineage (NCBI taxonomy): Eukaryota > Metazoa > Arthropoda > Insecta > Coleoptera > Cerambycidae > Rutpela > Rutpela maculata. The sequence goes on from OW386290.2 coordinate 111,373,722, forward strand.
TAAAGCCTCTTTAAATCTAAATGGAATTTAAGACGTTCATAAAATTAATTAGCTTTACGGAGAGTTTTATGTAGGTTATGATAAATCCATTACAAATACGTATTATCCTATAAGCAAATTAGCTTTATAATTAGGTCTTACAGAATGCTTTAAAACTTTCTTAAAACCTCCTCAAGTCCAAATGACTTTTAAATTGTTCCTTGGGAAGCCAACTCTGTAAATAATTAAATAATAATTCCTCCAAAACCTACCTACAACAAATTAAAACAATAAAATTGCTGCAGCCAGGGAATTCCTTATTCACCTATTTTGATGCCTAATTTGACTGCACTAAAATGCTTAAGTACATCTCCGATATGCGATCTATTATTACAGTCGAATGCATAAAACAAATTCAGTAAATAAATTACAGAAATTACTCTGATCTAGGGGCACTGAAATAGAGTGTGCAGAACCCGAGTCAATCACAGTTCACTTCATTATACGTTGATACAAAGATCATAGGTCATATCTGTGTTTGTAATTACAGAAATTACTTGAACTTTCACTGTCATTATATCCATTATATGCTTCCGCTGACGCCAGCACGCGGTCAAGCAGTCACGACATTCCCACGATCCTCTAACAGCGCTCTTCTGGCAACTGCTTCCGTTCGCGATTTGCCATTTCAATTATCATTATAATTCTCTGCTGGGTTTTTTTTTATTATGGGCATCATCGCATATGCATATATGCATATACCGCCTCTGGGTAGCTGAAGGGTTTTAAGACAGCACACTACGCAAAAGCCATATGTTTATTTTTAAAAGAAAGTAAACGCTAAAACGCGTTCTGTAATATTAATCGGTTTTTAATAACCTGTTTGGTTAAATTTTATGAGATAAATTATTCACTGGATCTTGTCGATATTTTGAGCACCTCCCAATATAGAAAAAATGATTAACATTGGTCTACAATGTATTAACCCAACCATTCTGGTATTCGAGATTATGAGGCGAATAGAAATGAAAACTTATACACACATGCGTATGCAGGAGCCCTCCTCTTTCAATAGGTAAAATAAATTCAAAGGTAATGCTGAAAAATTAATCGAAATGAAAGTTATTATAAAAATGACAGTTTATTAAATTTTGAACAAAATGGCGCACAGTGGGCCAGATCGTGATTCTCCAAAAATAAATTTTAGGTTGAAGGGAAATTTTTATTTACTCAAACATCAAGTATACTTAACATTTAATTACACAGGCACACAAATTTAAAAAAGTGATCTTTTTGTGGTACTCCACTGGTATTTCGACGTGCTAAACACGAGTCAGGTGTCCGTTTAGCTCCATTGGCCACCATTTCTTTGTAAATTGCGAAAATAACCTAAAAAATCTCATAATTTAGGTTATTTTCGTGATTTACTAAAAATTGAAAAAGACCACTTTTTTTATTTTGTGTCTGTGTTATTAATACTTTTATTCCACACAATAGAAGTCGATTGATTGATTTATTGATTTACTATGACTATTTAGCGTGCGGTAGGCATTGCTGCCACTCCCAGGGGTTATCCTGGGCCTGCTACATCCACGCTGGGTTGGACTAAGGCCATGGTTGTTGCCAGCAGTATTACCCAATGGAGTACTAGAAAAAGACAACTTTTTTATTTTGTGCCTGGGTTATTAATACTTTTATTCCACATAATAGAAGTCGATCGATTGATTTATTGATTTACTGTTACTATTTAGCGTGCGGTAGGCATTGCTGCCACCCCCAGGGGTTATGCTGGGCCTGCTACGTCCACGCTGGGTTGGACTAAGGCCATGCTTGTTGCCAGCAGTGTTACCCAATGGAGGACCAGAAAAAGACCACTTTTTCATTTTGTGCCTGTGTTATTAATAATTTTATTCCACATAATAGAAGTCGATTGATTGATTTATTGATTTACTATTACTATTTAGCGTGCGGTAGGCATTTCTGCCACTCCCAGGGGTTATGTATACGTCGACCGTCGAAGTGTGAACACGTATAAATCGGTGTCTTTAAAACGTTATTGAAGTTACAAATAATAAGCCTATTTTAATAAAATGCCTCCCCCTAAATTAAGATCTAAAGATAATGAAGATAATTGTGATGTAAATATAACTGAGGCGATCAAAAGTGCATTCAATGATGAGTCTTTTAAATCTGTTATTAAACAAATAGTGCAATGTGAGGTTCATACTCTGAACGAAACTATATCTGCGTTACGCGATGAAGTAAAGGTGTTGCGAGAAAGTAATAAAGACCTCATCCGATTACTAACTAGTGGTGAGTGTTTAAATAAATTAGAATTATCTAAACAAAGCCTGCAAGATACAAATGCTGCGAACTGGCCAACTCTACATTCCATCGATACTAATCCTAAGAAAAAAGATATGGACAAAAAAAAACAAACGGCGATAAGAACTAATTCCAAAAAAATTGCAGATAAACAATCATCTAACCCAAATAATGAAAATATGGAAAATAATAGAAATGAAAATACTGAAAGGCATAATTTGCATACTGAGCGTAAAATTGATAAGACTTACAGACAAAAACAAAAGTCTAAGATTGTCTTCGGATCAGGATCTCAGGACACTACTAAATCTGGATTTTCTGCTGTTATCAGGAAAACTTGGGTTTATGTAGGACGAGCTACCCCAGGAACCAGTAATGAGAATATGCGTGCCCATTTAGCAGAAAAATTTCCGAAGAGAGATTTTATTATTGAGAAGTTGCCGAAATGGAAAAATGGTACAACGGAATCTTTTAAAGTAGGGCTAGACGTTGATCTTTTTGATGACATGTTTGATAGTGACAATTGGCCAACAGGTACATTAATAAAAAAATATAAATTTTTTCGAGGAGACGAATAAACCTCTCGTAAAAAATAACAATAAATCTTATGAATTATATACAAGGTCTATGAACATATGCCACCTTAATGTACAAGGGTTACTAAGTAAATTAAATGAAATAGAATTTTTTATTGAAAGTTCTAATTTAGATATTTTTGGCATTTCTGAACATTTCATTTGTTCTCAAAACATAAGTAACCTTAATTTTCCAAACTATAGATTAATTACTCACTTTTCACGAAATTGTCATATACATGGTGGAACTCTCATTCTAGCAAAAACCTCAATACAGTGTACGCAAGTTGATTTTATAAAAAATCTATCTGAAGAATGTCATGTCGAAATGTGTGCGGTAAGCTTATGTATAAATGGTAGAAAAACTATTCTCATTATTGTGTATAGACCACCAAGTGGTGATATAAAATTATTCTTTAATTTATTAACACAAGCATTAGTTATAGCTAATGAGTCATCGCAATATACTGTACTGTGTGGTGATTTTAATATTGATTTAAATAAGCAATGTCCTAATACGAATCTTCTATGTGACATTTTCAATTCATTTAAACTATCTTTATTTAACTCAGAACCTACTCGAGTATTCACTAATGTGCACGGATATACCAGCAGTACTTGTATTGATTATATGGTAACTAATATCCCTTCAGGTTTAATTAGTTGTAATATATTCAATCCTAACATAGCAGATCATTTAGCTCATATACTGTCTATAAAGTTAGAAGAAGAGAACAAAAATCAAACAAAAAGAATATGCTACGAAAAAAGAGACTTATCAGAAAACAATATAAATTATTTCAGGGTGAAATTGTCTCGGATAGAGTGGTATCCTTTGTATGAACCAGATTCAAGCATAGAGGAATTGTTTAAATATTTCCTTGACACCATTACATGGTGTTTTAATACTTCCTGCCCCTTAAAAAAATATTGTAAAACGATTTCAGAGCATGTAAATCATAATTCAAAAAAGGAATGGATAACCAATGAACTTGTAGCTCAAAGTAACTCCCTCAAAAATATGTTTTGGTTAATGAAAAATTTAAACAATGCTGAATCTAAACGCATCTATAATTTAAATAAAAGTAAATATAAAACTGATTTAAAAATGGCCAAGCGAAGTTATTACTCAAATAAGGTAAATAATTCGACTAATAAAGTCCGTGAAACATGGAACATCATAAACAAGAGGCTAGGGCGAAATAAATTTGAAGCTAACACCATCGTTTTAAGTTGTAATGATAATAAAATATCGGACAGTAAAATTTTAACAGAAATGTTCGCTACCACATTTTCGAATACTGCCACTAATAAAATAAACTTACACTTTGGAATGAATATGTCATTACCATGCACTGTACATAATTACAGGGAGAACTCGATGTACATTTATCCAGTAACAGAGGATGAGGTACAGGGTGTAATAAATAATCTTACAAATAAACACTCAGCAGGTTTTGATGATCTAAGTTTAAATATCATAATACAGATCATGGATGAGATAATTATTCCATTGGTATATTTAATAAATAAATCTTTGGAAAATGGATGCTTTCCTGACGTCCTAAAACTCGCCATAGTAATACCCATATTCAAAAGTGGAGATCCCCAAGACATTGACAATTATCGCCAAATATCCCTCTTAAGTTCTATATCTAAAATCATAGAAAAAATAATATATGGCCGCCTATTCTCTTACTGTGAGATAAATAAATTGTTAACCGCATCTCAACATGGATTTATATCGGGTAAGTCTGTAGACACCGCTTGCTTTCATTTGCTAGAATACGTTTATTCAGCTTTAGATAAAGGCAAATATGTTGTAACCCTAATGTTTGACTTGTCAAAAGCATTTGATACGGTTAATAAAAATTATTTAAAAGATAAATTATATAATATGGGTTTCCGTGGAAATATATTAAATTGGATTATGTCTTACTTACGTGGAAGGACGCTGAGAGTCAAAGTAAATAATGAATATTCAGCTTTAAAAAGTTTAAACCTTGGAGTTCCTCAGGGCTCCGTGCTAGGTCCATTTCTTTTTTTACTTTATGTAAATGATTTACCAAATTATATAAAAAGTGGGCATGTAACGATGTTCGCAGATGACACCACAATAACTGTATCTGCCGACAGCCCTGAAGAGGTAGAACGGCTAGTTCATACTGTTATGGAAGAATTGGGTATGTGGTGTCAAAGGAATAGACTCATCTTAAATGAGAGAAAAACTGTTTGTTTGAATTTTGGTTTACAGAGGCGGCTACCATCTACAATAATTTATGACCATCTGACTTTATCAGAATTAGGTAAACTGCTGGGAACTAGTCTGGATGTAAAATTATCATTTGACGTGCACATTGACTCTGTATGCAAAAAGTTAAATAAAGCTTATTTTGCTATTCTCCAGTTAAAAGATGTACTCGATGAAAAGGAATTAGTACAAACATATTATGCATTGGCATACCCCCATATTTCTTATAATATAATTTGTTGGGGAAATGCTAAGGACAGAGAGAGAGTATTTATAGCTCAGAAAAGAATTATTAGGTTAATATATAACTTACAACCTCGCGAAACATGTCGCAATATATTCAAAAATAAAAATATTCTTACAACACCCTGTATATACATATTAAAATGTTTATGCTTTACTAAGAAAAATATAAAAATTTTCGAAACTAGATCGGAAAATCACTTATATGATACGAGACACGGCCAATTACTGTCGATTCCTAAGCATACCACTGCGAGATATGAATATTCTCCATATTATAACTGTATACGGTTATACAATGTGCTGCCAAATGAAATTAGAAATATTGCAAATTATAATAAATTTAAAAATAAAATAAAACAATTATTAATTTCTAATTCATTCTATGATATAAAAGACTTTACATATTCAAACTTATTAAACCTGTGATAAATTATGTTTAGTTTTTAAGCTGTATTGTCTATTTTTACTATTTTAGTGATGGATGTGTTTAGTTGTTAGTATTATTCTTTTATCCAGTCATTTTATATATTGTCTATTTGTTTTTATTATGTTAGTAATAGATTGTGCTACAGATAGATATAGATTGCTGTTTATATTTACATATATATGTTCACACATGCATTTCTCTTCTTGGTTTTGTTTTGTTTTTATATATTTCAACTACGATTTTGTAATTTTTGACTTACCATATATACAAATTGTATCTTAAATGGTCAATAAACATTCTATTCTATTCTATTCTATTCTATGCTGGGCCTGCTACGTCCACGCTGGGTTAGACTAAGGCCATGCTTGTTGCCAGCAGTGTTACCCATTGGAGTACCAGAAAAAGACCACTTTTTTATTTTGTGAGCTTGTGTTATTAATACTTTTATTCCACATAATAGAAGTCGATTGATTGATTTATTGATTTACTATTACTATTTAGCGTGCGGTAGGCATTGCTGCCACTCCCAGGGTTATGCTGGGCCTGTTACGTCCACGCTGGGTTGGACTAAGGTCATGCTTGTTGCCAGCAGTGAGAGCCAAATGGCGTATGGTAAAAGAATGTGGGATGGGAGGTGTAGGTATTTGTGAGATGCGTTACCGCATTGTGTAGTGAGGGAGCGTTTAAGCTCCCTTTTTTTTGTATTTTTGGTTCTGGGCTTCTGCCTCTTCTGGGTTTTCTTGTGAGACATGTTGCCACGTTGTGTCGCTGCTGTTTGTGCTCCTATTTTTGTATTTCTGCTTCTACAAATCTTCGTCTTCTTCTAAGCCTTTTGATTCCTCCGTTTCTGATTCTGGTAGAGTATATATCGCTCAGATTTCTTTGTGGAATTCAGTTTTTCCCCTATCTTTTCTTTTTCAGTATGTTTGGTCCTTTCCCAGTTTGTTCATGATCCTCTCGATTGTTGTTTTCCACGTGTAACATGGTCTCCCTATTTTTAGTTTGCTGCTGTTCAGTGTTAGTGCTTTCTTCAGTAGTGAACCCCTAACTGCATTTGTAATAATTTTTTTATAGTTATACCAATTATAATTGGAGGATTTGGAAATTGATCCTTTAATATTAGGATCTAAGGCGGACAACGTCAAGAATTTAGGAGTACATATGGACTGTCAACTGACGTTTACCTACCACATAGAATTAACAACAAAAAAATGTTTAAGAAAAATTGGCTTTTTGGTCAGAAATACTCGGGAGTTTGTAGACATCAGGGCCATAAAAATACTTTATAACTGTCTAGTTAGATCTAGCCTTGAATATTGCAGTATAGTTTGGTCACCATATTATTTGGTACATATCAATTATTTGGAAAAACCCCAAAAGAAATTCATGAAATATCTTGATTTTAAGGAAACCAATGTATATAATAACTTTGCACACTATACTGATTTACTAAACAACTATTCATATGAAACATTGGAGCAAAGGAGGTATCAAGCATGTGCTATACTCTTGTATAATATGCTAAATAACTTCACTGACAACACGTATATATTGTCTCTATTACCCTTTAAAATACCAAGAATGAATAGCAGCATCGAAGACATGTTCTATCTGTCATATTCGAGGACTAATATGTCTGGGTTGGCACCGGTAAACCAACTTAGTTTCTTTGGAAATCAAGTTGCAAATATATTGACTTTTTCAATTGTACTTATTTACCACTAGTGTACGGAAGTTGAATATGGACAGGCTAAGCAGTAACAGAATCTTAAATTAAATATTACACCGTGGCAAGGTTTATTATAGGTCTATTATACTAATTAGATAATACATATACATGCGTTTGTTCTTGTTCTTTTTTATTATCGTTTTAGATTATAAGTTTTTATTAGTTCGTAAATTTTATTAATTGATATGTAACTAATGTTCTTCTGTACCTTACCCTCTCGACTGTAATTGGGCATGCCTGTTGGGTATTGTAAACTAAATAAATAAATGAATAAATGTATTGGTTTCCTTCTCTGGACGTGTCCCCAGTACTTCATTGCGTACATTTCTATCCCTTTTGTGATTGTCTTCCCTTCTAGTAGTGCTGATATTTGTATGTCGCTGTTTTTGTCCTGTTGTTTTTCAGAGTAGTTGGATGATGTCTCTTTCAGCTCTTCTCAAACTTCTTCTGTTGGCTTTTGTTGTTGCCGCGTTTTTAACTCTATATGTCATCGTTGGCAGTATGATGGCTATGTACAGCCGTTTGGTCAGCCCCCATGATAGTTTATTATTCTCGATGAACGATATAATTACCGTTGTGACTCTGTATGCTGTTCTTATCCTCTCCTTTACTGTTTCTCATTTTCAGTTAGTTCGTCAGATATGTTCCTAGGTATTTCAGTTTTTTCGTTGTTCTTAGGGAGTAGTCACCTATTTTGTATTCTTCTCCACTGATCCGACTCTCTCTTGTTGATGGATTTCGCTCCATTATTAGACTTTTCTTGAAGTTTATTTTCAGCCCAGATATGTCCAGATGCGGTTTTATGTTTTCTAGGAAGTTGAGAATTTGTTGCTCTTCTTCTGCGACGATTAGGAGGTCATTGGCGTATGCTAGTCCGATTGGGGTTCTCAGTGTTTCCGTGTCATCGTTGAAATTTGGTGTTTCCCTTACTGTGTATTGTATTACTTGGTCTAGGACCGTGGTGAATAGTCGGGGGGATAGGGGCATCCTCGTTTGACTCCTCTGTTCTTTTGTCTGGTTTCCGTCATTTGTCTGAACCATTGTATGGCAGTGGTTTCATGAAGGCAGGCCTTCATTATCTTGTTTATTAGATAGTGCGGTAGTCCTTTATTATATAGAGTGTTGACTATTGTAGGATTATGTGAATTAACAATTTGAAATTAACGACAATATTTGTAACTGAATGATTTATATATTAAAAACAGGACAAAATATAATGTGAGCACTACAAACACTAACAATGAAAAATAAAGTTAAAATGAATGATTGCCGTCTTAAATCTGCGTCGTATCGTCTTAAAATGTGTACGTCGTACTGTACACTCTCCCGGTTTCGCGCACTCCCGAAAACAGCTGGTTGGCGGGAAACATCCCTACGCGCGGTTGCCAATCCTACACTCGGCCGTCCTGAGGATCATCCGACCCGGATGATAGGTAGTCTTCTCCGTAGGTGGGCCAGGACTTAATGTACCCTGCACAAGTTGAGGTATGTACTGGACCATCATGGTAGCCTTCTTTCTGCACATCATGAGTATCGTTCTTCTTAACTTTTATAACTTTGTAAAGACCGAGATATTTTGGTTTCAATTTGAGTCCTGGTCCTCTCTGGGTACGTTTTATGGCGACCAAATCGTTGACCTGATAACTTTTTGGAGGTTTTCGGCGTAAGTTGTACGTTTTCTTGTTTTCTTCTTGGACTTTCTTTATCTGCTTCTTTGCCTCTTCACGCAACTCCTCTCTAGACTCTGAAAATGTTCAAACACTCACTGATAAATTTGTTTCGTCTTTCTGCCCACACACAGCACACACGTCGTTAATTGCCGTAAACTAAACTGTTCTTTTCACTTTACATCCCGGTTGAGCCCCCAAATATTGTGGGATTATGTGAATTAACAATTTGAAATTAACGACAATATTTGTAACTGAATGATTTATATATTAAAAACAGGACAAAATATAATGTGAGCACTACAAACACTAACAATGAAAAATAAAGTTAAAATGAATGATTGCCGTCTTAAATCTGCGTCGTATCGTCTTAAAATCTTACGTCGTACTGTACACTCTCCCGGTTTCGCGCACTCCCGAAAACAGGTGGTTGGCGGGAAACATCCCTACGCGCGGTTGCCAATCCTACACTATGGACTCGTGACAGATGGTATCGAATGCCTTTTGCAGATCTATAGTGACTATGTGCAGTTTTGTCCCTTCTCTCTATTTGTCTTCCAGTATTCTTCTGGTGCTGTACATGTGGTCGTCCGTTGATCTGCCTTTGATGAATGCTGTCTGGTAGTCTGGCGGTCCTCCAATGAACTTCTCTAGTTGCCCGAGCAGGAATTGTGCGTAGTATTTGTATCCTATGCTGCAGGATGTTATTCTTCTGTAGTCATCTATATTTTGTAGCGAGTTGGTTTTTGGGAGGGGTATTTGTATAGTCGTGGTCTGTTCCGTAGGCAGAGGTATGGTTTCTGTCCATACTCTGGTGATGATTTCTAGGGTTTGCTCTTTTAGCCTTTCCATACCGTAGTGCATTAATTAGTTGTTTTTGGGGGGTATTTGTATAGTCGTGGTCCGTTCCGTAGGCAGAGGTATGGTTTCTGTCCATACTCTGGTGATGATTTGTAGGATTTGCTCCTTTAGCCTTTCCGTACCGTAGTGTATTAATTCGTTGTTTATTTTGTCTACTCAAGGTGCGGTGTTTCTTCTAGCACTGGCTATTATTTCTAGCAATTGGTCTTTTGATGGTGGCTTGTCCAAAGGCCAGTAGTCTGTTTCTTTTATTAGTTTTGTTCGTTTTTTATTTTCCTTCTCTTCTTGCTCCAGCTTCCTGATCTAATGTTGTTTTGGTATGTATCTTCTCTTGTGGGTACTGTTGTTTCTTTTATATTTTTCAGATATCTGAAGGTTTGGTTTAGTCGTTGAACTCTTGGTAGTGTTTCTATGTTTTCGAAGAATGACTTGCATTTTTCCTCGTCGGTTTCTCTCCGCCTCTCTTTTTCTCTTCAGTGCTTCTTTTAATCTTCATCATTTTTGGCTGTACGTTATTTTTTTCTTTCTTGTCGGGCTCATAGGTGATCTGTCCCTTTTAACGTTTTTGTTTCTGCAATTTTTTTTTGCGCCAATTGATTTCCAGTCTAATTCTTCTCCTGTCAGTTGGTTTTCTATTTCTTTATCGTATTTCTTCTGAAAGTCTTCGTGCTGTAGTAGAGAACTATTCCAGATACTGTGTGGTGTGTTTTTGTTTCCTTGACTTCTTTTTTCTTCTTTTATTTCCAATTTTCCGTGTAGGATTTTGTGATCTGTATTGATTTCTGCTGCCCTTTTTGCTTTAACGTTCTTGATCCTTTATCTTATCTCTCTGCTTACCAGGATATGATCTATTTGTGAGATTGAGCTTCCATTGCTCTAGGCAGGTTTGGTTTTTGCTCCATGTGTTTCTTATTGTTAGGTCAAACATGTGTGCTAGGTTTTTCAGCGCGTTTCCGTTTTTGTTAGACGATAGTGAAGTAAAGTTATTCCTATGATGCTTTTATCCTCCTCCGTCTGATCGTCTTTTCCTATATATGCGTTGAAGTCTCCTAATAGTATGATGGGCATTTTTCTTTTTTCGCTTTTTCTTGTTTCTTGAGTTTGCTGCTTGAATACTCTTCCTGCTGTCTTGTCTGTCATGCAGATGTTGTCCTTTCCATTATGTATGATTCCTGTGGCTTTGTTTACGTGTATATTTTCCGTTCTTATTTCGATGGGGCTTTCTCGTCTGGTTACCCATGAAACTCCTCTGCTGGTCTTTTTTTGACCCCCCCGCGCATCAGTTGGTGCTTCCTGACTGTGCTCCTCTTCCGTTCTTTGCGATATTTGGTACCTGTTCATATTCGTCGCTTCCTTCCATTCTGGGCAGGGCGTGGGGGTTTGTTTCTTCTAATCGTTCTAGTTCCTTTCTTTTCTGCGTAGTGATTACGCTGTCGTAAAGTGCATTGCTCCAAGTTCAATTTACATCGGATATATTCTGCTAATTCCGATAGACATTGCACATTCAACAAATCCAAAATTTTACATCTTTATAAAAAATTTTATGCTTTATCGATTTTCATTATAAAAAATAAATATGCAACTTCCCCATTGTTAAATATTTTGCCTATCTGGACCTTGAACTAATTTATTAAAATATTTCTATTTATATTTTGTGTAAAAATTATAATCTACCGCAAGGTGGACTTGATATATTCGACTGTAGTATTATTTCAATTGACTAGCTTGATTTACAATTACATATTATAATCTTTGCGTTCTCTACTATTCTCCTGTAATTTTATTGTAGTTATACTATCTTATAATGTTTTATATTACTCCAGAGTAAATGGTTACCTGTTGGATGGTAGCATCTAAATAAATAGATATATAAATGTATAACATTTAGTATTGTTAAATCTATGACATTTTAATTAAAGTTTAGAGTCTAAAGTTTAAAGTTAGAGTTTCATCAGAAAAGCATTAAAATATTAATTCGTTTTAACACCGATCTGAGATGTGAGATAAGATAAACAAGCAGAAAGAAATAGAAGAATTTAAAAATATTATTAGAACATTTTGTTGACCACCCATCCATCTATTTCTGTTCTTAAATCCCCTTTTACAAAAATTATAGGAACATTCCATTAGAGACTTATCCTCGAGAAATCTTTTGTCTGCATGTTAATAATACATCTTTTGACGTTTGGCTACATTTGAAAAGTTACTTTGATTGAGACAAATGGGTGGGCGGATTATTATTTTGTAATTTAGAGTAATCATCTTATTAGCAGATTATCTTTTACCTTTTTCAGCCCACATAATCTTCCTCCATTGTTATTTCGCATCACTTTATTAAGCACGCGCTGAATAATGTGTTGTTAAGGCGACTAATAGTCAGCTATTTCGGCAAAATTCACTAAGCCTAAGGGATGCCTTGTCCCTTTACGTTTATTATTTTGAATAATGTCTTTTGTCCACTTGATGATGGAGGGAGGTAACCATTTGTAGTTAACTATACAGGGTGCTTCACAAGGAAACGGACATGCTTTAATGACAGATATAAGACACCGAGGGTAATCATAATCATCCATAGAAAGAGCTAGTTGGGCCCTCATCGCTGAAATACAGGGTGTTTTGTATTTTTGCCAAAATTTCTTTTGGTTGTTACTTTGTAAAGGATTGGAATAATAACTTCATATTTGGCACGTATAATAAACTAGTGATTCTGAATAAGTACTTATATCGCACACAAGAATATCGATATCGATGAATGATACGCGCAAAATACGTTTCCACTATTAAATTAGGCACTTAACTTTTTTTTTCAGCAATAATTATTATGTTTTAATTACCAATTTTTATGGAGGATGTAAAATAAATATGAAAGTAAATGAATCAAATAAAATTCATTTTAAATTAGTAGTTACAGTTATGCGCCTGAATCAGATCCCGGTCCAGAGCCGACCACACAACCACGGCGCGCAGCGTCGTGGTAAGTGTGCGGTCGAGTGAAGTGGGTCTGAATCTGGCTAAAACGATAGCTATTGGGAGGGGGTTAGAACTCCTGCTTAACGTGACAAGCTTAAATGTAACAATTTGTGAACAAAACTAAAAGTTTTAAAATATTTAAAGCTACACTTGGTGGTATTTATTTAATGCGCGTACATCGTGCACTGTTTTTAGAGAACTCTGGTTGTTGATACGGGAAAAAGCTCAACGAAAAAACCCGTTCGAACTAGTGACGTCCTTCGTCCGGTGGTCAGCCTGCCTCCGGAAAGGTAGGGCGAGAAGGAAGTTGTGGTTTAAAAGGTTTTAATTTTCAAGAGGTTATTGGTCGAGAGGGGATTTTGAAAAGGAACAAAAAAGGACAAAAGAACAAAAATTAACAAAGTTAACAAAAAGGAGACGAATAGAGGGAATGGAAAGGGGTTTGAGAGTAAAATGTGGTGAAAAGTAAAAGTTGGTGAAAGGGAAGTTGTGGTATAGGAAAGTTTTGGCTAGAGAGGTTGCCGAAAGACAGGCAACGCCTGGTATGGTAGGGGGTGTCTTATATCGAAAAGTATGGCATTATGCTGTCTGATTCGTGTTATATCGCGGGTTAGCGGACTATCGCCCAGTTTGAATTGATAGAATTTCTGTGATATTTCCTGGACGAAGACCGCTAGTGGGGTTATGTCGTGGCAACGTGCGTAGAGATCTCTGAGGGAGGTGTACCTACCGGAGTCTGAAATGAGGCGCATAAATTTATTTTCTAAAACTCTAAGTTTCCGCATTGTCGTGACCGGGATGCTGCACCACACCGGCACCGCGTATGTGATGGCTGGCCTGATCACCATCGTATACAACAATTTCTTATTAGTCCTGTTTAGTCCGCTACTCCGCGCCAGGAGCGGATACAGACTCCTGGACATGGCGTAGACCTTTCGTACGGTTTCGTTAACGTGAGTGTTGAACGTCAGTCTTCTGTCCAAGTTCACCCCCAGATACTTCACGCACCTTTTTATTGGAATTTGGCGACCCCTGATCGAAATTGGTGTTAAAATGCGGTTCTCTGTGAACCGGCGCGTGAAGAGTATGGCCTCCGACTTTTCAGCGTTGATCCTAATCTTCCACTTGTCGTAATACTCCGTGGCACGGGCCATGTGCGCTTTCAGCAGCATGTTCGCAGCTTGTGCATTGTGCGAATGCGCGTACATGGCCGTGTCGTCGGCGTACTTGGCAAGGTTCGTGTTCGGAAACTCCGGAAAGTCGGAGACGTACAAGTTGTACAACTTGGGTGACAGGCACGACCCCTGGGGGACGCCCGCGCGAATGTCCCGTCGAGTTGAAAGTTTGTTATTCACCCTGACCTGCAGTGATCTGTCTGTCAGGAAAGAGTGAATTAGTTTTGTAATATGCGTAGGAAAGTTCAGTGAATTTAACTTGTGGAGTAAGTCCGGGGATCCACACTGTATCGAAAGCTTTCTCAATGTCGAGCAGCACCATGACGGTCCTTTTTCCGCGGTTGCACTGTACCTTGACGTCATTCACGATCCTGCCGACCTGGTGCACAGTGCCCCTGCCTTTCCTGAAACCAAACTGGCATTCATCGTCGATGTGGAGTTCATCCTGGGGAGCGTCTAGTCTGACCAGGATAACCTTCTCCACCAACTTGGAAATCGCCGACAGCAATGAGATCGGTCGATAGCTGCCGGCGAGTTTGGCGTCCTTGTTCGGTTTCAGGATCGGCGCGACCACGGCGCATTTCCACTGGCTGGGCCAGTGTTGTAGCCGCAGGATCGCGTTGACAATGTACGTCAATTGTACAATGCCTTTCCGCGGAAGACATTTGGTAGCTTGTATTCGATACAGTCTGCACCCGAGGCCTTATCTTTCGGTAAAGTCCGGACGATGCCCGCGACTTCCGAGGGCTTGGTCATGACTTTTAAAAATTCTCTTCTAGTTAATTAGAGTCATGACCAATTAGTTCGTTAACGTCGTTTTCAATGCGGTCGTGTCCCGGATCGTTTGGTATTTGGGCGTTGGTATGTCCGCAAAATGGTTCGCTAAGTCTTCCGCTTTCTGGGCGTCTGTCATAGCCGTCTGTCCGTTGGCGTTGGTCAGCGCAGGTATGGCCTCCCGCGTATTTCTCATGGCCCTCGACAGTTTCCACAGCGAATTGTCTCGAGGATTGAGCGCTTCCAGCCTATCCCGCCATTTTCGGTTTTTGGCGGTGCTGATGGCGGTCCTGAAATGCCGTTGCAGCCTGCCCACCTCGGCCTAAGCGTCGACATCACGATTTCGCTGCCAAAGCCGCCTGAGTCTGTTCTTTTCTCGTAAGACATGGACCCTGAGAGGTAGACAGACTGCGTATTGATGCTTTAGAAATGTGGCTCTGGAGACGTTTGCTGCGAATTATCTGGGCTTCTTATCGCATCTATAATTCGATAAAAAATACGTTCGCAAAAGTCTCATTTTTTGGCCATGTCATCCGGAGAGAGAGCAATATAAAACGGTTGATAGTTTATTTAGGGAAAATCAGATGTCAAGAGACCAAGAGGATGCCCTCCAAAACATTCGATTGATGACACCAAGGAGCTGATAAAAGAGCTTTGGTGTTGTTGTGTACCTAACAGGAAACAGCAACACATGGTATGATGCCGTTAGACATGCCATTCAGTAAGCGGAGGACAACCAGAACTAGAATAATGCATGGACCACAAAGCGTCTGGCAAATACGTTGTGAATAACACAGCCCCACAAAAAAAAAAGTTCAAAGCAGCGAACTAGACCCATGTATTCCTATGTATTTTCGATCGCTGAATCCGAATCCGGGGTCAAAAAAATCGTACACCCCCAAATCATTAGCTAGAGCCAAAAAACACCCCTGTAATGGGGTAAAAAGAATATTAAGCTACGAGAATAGTTGTTAAAGCAGTATTACTATGAGAAGATGCCAGCAAAAAATATGCGCAGAAACGAGTTTGTCCGCTCCATCATTCTAAACCAATGAGAAAGAATTACGTGACATTCAATGTCAACACCAGTGGCGGCGGTGCCCTGCAGTAGAGCGGCGGCGACGGTAATAATAATAATAAAACAACTTTATTAGGCAAAGTTTAGTAGAACTTACTATTCTTACACTTCTCCTGAACAAAGGTTACTCGTAACAGTTGGCAAGTTTTAATCTACTCCATTTTCACAGTTCCTTGACCGCGAAACTTTTATTGCAATTACACATTCCTATACCCCAGATAAAGCTATGCCACTGGTAAAAATATTCGCGCATTTTGGCTCCGCCCTGGCATCTTCTCAGAGTAATACTAGTCTACATCTGAATCAATCGAATTATACAAATTAAGGTTAAACAGCAGCATATGTACACTGTGGTTTTCAAGCACATCGTCGAACATAGTCTAGTTTCTTCTCTCTTCCACACAATGCAGGTGTTTCGAAGTCATTGTACCTTTTTATAGTTAAATATTACATAGGGGACAGTTTTCACACCCTCTGAGGGTTGACAGTGTAGGATGTTGATGGTACGTAAGTTTCTGGTTCTATTTTAGAGTACTACGCAATTTCAGCCAATCACAGCATCCATGAAAATTGAAATCCTGTTGGATTTTACGTTTTTTCTTGTTTTTCTCGTGTTCTTTGAACTTGAGGGTGGTTGTTCTCAACCCTATAGGGACAGTTTATGAAGATTTCGTCGGACCTGATGTAGTTTCTTAACACTTTAACAAAACTTAGACATTTCGAGCTTTTTCAGCAGTCATTGCTGTTTTGGATCGATTTTTTTATATATGGGGGCTAGTTTTCGCCCATCCCTGGGGATATGTTTCACATTTATTATATGTACGCTGCTGTTTAACCTTAATTTGTATAATTCGATTGATTGATTGATTCTCGTAGCTTAATCTTCTTTTTATCCCATTTCAGAGGTGTTTTTTGGTCCTAGCTAATGATTTTGGGGGAGTACGATTTTTTTTACCCCGGATTCGAATTTAGCGACCGAAAATACATGGGGATACATGGGTCTGGTTCGCTGCTTTGAACTTTTTTTTTTGTAGGGCTGTGTAAGATGAAAGCCCTTTGTGGTATTTATATTTTTAAGTCAATTTAACTTTTCTCCGACTTAGAACCATTCTATATTACTACTTCAATAATACTGTCCACTTGTTTTCAGTCTTGCCGCTCAAATATACATATTTCAGTAGCATTTTGAGAACGGGCAATAAACATAAGACAAGAAAATAATAAAGTTTAAAAACTTAAATTTTTTTGTGCGCCAGATATTTAGGCACAGGAAATTGGTAAATTTTTTAATGGCGTTTTACAGTTTCGTTTTTCTGGTTCGGAATGGTAATTATTTATTGCACCTTTATAACTACCTTTCTTCCTGTAAAAGTTGATATATCATCGTTAATAAGCATTTTTACAGATGTAACCTTGTCTTTAATTTGTGGGAACTGTTAAATCGCTGCTATACTGCGGACACGGACCACAGAATTTTTTGTACAAGAAATAATAATTATAACTTTGGTCTCTTCTGATAATCATCAATTTTGCTGAGTCTAATTTCGTATTAGATTTTTCTCGTGCTGTTAATCGTGTAATTATTTTATTTCCTGTATTTGGCAGGTACATATACGTGTAATATGCTGCGAGATTTTTTTTACTTTTAATAATTATTTTTTGCACGTGGCAAGGTCCTGTCGCGACCTTCCAGCAAAGACATTAACGTTTTTAGTTAAGTTTAAAAATAATGAGTCTATTAAATATTTGCAATTATGCATATGTGTACAAAAAATCTGGAACCAATCTAAAAATTGCGGTGGAGAACTGCGCTACTAGTGTTCATAATCTAAAGTAACGTGCAGACTTGAGCGTCTCTACGCAAACACAAAATTTACGTTCTGGATCGTTTGTATAGTTGCCCTCAACTTTATGAGACACGTAAACAATCTCAAAGGTTTTCTGCCAAGCCCCTTAGATTATTTTTCTACAGCATTTTAAATAATAAATATAATGTATTATCTAATACATAAAACATCATTATTCTCGTGTAAAGTATGTTCTGGCATGATTAAAATAAGAAATTAACAGAAACAAGCATGATTTCAAATTATTTTGATATAATTACGCAACTCTCTGCTAAAATATTTGACGACTTAACGCTGGTTATAGTTGCTATAGTAACCGTTAGGAGGAAGTTGCGTAATTATATCAAAATAATTT
Source organism: Rutpela maculata (assembly GCA_936432065.2). NCBI lineage: Eukaryota > Metazoa > Arthropoda > Insecta > Coleoptera > Cerambycidae > Rutpela > Rutpela maculata. Next base: position 111,391,981 of record OW386290.2, read on the forward strand.
GAAATTATAATTGATACAGGTGTGTTTCCGTTAATTTCTTATTTTAATCGTGCCAGAACATACTTTACATGAGAATAATGATGTATTATCTATTAGGTAATACATTATATTTATTACTTAATATGCTGTAGAAAAATAAGGCATGCCCCGCTCTATCCTAAGGAGATTCGCGGCAAAGCTTTGTGATTTTTTACGTGTCTTATAACATTCTGGGCAACTATACCAATACAAGTTTCTGTAAAAAATATATTTTGGTACTGAACACAATAAAACATTTTAATTATTTTTTGTTCAAACCAAAGGACTGTTAAATAGAATAAAAAATTGTCCAAGGAATCACTACTTCCACATCCAGATTTTATCCAAGTTTTATCTATAAAAACCGAATCCGAAGTCAGACCACTTTTTTCTTTATGTGACTGTGCAATTAGTTATGGAACTTAATAACATAATATTTGAAATCGCCTATCCCAAAAATCTATGACGATATGTCACATCGGTAATGGGTGGTGGTAGTGGGGGTGGATGAAATAAAAAAAAATGTTGAGGCCTTTGATCTTGTGGTCACGAGCTATTATTAGAAAAACTAAAAATAATGGTATTAAGGATAATGCATTTAAACTAATGAATCGAAGGCAGCACGTAAAAATATATGGTATAAGCGACTCGAGAAAGGTTGAATATGGCGTACCCCAAGGTACGGTTCTGGGTCCATTATTATTTAATATTTATATAAACGATCTCTTAAAATTACCATCTAAAGGGAAGATATTGAGTTTTGCTGACGATACTGTAGTTATTTATGTAGCTGATACTTTGAATAAATTAAAAACTATGGCAGAAGCAGATTTTAAATTAATCAAACAATAGTTCGACTATAACATACTCACCATAAATAAATATCTCTCTTTTACATCATATCAGAACAAACTACCCAATCTTGATTCACTAAATATAAAATCAGATAGTGATAGTAATAGTATGATGATTGAGGAGATTGATTTTGTTAAATATTTGGAAATAATTATAGACAAACATCTTAGGTAAATTATATTGTAAAAAAGTTAAGAACTCTGCTCTCTACGTTTAAATATATTAAACAATTTCTAAACCTAAGAGAACTTAACATACTATACTATTCCCTAGTTCAGTCACAGCTTAATATATGGTATAATTGGTTGGGGAGGTGTAAGTAATAATTTCTTAAAAAATTTAAATATAATTTAAAAATGGCTACTTAAAATTATTTACAGAAAGGATATTACTTACAATGCCGATAAACTATACCAAGAAATTAAAAAATATGGAAGTAAGGCAATTCTTTTGTGAAAAAATACTAATGCAGCTATATAAAAACAAAGATTATATCACATATACAGACCATACTTACAATACACGAAATAAAAATACATTGACAACTAAACCCAAAATTAACAAAACAATTGGTCAAAGGAATCATAAATTCATTGGCTTGAAAATTTATGACACCCTACCACCCGAAATAAAAAATATAACATCATTATCATTATACAGGAAAAAAGTTAAATCATGGATTCAAAATACTCCTAATTTAGTAATACATCAAGTAATAAACCTTAAAAATACATATTAGTAGACAAATTAGTCAAAAAAAAAAAAAGTAATGGACGTAATTTTTTACTTTCTACTAGAACTGATTAACCTTGAACAGTTAGTTATATTTGGCAAATGCTCCACCGTCAAGTACTTAGTACTTTTATGGAGTAATCTGAATATTAACTTATTCTCGATCCATGTTAAGTTATCCAATATGTATATACCTATATTACTTTTTTAATTCTCTATTCTCTTTTGTGTTAAATGTTTATTAATTTCAAGTACCCGGTACTTCTGCGAGTCTTCATCTTGTTTATTTACAATATTTGTCCGTTGTCATCTATTATATTTTATTTTGTATTATATTTTTCTGTATTTGTTATATATTGTACTGAATTTAAATGGTAAATAACCTATATTATTGTTGTTATTAATGTAGATTTCAACTTTCTGATCAAAAGCTCTCATGGGCTCAACTCAATCCTAGTTCCCGAGATACAGCTCAAGAAATGTAGAAGAATGACCTCTTGTACTGTCGTGAGTAAAAAGAAATATATAAAATATATTTTTTTCTAATGTAAATCTGTCTCACTTGCAATGAATTTTGATAAATAACTGACAATGTCACAAAAATTAAAGTTAGATGTACACAACTAAATTTTAGCATAAATACGTTACTTGTCCCATTTTTTGCGCACGACAGTACAATTAAAAAAAATTCGAATTTATGATTTTTTTCATACATTTTATATTGTGATACGTTCTAATAGCCCTTTATAATATTTTGCACTAAAAACATTATTTGTTGTTTTAATAAAATAGTGCGGCAGATTAGCTAGGATATTTCAACATATCGTGCACTTTTTGATAAAAGCACCAAATTTGGCATAGAAATAGACCAATGTAATATGAACAATTTTGGATGTGGAGCCATCGGCCAACTGCCCCTGGCGGCCATTTTCCAAAATGGCCGCCAGTGGACACCCGAAAGACAACGGAAGTTCGATAAAGTTTGCTGCTGAAGGTTTTACTGAATGTTTATTGAATGTTTTGAATGAAAACATGCCAGATAGTTTGTAAGTTCTATATATTTATTTAATAATTTTATATTTCACATTTCAATATTGAAATTATTTAAAAAAATACAATACAAAATATTAATTTAACTTTATAATATGACTCTGAAGTATATTGTATGTGAAATGTTTAAAGTAATTTAAAGATTAATGGAAAACTAAGATTTATTACATTCAAATAAACTTTTCAATTTCTGTACATTTTTCATATTGCATTAAAAAATTAAAAGACTATTAAAAATCTGTTTTACAGTCCCAGTACAGTATACTGCCAGTTCAGAACATTCGTTTTAAGAATGCGACTTCAGTTCTCAGAGCACTCCCCGTGGTAAGCACACAGTGGTGTGCATTCCAGACCGGCCTTCTTGCACTTGCACTTTTCATACAGTCTTTGCATTTGCAAGAGACGAGCTCTCTGCAGATCTGGGATGCTTCGGGTAGCGTTATCCAGAGAGGTTCATACACGCCGCTGGTCTTGATCCAACCCCAGTCGGTTGGTGATGGCAGTGTTGATGCAGGAACCAGGGCCTGACCAAAGACATGTCCTGGTATACTGCTCTTCGGACGTGCTGCTCCAGGGCTGCCCTTGTCGGTGGGATCAGCTGGACGTTGCTTTTCTTTGCAAACAGTTTGCGACGTGCCTTGTCGATATCGGTGTCTGTGCTTGTTCTGTCATAAAGCAGTATGATGAACCTTCCCCGAGTCGAAGGTACCTAAACTTCAGTTTCCTCATTCAAGGTGTATATTATAACTTCAATAAACATTCAGTAAAACCTTCAGCAGCAAACTTTATCTAATTTCTGTTGTCTTTCGGGTGTCTACTGGCGGTCATTTTGGAAAATGGCCGCCACGGCCGCCAGGGTCGCCAGGGGCAGTTGGCCGATGGCTCCACATCCAAAATTGTTCATATTACATCGGTCTGCCTCTGTGCCTTTGGTGCTTTCATCAAAAAGTGCACAATAGGTTAGCTAATCAGCTGTATTAAAAATAGTATAGGAAAAAATTTGTTTTAAAACTGTTGGCGAAGGCGCCGGGAAATCCATATAAAAATGACAAGTGAAAAAATATTTGGTCAAATTGGCTAAAACATTTTACTTCCACATCCAGTGGAAGTATAGTAACGACAAAAAAATTTAAAAATTTTTTTATTAATCAAATGGGCTTAGAATGTCATGAAACGTCGAGATTCTAAGTTTGAGCGAAAAAAAAATTTTCTGTCTGTCTGTCGGTCTGTCTGTAACTTTTTTTGTGCGCACGTTTACTCTGGAACCGTTTGAGATATTAACTTGAAATTTGGTACACGTATGTACCTTAACGAGATCTAGAACTAGATTATATTTTCATCTTGTTCCGTTGAAGGGTTGGAGGGTAAATTGGGGTAAATTTGGGGTAAATAGGTAAATCAAGCAGGTAAGAGTCCATAAAATTGGTATTTAGTATATACAAGAGAAGCTAAGGTCTCAAAAAAAATTTTGGCATTAGCCACCCCCATTACCACGCCCACCCCATTATTAAAGGGGATGAAAACAAATTGTGATTTAGTGTGTGTACAACAACCAGAAACCTCAAAATATTTTTTTACTTCATCCACCCCCACTACCACCCCCTTATCACCACCCCCACGCCACTACCGATGTGGGGTATCGTTTTCTGGGTTTTTGGGGTAGCGGATTTCAAATATTATATTATTGAAGTTCCACAAACAATTATTTCCACATACAAAATTTTTTCGTTGTGACAGATAGAAATTCTGGATGTGGAAGTAGTGATTCCTTGAGCAGCGATTTTTTACATCAGGTATGTGTCTTCCTGATCAAAAAACTTTAATTGAAAAACTTTCGGAAATTGCTGCTTTGGCCTCTAATCCCCCATCAATAAATTTAAAATTCGACAAGATACAGAATTTTACAAGAATTTATGGAAACTAGACATAAGATCGAGTTGGGCCCATCAGAGCTTTTGATCAGAAAGTAGAAATCTACAGTATATTAAAAATTCTGCCAATTTCACCGCGGGCCACTTCTCAAAAGAAATGAGCGGGGTCCTTTCCAACTCGTTTTGTACATACCTATTAAGCGTTCATACCAAGACAATATTGTATAGTTTTTAAACAATTTGTGTACGTGTAAAAGCTCAAGTATGACTACCAAGAATCAAGAGATCAGCTGACAGGGTACATTGCCTTGCATGCAAATCGACTTGACTTGTTTTTGAAATTAGTAACAAATAAGGAATATCCGCTATTTTATCCAGAAGTATAAATGGAAAATATTCCGTTACTGTGGAAATCGCGTGTTAAAACCACTTAATGAATAATTTAAAATATTATCGATGATAAAAAATAAGGAAAGACTTCACAATCAATTAAATTATTAAATCACTTTAATTAACCATTGACTATATTCCGTGTCTTATATTAATAATTTCTCAGAAACGGTTGCCACGAGAGATCATCAAGTTATTAATCAACATTATTATCAGCTTAATCATTTAAGGATACAACGTACAGTCTACCGAGTTTACATTTAAATATTGTATCTAGACGATAAGCTTTCTATTATTCTAACACAATCTAGTATCTTAATCAGAGTCTGATCATTTAGGCCAGAGTCTGTGACGTTTCCGTGGAATAAATAAAATTTCAAAAAATATCGAAGCAAATTTTATTTGCTAAATCTAACCAAAAATGTTTAATAAAATATCATTGGTGTTAAAATTTGCTTTTTAGGTGATGTTAGAAAATGTTACCATGATCTTTGGCTTCTTGGAAACAAGAGGATGAGATTCAGGTACGCGTTAGATCACCAACAAAAATAGAGAAGAGAAAAAGACTCAACAAAATAGTTAATATGTTACAAATTTTTGTTTGAAAATTTCTGTTCAGCTCTGCAGTCACTAAGGGTAATGTTAGATATATTCTGTAAGCAATATTAATGTTAGCAAAAATGTATTCAATTTTTTTCTTTTTGATTTATCTGCAAATGTTCTTTTGATGAAGTTGTTTCTGAATTAGTACCAGAACACTTGACTCATCCAGTAAACTGAACTGTGTTTGATCAATCTCCATCAAAACTATGTAAATAAATGGAAACAAGCTGCTAGTACAATTTCTTGTCTCCTTAGATTTCAGTTTTAACAGAAATTCAAAAGTCCTTTCCAAATATGTGTATGGTTTAAGTCGATATTCAAAACATATGTCCTCATAAATGATAACACAGCCACACACAAAAAAAGTGGTCTGCGGACCATACCAGTGAAACCGAATTCGAAATTAGAATTGCCAGATTCGCTCGTTTTTCACCTTTAACCCCAAAAAACACTCCCAAAACAAAAGAAAGTGTTCTGGTCTGAGGACCAGATCAGTGTAACCTTATGTATTTGGACTCGCTGAAACCCAGTCCAAAGTCAGAATTATCAGATTGGCCCTAACCCCAAAGAAACACCCTCCCAAAAATTGGTCTGGCCTGCGGACAATCTCTCTGAAACCGAATTCAAAATTAGAATTGCCAGATTCGCTCGTTTTTTATCCCTAACCCCAAAAAACACTCCCGAAACAAAAGAAAGTGTTCTGGCCTCAGGACCAGATCAGTGTATCCTTATGTATTTGGACCCGCTGAAACCCAGTCCGGTCAGAACTGTCAGATTGGCTCGTTTTTCACCTCTAACCCCAAGAAAAATACCTCCAAGACAAAAAGTGGTCTGTCCAGCGGACCAGATCACTGTATCCTTACCAAATACATAAGGATACACTGGTATGATCCGCCGGACAGACCGTTTCTTGGGGGGGGGGGCTGTGAAAAACGAGTCAATCTGACAATTCTGACTTAGGATTCGGTTTCAGATACACTCGTATGGTCCGCATGCCAGACCACTTTTTTGGCGGGGGGTTGGGGTTAGGGGTGAAAATCGAGCCAATCTGACCATTCTGACTTCGCAGTCGGTTTCAGCGGGCTCAAAGGATACTTTTTTTATGCAGCTGTTTAATCTAATGGATTTAAATCCGGCGATCGCGGTGGTCATCCTATTGAACACCCACTATCAATCAATTTACTTGAAAAATACTAATTTAACCAATCACTTTCTTGCCATCCTCGATGTTAGTGTGAGCGCTAAAGGGAATAAAATGGGGTTCCGTATGGTCCTGAATGATACAAGTTAAAAAGTTATGTAAATCCATTCTAAATGAAAACGATTGTTGGCCATTTCGAAAATGGTGCGGACATGATTTATGACGCAATGAAGAAGTGTGGGGTTGCACGCGTTAGTCTACCTAATTATTCATGCTGTTTTCACAGGCAGAATCAGCAATATTTTTCAATTTCTTCATAATAATTTAACAAATTGATTAGTTTTCGAATGTTTCCCATGAAGACCTAGATATACAGGGTGTCTCTCAGGTTCGAACCAACTTTATGTAGATTAGATGATATATCAATTTAATTTTACTCTAAAATTGGGTATATGGTATTTTTAGTAAGATAGACAGACAGACAAAGTTGAAGAGAACAAAATTTACTAAAGCATTTGTATACACACTTTTATTGTTAATTCTAATATTACGAGACTCAGCAGTGGAAAGCGCAAGTTTAATGATTTTTTTTTCATTACAATATTCGTAACGTTCATATAGATATAGCCGAGTAACATGTCGATACGAGGACTTCACGCATCACTCGCGACGATGAACACTTTGAAAAACTGTTGTACTGGTTTTCTCAGCATCCTCCTTTTGCCGAAATCGATTCGTTTTTTTCATAAGTACTGGAGATGAATAGATAGACTGTCATTTGTCTAGAGAAAGAGGTCTCGAGGTGAACATGGTTACCACGTACGATGATTTCGAGTCATACACCATTGGCAGCAATCAGTAGCAGCATAGAAGCTGGCTAAGAAAAAAAATTTCATCAACCCACTAATGTTATTCCAGAGAATTCGCATTATGAAGGAATCCGACGAAGAGTTGAAGGATTACCTTAAGTTCGAGCTTGCCCCATTTCCTTTGTCTCTTTTCACAGAAGAAGGAATGCGCAGAGGCACGGAATCATCGTTGTATACTGTTTTCGAACTACTTCCAGAAGGCATGGAACTCGAACATAACTAAATCAATGTTGTAGATGGAAGATATCGTTTACACAAAGTTATATCGCGTCCTAATGATTTCTTTAGGCCCATTTGTGGAAGTATGTGTGAGATCATTACTGTTCACATGCAATCGTTATTTTTTATGGATATCCGTTAGATGATAAAAAAGAAAATACAAAGGCCGTAGAAAGATTTCGCCGATCGAAGAAGAAGACAACCGCGGATGTCCTTTTCGATGAAACAATGCTAGTTCAAGTTTCCAATGAAAGATTTTTAGCCAATGAAAATAATAAAGTCCGTCTTATTTCATTGCTGAAAACTAAATTCGAACAGGCTGCTTTTACAGTTAAGCAGGATGAAGAGGATGGTTATGTGTTGATTGTCAATACAGCGATTTCCTTGTGCTCAACATTTCATGCTGTTTTCATCATTTGCGAAAACGTCGACCTCCTCGTTCTAGTAACAGCCTCAGCAACAACGCAAAGTAACATATTATCTTCGTTTTTTAAATGTTCGTTTAATTTAATTTCAGTAAATTCTACTTTACCTTTCTCATATAGCATTGATCAACCGCAAACAATTTAACGTGACATTTCATATGACAATTGCAAATATCGTTAATATATAATGAAAAGAGTATAGGAGCAAGCACCGACCTTTGAGGTATTCCATATTTTATAGCCAATTCTTTTGTATTAAGTCTACTAATTTGATCTCAATTTTCAGTGGTTTACATCATGTAAACCACTGTAATACTATCCCGTTAATTTCATATCTTTATAGTTTCAATACAAGTAGGTCTTTATTATAATAACACAAATAATATAAAATATGTTGTTGTAAACGTACATTATATAATAACTTTTTTCTTTCTTAAATCCATTTTTCTGACGCTGTATCTCTTTAAACATTAGACTTACAATAAAAATATATATATATATATATATATATATATAAAAAATTCAGAACATTTTGTCCTCTTCAACTCTGTCTTGACATTTTTGTCGTAGAATAGAGATTTGCCGAATTATTTTGAAAATACTAATTTTTTGCACTTTTAATTCAAGATGGCGCCTCGCCTCGCGCCTCCCCCCCCCCCATAAGGACGAAAACTTGTCATCAGGGTCTCAACATAAACAACATAATATATAGAAATCATTACTACTCCACCTTTTGCAGGGCAAAATCCTCCACTGATTGCACTATGACGCCTTTTTACTATTGTAGCCAACACTAAGGGACTCAAACTCATACAAAATTTTCATCTTAGAATTCCATCACATTCCACCTGAAAAAGATTCTCATGGAGCTTATATGCCACCCTGTATAGATCAAATTTTGACTTCGGCTAATATTTGAATGTATTTTTTTTCTGTAACAGCCACCTTCTGCGAATAATTGCGTCCGGGCTTCGAGTTGATCATTGTATACATCCTTTATCTTTTCATAAATTATTAAACAAGAAAAAGAAAATTATTTATGAAATTGTAAATTATAGCTTTAACGGAAATGAAACAAATTCCAACATGCCATTAGAGAACAAGCCAACGCAAAGTTGAGTAAACAAGAAATACCGCATTATTTTTTAACATTTGTGGTATATAAAATATTTTTAAAATCAGTCATGGACAATTATTATTTCCTTTAGCTGAAGCATTTCTTCTTTAAATCCGTTGACCATAATAAGACATATATTTGTAAATGGAAAGGAAATGTCATCAATTTAAAGTCTATACGGTGTGTCACTGAAAGTAGACGAATTCCTTTTTATCATTATTTTTGAGTTAATTTCAGTGAAGATTGATTAGGCCAACAAAGTAAATAAAACCAACTAAACGCCCCTCAATTAAATAATTTTCTTTTTCAGTTTCATTTCCAGTTTAACTGAAAATACAATTTATTTATGTCATCTATATGGAACATCCAGTTTGTTTTTATGAAATCTAAAAAGATTTGTGAATTTAGTCCTATTTTTTTTTTCTGGAACAATTAAAATGGTAATAACTTAAGTCAACAAAGACTCTTTCAATGTAAATGACGAAGCTTGTTGATGATGATATAACAGGACTTTCTATTCCATTGAAAAAAAAAAATAAGATGATGCTCTCGAAGAAGAAAATACATCTGTACCTACTGTCATTTTCAGCATTATTTGTTTCTTGGGTTTATTTCCTTTTTCGCTCAGAACTTTCTTCACAATATTTTTCTTATTTTTTTACCATTATCATTATCATTGTAGCCTTCAGTAATGGTACCAGAACGTCATCCTCTGTGCCATTTAAGCATTATCATGTCCATTTCTGTATCGATATATTCATTAGAATTGAAAACTGGTATTTCTTTTTTAGGAATAGCACTAATAGTATTGATACATACAGGTTATACACTGCATTTTGGATTCTGTAAGCAACAAAAAATCGCTGATGTACAGCGTAAGAAGGGGGTAGGTTAGCATATTGCGGAAGATTTTCCTACTGCTTATTGTGACCAGTCTTGAAATTTTAGTTTTTTGTATTTGAAATATTAACTTTAATAAAAATAAAAGCTTCCTAAGTAACATCTGTATACATTAAGTTAATTTTCTGCTTCAGATAGGCTGACCAAAATATAAACCTCTGCTTCTGCTCTTCTTATTCACAACGTCAAACTAGTGAAAGCATTATACTCTTCGCCGATTTACTGAGCTTTTTATATAATTGTTACACATTCTATAGGATACTTATAGCGACTATAGCGACTCACTCACTTCCAAAAGCGAGAAGTTTCCATGGAGTCGCTAAGAAACAAAAAGGAAAACTCGATCCATAATGGAGATGTTTCCATGGAGTCGCTAAGAAAAATAAAAAACATTCGATATAAAAATATAATATCAATATACTTAAAAATACTCAAATCACATAAAATATGAACATGTATTAAAAACAAATATAAGTATATTTACTTCCATTTTAATTTTATTTATAGCGATAACGCTATAAATTTGGTGACCCCGACGTGATAAATATATGCCCGACGTGATCATTTTATGTCCAACGTGATAAATATATGCCAGACGTGAAAATTTTATGTCCAACGTCATAAATATATGCCAGAAGTGAACATTTTATGTCCAACGTGATAAATATATACCAGAAGAGATTCAATATATCAACTACCGTTATAAATTGACCATTTTATGAAGAGAAGAATTTTCCGATGAATTTTGAATAGAGGTTCCAAATTTGAATAGACGTTCCTATAATTTATGGTAATTTCCTAATTCAATCAACTGAAGTTGTACATTACAAGTACTGTCATCTGTCGGTGAGTGAGTTAAAGTACATTCCTTTTTTATCTAAGAGAGTAATCAATCAATCAATCAATCACAATCGATTAGTTATGCAAAGACAACCTTCAGACGAGGATTTTCCTCAAACCCATTATGTCACCTCTGTCAAATTACCCCCATTCTGGAAATCAAAACCAGAAATTTGGTTTACCCAGATCGAATCACAGTTTTCTGTTGCAAAAATTGTCAATGACAAGAAAAAGTATGATCAGGTTATAGCTAATTTGCCATTAGATGTGATAGATAATATATACGATATAATATCTAATCCCCCGGAAACGGATCTCTATATAAATTTAAAGAAAGTTTTAATTTCACGTTTATCATCGAGTGAGGAAAAACGTCTGAATGATCTGTTATCAGGTTCCCAAATGGGCGATCTGAAACCTTCAGATTTCTATAGATCCATGCTGAATATTGTTGGAGGATTCAGCATGGTTAGTCAAGATTTATTGATAAAGCTATGGAAAAGACGTTTACCTCAAACAGTATATATTGCCATTACAGCTTCAGGGAAAACAGACACAAAAGAGATTCTAGATATTGCGGATCAGATCTGGGAGTCCTGTCAAAATTCAATGGTTGCATCGTACTCCAAAAATCCTCTTGACTCTGAGTCAACCCCGTTATCAGATTTAACTACCACTATCAAAAATTTTTCAATCATTTTCCATGATTCAATTAATCAAGTATTACAAAAACAAGAAATTTTTAATTATCGATTAAACTCTTTAGAATCCAGACTTTCCAATCAATCCTTCGAGCCTCAACCTTCTACTTCATGCTGCAACAATTGCAAAAGTAGAAGCAATTCACAAACTCGTACCACTAATCGCCATCGTTCACCCAGCCGTAATAATGTTTCCAATAAATTTGATCGTACAGACAATACTATTTGTTACTACCATCAACTTTATGGTGCCAATGCCTATCGTTGTGGAGGTGAATGGTGCAAATTCAGTAAGAATTGTAAAAAATCTGATAATTCTCAAAGATGACTGAAGTTTGATAATTCTATGACGTCTGATTTTGACATTTCTAACAGCAAACGTCGTCGACTTTTTATTTACGATAGATCTAACAACCTGAACTTCCTAATTGACACTGGTGCCGATTTATCTGTGGTGCCACGCAATGCTTTCACAGATTTAAAAAAGAATTTCGATACGATATTAACCGCGGCTAACGGTTCAACCATTTTTACATACGGTAAGAAATTGTTAAAAGTCAATCTAAACTTACGTAGATTATTTCCTTTCGTTTTCAATATAGCAGACATTGACATACCGATAGTCGGAGCAGATTTCTTGTCTCATTTTGGTTTAGTTGTTGATCTTAAAGGAGCTCGAATAATTGATAACAAGACTAATTTGTCAGTTAATTGTTTTATTAAAAATAGTCCTTTAGACAATTATAGATTAGATTCACTTAAATTATTTCCTTTGACAGATAAATATAACAAATTACTTTTACAATTTCCTAATCTAATTAGTTCACCAGATTACAATTTACCTATTAAACATTCTATTGTACATCATATAGTTACTGAAGGTCATTTATCTTTTTCACGACCTCGTAGATTAGACAATCTTAAATTTAAAATAGCTCAAACAGAATTTAATAACATGGTAGAATTAGGTATCTGCAAACCATCATCTTCTCAAGTTTCCTCTCCACTCCATCTAGTGGCGAAAAAAGATAAGAATGACTGGAGACCTTGTGGAGATTATCGACAACTAAATACGATTACCATTCCAGACAGATATCCATTACCTCATATCCACGACTTTAGCTCTCAGTTGCACGGCTGCACTATTTTCTCCAAGGTTGATTTAGTGCGAGCGTACCATCAGATACCTGTCGCTGAAAATGACGTTTATAAGACAGCTATAACAACTCCATTCGGACTGTTTGAATTTTCCCGCATGCCTTTTGGTCTACGCAATGCTGGTCAAACTTTCCAACGTTTTATGAATGAAGTACTTGTCAATTTACCTTTCGTTTTCGTCTATTTGGATGATATATTAATCGCAAGTCAATCAGATGTACAACATTTGGAACATTTGGAAAAGGTTTTCAAGAGATTAGACACATACGGAATTAACATTAAACCATCTAAATGTATCTTAGGAGTTGACAATTTAACCTTTTTAGGTCATCACATCTCATCATCAGGTATTTTACCATCAACTGAGAGAGTTGAAGTCATTAATAATTTCCCTTTACCGACAACTCTCAAACAACTACAACGTTTCATAGGTATGGTGAATTTTTATCATCGTTTCATACCTCATTTTGCTGAAATATTACTTCCCCTATATTCTCTTTGTAACAGTTTATCTCATGATAAAATTACAAAGATAAATAGTTGGCCTGATCAATGTTTAGACGGATTTTCGAAAGCCAAAGACGCAATAAGTAATGCAGTAGTTTTAGCTCATCCTTGCAATAATGACGATACTATCTTATCTCTCTCAGTAGATTGTTCTAACCTTGCCATGGGTGCAGTTTTAGAGCAAAAAGATAATAAGGGATTTCTTGCTCCTTTAGCATTCTTTTCCCGTAAATTAACCACAGCACAAACCAATTATTCGATTTTTGACAAAGAACTTTTAGCATTATATACTGCAATTAAACATTTTAAGTTTATACTTGAAGGTCGAAAGTTTAATTGTTTTACAGATCACAAACCTTTAATCAACGCTTTATTCACAAAAGCAGAAAGATCTCCTCGTCAAATACGTCATTTAGAATACATAGCTCAATTTTCTTGTAAAATACAACATGTTAAAGGAAAACATAATGTAATAGCTGACAGCTTGTCACGTATTTACGACACTTCTTCCTTAAAACAAGATATTTTACCACTTCAACTTAAAAATTCTCCCTTCCTTAATGTTAACTTTGACCTAAAGTTGCTTAGTGAAGCTCAGGAGAAAGATTCAAATCTCAACTATTTATTGTCAGATAAATCATCACTAACTAAAACCAATTTCATTTTAAAAAAGATACAAATTCCAGATTCAAATGATTTTATTTGGTGTGATGTTTCTCGTGCAAAAGTCAGACCTTTTGTCCCACTTGTTTACAGACGAACGATATTCGATATTTTTCACAACTTATCTCATCCTGGTATTAAAGCCACTAGACTGTTGATTTCAAATAACTATTTTTGGCCGAAAATGAACACAGATTGCAATTTATGGTCAAAATCGTGCATTAACTGTCAAGCTGTCAAAGTCAGTCGACATACGCGAAGTGCTCTCGGGAACTTTTCCATTCCGAAAATCAGATTCGACCACATCCACATAGATTTGGTAGGACCATTACCTCCATCCAAAGGTAACTCTTACATTCTTACGGTGATTGAACGATTCACTAGGTGGCCGGAAGCGTACCCTCTTCGCGACATCACAGCAGAAACAGTTGCGCGTACTTTATTTCAAAACTTTGTTTGTCGATTCGGTGTTCCCTTGTCAGTAACGACTGATCAAGGAGTACAATTCGAGTCAAAATTATTTAATGAATTTGCAAAGTTTTTAGGTTTTCATAGAATACGTACAACTCCATATCACCCAGAAGGCAACTCTTTAATTGAAAGATTTCATCGCTCACTTAAAACTTCCTTGTTAGCTAGAGCCAATACATCCCATTGGACAGATGAATTACCCATCATTTTATTAGCATTTAGGACAACTCCCAAGGAAGATCTGCAATGTTCACCTGCTGAACTCATATATGGTCAAACCCTTCGTTTACCTGGCGAATTTTTCGTTGAATCGTATAATTCCCCAGATATTCCTTATTTCATTGACAAATTACGCATTTATTTTAATAATTTAAAATTTGTTCCTCCAACTTCGCATGGCAATTACAAAACTTTTGTTAGTTCAGATCTTGCCTCTTGCGATTTTATTTTCGTTCGCATTGAACGTTTAAAACGTTCATTTACTCCTTTATATGAAGGACCGTTTAAAGTTTTATCTCGTTCAGATAAGTTATTTACCTTTAAGAAAGGAGCCAAAGTCATAACTGTCAATATTGATAGGGTTAAACCGGCTTTTGTATTAGTTGACAGATGTGACACTTTGCCTACCCCGATTAAAAAAGTACGTTTTGCAATCGACACGTTGATTGATTGACTATTTTCTTTTTTAACGAGGGGGTGTATATAGCGACTATAGCGATATGGATCGAGTTTTCCTTTTTGTTTCTTAGCGACTCCATGGAAACTTCTCGCTTTTGGAAGTGAGTGAGTCGCTATAGTCGCTATAATACTCTTCGCATTTTGCTTGTAAATAATGTTAGTTTTTGGACATTCTAAATTTTGTGATACCAACTTTGTTGTGAAAAAAAATATGAAAAGAAAAAATGGAAAAAAAAACAACCACCATGTCAGAGATTCGAACACATGACCTTTGGATTGCAAGACAAAGCAAAACAATAAAAAAAATCAAAAACAAATTTATTCTAAATTAAATACACAAATGTTGACCCACTTATTCGGAGCCAGCCAGACATCCATGATGCAAATCACCGTGGCAATTGAAAGGCTGGTCGGAGCGGGGTCGGAAATGGAACATTAACCACAGTCTCCTTTCGCAAGATGGGCGAATTAAAAAGTATATAAGATAAAACATGTAAAAAAAATAAACTTAAAATAATTGGTATATAATGCAAAAGACGCTGGTGTAAATAAAATGTCACAGATATGGTTGGTCCGCACGAGAAAACTATTAACCCAAAAACCCATCCTAAGCTTTAGCCATTGGGCCATCACGCATGTAAAAATTGAATGTCTGTAATATACCGTGCGTGAATGGAACGCTAGACATGGGAAGTAAGAATTACAACATCGCGTGTGCCAGTTGACTAAAATGAAATAACAGAGCTGGGATACTTCGATACTTTAGTAGTCGAGTGCCGGCCGGCAGGCGGATTTTACTATTGCTAGGTTGTCACATCTCTCGCGCTACGTGGATGTACATGCCCATTTTGCAATTACACGCACTGTATATCATTACCGAATTATATTTCAACGGATTGGATATATTATTATGAATATATATTATATTAGTAAAGTGTATAAACAAAAAAAATTATAGAGAATAACATTTTCCAAGATTTCTATTTAAGCACAAGTGACAAAAATTATGAAAATTAATTTTTTTAATATAAATGATTAATAAGTTTTTTATTATACTCTTCGCAAAAACGAAGAGTGTATTGCATTCGATCGGCACATTTCTAAAACCATAAATATCGCTCGTAGAGGAAAAATTTTCATATCATTATGTTAGTGAACGAATTCTGAACAACTTTCAAAATGTCCGTCCGTACGTTCGTCTGTCCGTCCTCCGTCACGTTTCTTGTAAGCACGATAACTTAAGAAAAAGAAGTCCGATAGTATCGAAATTTGGAAAGTAAGTTAGTGTTAGTTAGAGGAAGAACGCCATTATTTTTTAAGAAAATCAATCGGTAAATAAGGAAGTTATTAATCATTTAATTTAAAGAAAAAATGTTTTCTTAATTTTTGTCGCTCGTACTTAAATAAAAATCTTACGAAATGTGATCTCTATAATATTTTTTTTGTTTATGCATTTTACTAATACATATTTTATAATAATAGATTTAATGAGTTGAAATATGACTCTCGAAAGACATTCAAATTTCGTAGCAATATGTAATGATCCAGTGGTTAATGTTTTGCCTTGCAATGGATCCTGTGTTCGAATCCCACACAGGTTGGATGTTTTTTTTCAATTTTTTTTCATATACTTTTTTTACAACAAAGTTGGTATTACAAAATTTAGGATGTCCAAAAACTAACATTATTTACAAGAAAACTTCGAAGAGTATAGAATGTGTAACAATTATATAAAAAGCTCAGTAAATTGGCGAAGAGTACGTTTTTAGCTTGTTTACTGACTGATTTTTTTCAAAAACCATCCTCTAGCTGATACTAACTTACTTTCCAAATTTCAATACAGTCGGACTTTTCTCTCTTAAGAAACGTGACGGACGGACGGACATTTTGAAAGTTGTTCAGAATTCGTTCACTAACATAATGATATGAAATTTTTTTCTCTACGAGCGATATTTACTGTTTTAGAAATGTGCCGATCAAATGCAATATGCTCTTCGTCAGTTATGACAAAACCTGCTCGTTAACGTTCGGAAAAAAATAGTTCTTGTGAGGCGCACAGGAAAACATTTAAAGAGGATCATGGATCATGCAAACTGTGTTTGCCATTTGTGGTTCTGGTGCTATGTCACCCCCCCTATATTTTATATAGACATGTTGCGATATCTAGCTAATATTATCTGCATCTGCAGAACCATTGAAGTGTTCTTTCCTAGAAAAAAATGTCTACGTATATCCCAGTGCTTTGGACATCAGTGAGATAAATGAAAATGAAATAGTGACTGTTATCTACGAATTTGAAATATTACGGAGAGGAAGATTCAAATTTTCTAATATGAATAAAAAATATCTTTAACATAAGTATTTTCTAAAGTTTAATTGACTTCAGGAGCATATATTAATATTGATAACGTACCATAAGGTGAACATATATGTTTTCTATATCCGTTTTAAGAGTAAATGTTACTTTTGCATGCCTTTTTACAGTTAATATTATAATTAGGTCTCATGGCACTCGTATGGATATGTGACAATGCAAAATTTTAGCGATTTTATACGATTTTTTTAAGTTGCTTAAATTCATGGATGGCTGGATAACGTCACTTTATTTATATTTTTATTATGTTCATTAATTTTTGAAAATTGACAATAACATATTTTTTCCCTTAGTTAAGTTGACAATTTAATATAATAATTAATTTTACTACACAATAAAATTAATAGAATGGTAAAACTTTTTTTTACATTTCAACAAATAAATATTTATTTTTTGTTCAGTTTTAGACGAGTTCAGCTACACATCAGCATTATGATATACCTATTAGTCTGGTATTGTCAGAAACTTGGAGAGAGACTACTTGAAAAAAAAAAAAAACTGTTCAGATACACGTCGACACTTTATATGCATGCAACATTGATCTCAAGTAGCCATTGTAATCAATTGTAATGATTAGGAAAACAAAACTAGATTAAACCAATCTAAAAATTTCGGTATCGTAGATCTCGAAAAATACCTGATTAATGATTATTTTGATGAGATCATTTTCTTGAAGAGGGTATTTAGCATATTTAATATTGTCTAGTATTGATTAGTGGTAATTGAGTTACGCGTTTAGTACAGGGTGTTTATTTTATGTGTTATTATTTTAAATCACTTTCTAAATCAATTAGTTTCCGTTAGCAAGCTCAACCATCAATTTGTAAGAGCTCAAAAACGTTTTAACTGGAGTTCCTCAAAGCTATGTATTAGACTCTCTATAGCCCAGTCGATGAAGGTATTTATCTACAAAAATTTGCATAATGAATAATTTTTTTTAATAAGTTCCTGAAAATGTATAGAATAATATCCTGAAAAGTTTACATTTCGCTCGAATGCAGCACATAAAAAAGAAGTCAAAAAAATATTTTTTCATTCATTTCTTCAAAATTTTGAAATTAAGTCAAGCTAGGAAAAAATAAAAAATACAGATGGATAGATCACGTATTTATGAACAAAAATATTGTAACAAAATTTATCGCCAAAGCTCACGGTTGTCCCGGAAAAAAATAGTCAAGTGTAAGGTTATAACTCGGAGCGAGATACATGCGTGCGTGCGCTTCAATACGCATGACTGTGACACCGACGCACTGAATTACATGTCACTAAATTGGAATTTGTTCAATCTATATGAGTGTTGGTTCATTTGAAAGATGGAAATTGTAGCTTGCTGATGCTTTTTTGTTTTAAACAGCACAAAGAATGGATGGGAAAAATATGCTTATATATATTATCACGCCCGAACCCAATCGTCGCAATAAAAAATATAGAAAAAAAAAACCCTTCAAAAAAATTCTTTCTTGATTGAGAACTGTTAAAAAGTGTACACTAGGGTGGCCCATCTTTTTCGAAATCGAAATTTTTTATTTCTCACCCCTGCAAATGGTTCCATTTGAAGAAAAAACAGTTCCCTCAAAATATTATTGAGGCAAATTGAAGGCAAGGGGTGCCGCAGAATGCATTACTATGCAATAATAAAAGTAAATGGAATTATTTACATTCTTTGGTTGATGCATTGTTTTTTTTTTTTTAATCAGCAACATTTATCTTTAGAATGACTAATCAAGTCATACAAATATCAAAGACATTATCTGTTGTGACTATGACATGTGTCATACTACTGTAAATTCGTAGTCTAAAGGTGGGTACTGATTTGAGCATTTCTATTCGCACGAACGGTTTACGCATAAAAATGATCAGATGAGTACTGACGCACGCATGTGTGCTTAGGTATTTTACCCGTACAAACAAGATCTGGCGGTTGTCGGTCTTTTTAAAAGAACAAAGGGTTTTCGTGCCCACAAAACGCTCAGTGTGGACGGTTATTTGCATTTACTAGCTAGTTTGTCACATGTTCATATAAACTATGAAACAAAAATGGAATGGAGCAATGAATTAGCGCCAATACTTTTTCAGATGACATGCGAATAAAATTTTGAAAGTGACCACTGTTTTTCTGTAGCCTCATGTCGCGTAATAAAGTTCTGCGACTGAATCACAAGACGTTTTCGAGGGTGGAGAATACGATGATGACAATATTTTCTGACCTACCCTCCAGCCACAATAAACCACCCCTTTTTTCGATTTTCCGGTGCTAGGCATTTTTTTATCGGTGGTCTTTCCGGTTTGGGGGTAGTCGTTGGAGAAAATATTGTCATCATCAACTTTTGGGCTTTTTGCCTTTTTCGCTTTACTAATCATAAGTCGTTTAATGCCCTCTTGATTTGGTGCTTTCCTATTCAAAGCTTTAACCGTTTCTCTTTTAGTGGTAACTGAAATATCGTCATCAAAGAAAGATAAGCCAACATTTACTGAATTAAGGTACCACAAATGGTTCACTATTTTCCTACTTGCGGCTTGAGATATTTCTTTGTCAATATTTTGATGAATTAATGAGTTCTTTACAAAAGTCTAAGTCATGAAGCGGTGCTTTACTAGCAAATGACGCTGTAAACCAGGCCTTTACGTAAACCTTTACAATAAAGAGACATATATCTTCAATACCTATTTTTTCTTTTTTAGTTAGTTGGAACTGATCTTGGAAAAAAAATATTTTTAGACAGTAAATGGCTTTGGCCATCAACGTGCATGATGAAATGCCCCTGGTTGATAGAATGTCGTGTGAGTGAGCTCTTCTTCAACAAAAAGTTTAGAAAGCATTAAAAATTCTTTATAATCATCACGAGGCTGTTGCAAAGTTAAAGCTGCATTTAGAAACTTTACAATTTCGGCTTTAACTGGTTGTAAAATGTGTTTAATTTTTGATACCTGAAATCCAGTTTTTAGTTTATTTTGATCTATTTTAGGCCAAAATTCCCTAAAACGTTTAAATAGTGGCACATTTGGACCAGATGAGGAAGGCATTTTTGTGTCAAACACACTTCTCAAAACCACTTCAAAAATATGATGTCTACAAGGAAAATATAGAATATCTCTTTCTAATTTTTGTTGCAATAGTGTGGCTGCCCCATTTATATAACCCATATTTGATGCTGTTGTATCACAACACAAAGCTATTACCTCTTCGTCCAAATTCCATTCACAAAGCACATCATAAACTGCTTCAGTCTGTTCTCTTCCAGTTGAATTGGGCAAAGCTGGTACTCCAAGTAGTTGTTCAATATTTCCACTAGTAACTAAGATAGCAAGTCTATCGATATTTCCCATTCCAGTGAGAGAAGGTAAAAGTTTTCCATCCCAATGGATGACTGGGGCCGGCAATTCAGAATTACCGAAAGCAGTTTTTAATATTTCAGCTCTTTCTTCGCGGATGCGTTGTCTAGAGCGCTGAAGTGTGGTTCTGCTGATGGACAAAGATGTGGTGTCATGTCCTAGTGCTTCTGCTACTGCCGTCAAAATATGGACTCCATACCTGTCGCTTATTTTGCAAGCATCAAATGCAGCGGCTATTTTTGGTGTGATGATGTTACATGTTCCATACAATCTCCTCTTTTTTGGCTGTGACGGGCCAGGATGGTCTTGTAACAACTCTTCTTGGGCTTCGATTATTTCATCTTCATTTTCATTGGAGTCGGCTGAATTACTACTTGATGATGGACAGGTGACTGTTTCCTCTAATCTAGCTTTTTCTTGTTGACTTCGTTGCATTCGTTCGGATAATTTCTGTAATTTCTCCTCAGTTGATTTTTCTTGAGAAGCAAATTGGTAATCAATACCATGCATAAATCCAGGACGTCCCTTTTTTCTTTGGTTAATTAAAAACTGCTTATCTTCATCTATTTTCATCAACTCCAATGCATTTGCATGAGAAATGTCAAAAAGATCGTCCAATTTTTCAACGAAATTTTTTTCTTTATCTCCCGCACTGGCCCTTTTAGCCGATTTTTGTAAGTTCCTCCACTCTGCATAAAGTTTATCTAGTTGTTTAACACAATGAAAATCCTGACGTGTCGGAATGCGAGCTTTATCCCTCTTTTATTGTTAATTTAGCACTTTCATGTACACTTAGCTTCACTTCACGAATGTTATAAAAGAGCACTTGTAATACTTATCTATTAGACGGCAATTTATTGCCAATGATTTGTGACGAATAGTGTCCAACTAAGTAAATGAAAGTATCCTTTCGTAAGGATCTAACATCAGCCATCGTTAAATGTTTTTTTAAAAAGGAACGTATGCTAGAACTTATAATGTCACCACTGTAAAACACAATTGCAAACTGACATAAAACCTACCGTAGGTGCATTATATTTCCAAACTTCCAAAACAAATAATTTCTAGGAAATAATTACACCAATAAAACATTATGAGAAAAGAGATAGATATTTGTATTTTAAGTAAAATTTAAGTGTATTACCGTAATAAAATGTTATCTACAAATTTCTACCTGAATGCGGCACGGGTTACCGTAATAAAATCTTATCTACAAATTTCTACCTGAATGCGGCACGGGTTACCGTTCACCGAATTATCTGAAACTTTGACATAAATTATTTCTAGTATAATAGTATATTTTCGTGGGGTGAGACTTAAAAAATACGCAAAAAAAATTCACCCCCTATAGAGATGGGCCACCCTAGTGTATACTTCATGATTATTATGGTTTATTAAGTTGTAGTAACGTGGATTCAAAAAAAGTACATCTCAAATCATTTTAATTTCCTTGCTTGATGATTTTCTTGATAAATGTATATATTGGAGGCTGTAACTTGCCGAGAAATTGACCCACTGGAAAAAATAAAATATCACTATCTCGGAAAAAAATTTATACTTTTCGAATATTCAAACACAAATTCGTTTACTTGTATGCATTTTCCCTAAAATATGATTAATCAGATCATGATAAGAAATTGCGATTTTCACGATCTTATCCTTATAACTATGAAAATATCTTTGATTGTTTTGAATATAAATTCTGGGACTTTTCCAATTAACAAATGTATAAGGAATCCATTGGAAATAGCTGAAATGTGGAGAGCTGTACATGTAATAAATACAATACAGTAAAGGCAAGTAAAAATTCATGTGAGCGATTCAGCAGCTGTGTGGTGTATGTGTATGCGTTCATAATTATATATTTTCCCTCCATACTCACCATTTATCCTCCTATTTACTAAGAAAAATGTTAAAAATGTGTAATCAGAAAGAGAAAGAAACTTTATTTTACTCGTTAGAACTGCTAAGAATTTTTAGAGGTTCCGTAGTAACCATTTAACCGTGTGCTTGGCCGCGCAGAGTGACAACGTTATTTCACTATTTTTTTTTCAGACTTAATTTAAAAATGTTGAAAAAATGGATGGAAAAAAATTTTCTGCATCCGAGTGGAATGTGAACTTTTCAGGTTATTATTCTATAAACTTTCACGAACTCGTTAAAAAAAAATTATTCATTTTGCAAGTTTTTGTAGGTTTCACTATAAAATGTTCTCTGTCGTCTGGGCTACTACTACATTTAATATATTCATTTGATGAGGCTCGTTTGCTAATTTTCTTTCTTAGTGTATCGTGGTATATAGACAATACTAAAATCTCCCTCTCTCTCTCTCTCATTATAATCAATTATAATTCGAATTTGACAGTATCGTAAAATGAAGCGAAGACTGGTTGATTGCACTGAATTTTACCAAAAATAATCTACGTCGGGACTACTTAACTGATTTGACATCTGTAACAAAGATTTGCACATTTTGAAGAAAGATAAAAAATAAGCTACATAAGATACATGCAAGTTAAAATTTACTATTAAGATTTTGCCATTCACTTTCCTTATTTAAATTTTAATGTAAATATGTTTTTTCTTTAATAATGAGGTGCTCGATTATTCGTCCAAGAACATAGAAAAAATATTGTTTGGTTTCACCATACAAAATACGAAAAATAAAGTAGTTATTAGAAGTTATCCACATTAAATTTAATGAAAAATTCTAGGTGTATGTGCAACTGGTTATTTCTCTACAAATAATGTTCGCTAAGTTAAATACACAGGCACATGAAATAAAAAAAGTGGTCTTTTTCTGGTGCTCCATTGGGTAACCCATATGTATTTTGACGAACACGAATCAGGTGTCCATTTAGCTCTATTGGCCATCATTTTTTTTGTAAATCGCGAAAATAACAAAAAAAAACTCATAATTTAGGTTATTTTCGCGATTTACTAAGAATTGATGGGTAACGGAGCTAAACGGACACTCGATTCGTATTTAGCATGTCGAAATACATAGTTGCACATTATAAACTAGATACCATATTATTGAGGCATACTCATGATGTGGTCAGACAAAAGTAGTTGCTTTAATAAATTTACGTTTTTAAAATATGCGGAATTTCATTTGATAAAACCCAGAGTTCCATAACTTTTAGTGACAGGAATTTCGATGTGGTTTACAAAGTTAGTTCTTTGTGAAACGTCAACCCAAGCCACAAAAAGTGTCATGATGAAAAATTGTAAGATTGTTCAATTTGTAATCGAATAGAATAACATTTTGTTTTATTATTAGTCCAATAAAGATATCATTTTTCAAAAAAATTTCTCTCGGCAAGCTGATTTTTTCAGGGTCGAGTATCCGACCAAAAAGTCACAGTCAACACCCCTTGTAGGGTGTTGCAATAGGGGTGGTTTTTTATTTTTTGTTTTTTTTTAAATTTTCTTTTTCCAGTTTGTACATAGTAATATTCTCTACAACTTTGCCTAATAAAATTTTTTTATAACTTTGATTTTTGACGGTCCAGCGCCCATTATATGGGAAAACATTCACCATATTTATTTATTGTATTTCTCGTCTCGTCTTCATGATCACAAGGTAGTAATCCCTTTCTACGCCATCGTCACCACACGTTTAAAGCAAGCTTTCCGCTCTTCTCCACCCCTAGAGCTGTCAGCCTCAACTGTCATTGTTTCTTTTGGTGTCACGCGTATCACACGTATTTTTATTTCAGCCAAAGAGAATAGTATATATTACTGTGAAAAATGGGAAAGCATTCTAAACGAAAGCATGAGTATTCAGATAGTTCTGATGAAGAAGAGTATAAAATTAATAAACGATTGAAGAAAATGAAGGAAAAAATTAGAAAACTTGAAAATAAATGTCAGAAGAATCAAACATCAAAGTCAGACCGCCAACCACGATATGATTCACTATCGCTGGTAAACACCGGTTCTTCCAGGCAACAAAGTCCACTGTTTGATTCGAATGGAGAAAATCACCGTGAGCACATACTTATGGTGAAAAATTACCATAATATGGCAATTTTCTGATTTCAAATAATATCTGAAATCTGTCATACATTATCTAATGATAATCGTTCCTCAAGGTGTTCTATAGTCGGAAGGATAATAGTACCTACTAAGAAATGTCATAATATGACAGTTTTCCTTTGTCAAGTAATGTTTGGAAACTTCAAAATAATCGAATGATAATTATTTTTTCTCAATATTTGGAAGAACAATGGTACATCAATTAAAACATGTCATAATATGGCAGTTTTATTTTTCTAATACTGAAAAAGTCGTAAATTATTATATGATGATAATTTGCTTTTTATTAATTGAACAAATCACCAAAGATAGATAAATCTGGTGGGAATGTGAAAGTGTCACAGATGATAAAAATTAATATTAACATTTTTCATAAGAAAATTATTTCACTGACTGTGGGTTTTTCTTTTTTCTTAGACGAATCGTCTATTCACGATGAGCCCATTATTATTAACTATCTGTAGGAACCTGCAAATCAAGAAAGTCTACCTACTGTAAGCCAAAAGTTGGATGAAAACATCCTGAAAGTTCTAGGAGAAATTCAAGAAAACAATATTGTAGGTGACAACATACACAACGATTTGGCAATAAGATGGGAGATGGTATTAAAAATGGGTCTTAGCATTGAACAACGAGTAAGTCTAATGAAGAAATATTCCCCAATAAATAATTGTAAGATGGTTGAGGCGCCAAAACTAAACTCAGAGGTGGCAGCATCACTCAATGAAACTTGCCTCCGCAGAGATCATCGATTAATAGATTCACAGAATCAGTTGGGTACAAGCCTAGTGGCTATTGGAAAAGTTCTTACTTCCCTTCTAGAAAAGGAGGGAGGGGGAGAGGTAGCCCATATTGAGGCGTTAAGTGATGCAGCGAGCTTAATTGCGGACGTACATCATTCGGAATCCGATTGGCGAAGCGCTCTAATCACAGCAAATGTAAATCCAAGTTTTAAAGACACTTTAGGCACCATGGCAGATGAGGGCTTACTGTTTGGCCAAAATTTGGATGAACGGGTTAAAGCCAAGAAGGCTTTAGACAAATCATCCGCCGAGCTAAAGCAGCCAATGAAAGTGAAGAAAACCATCACAAAAGATGTAAAAACTAAACCTTTAAACTTCAAAAGTCCATTTTGGCAGAACTATCGCCAAGGTGGACGAACCATGCCTCGAAAGGAGACCAATCAGCAGAGAAGGAGCTTCCAAACGTCTCATCGTTACAAACCGTTATATCAGAACCGGAGGAAGCAAGAGGAGCCCAGGAATTAAATGTAAGATATGCTGGTAGACTAGAATGGTATCGTTGTAATTGGCAAAAAATTACCCTCGATGTTAAAATTTTATCTTGGATATCGGAATACAGAATAATATCCTGTACAACTATACGCTCCATTGGAACCAAAATGGTCTCCGTGGGAATTTGATTCTATTAAAATGTCGCTTACTGCTATACAAGAATGTCATGAAACGAGCAATCAGTTTTTGTTAAATATATTTTTAGCCCCAAAACCAGATGGTTCACAAAGAATGATTTTAAACCTAAAATCTCTAAAGAAATTCTTGATGGCAGGTCATTTTAAGATAGAAGATCATAGATCGGTGTCTAGGATTATAACAAAGAATTGTTTCATGGCCACTATAGACCTTAAAGATGCATATTTTTTAATTCCAATAGAATCATCTTGCAAACAATTCTTAAGATTTAAATTTAACAAAATTTTGTATGAATTTAACTGCATGCCTTTTGGCCTATGTGTAGCACCGTTAGTGTTTACAAAATTGATGAAACCAGTTGTAGCATATTTGCGTAGCAGAGATTTAGATGATTTCTTATTATTTGGGTCCTCATATGAAAAATGTTTAATGAATGTTAATACTACATGCGAACTTCTGGAGGACCTTGGCTTTATTATTAATAAAAAGAAAAGTATCTTAATTCCTAACCAAAAGTGTAAATATTTGGGATTTAATTATAATTCAGTATCATGGAAAATATCACTTCCAGCTGAAAAAACAGTAAAATTACTGCAATTGTTGAAGAAATTTCATTTAACCAGTTTCTGTCAAATTCGCGTTTTTGCTAGATTTATAGGACTTTTAGTATCAGTCTGCCCTGCAATAAAATATGGCTGGTTGTATACCAAGATCTTTGAGAGAACAAAGTTTTTAGCTTTGAAAAAGTCTCATAATAATTATGATGCTGGGATGATTGTTCCTCCTGCATTGTCAGATGATTTTGTATGGTGGAAAAATAGAATTTTAACTTCTGATAATCCAATTAGGATCGCCTGCTATAAATTAGAGATTTTCTCTGACGCATCATTGACCGGATGGGGGATTTTTTGTAAGAACAAGAGAGCTCACGGTCTTTGGAATGTCGATGAAAAAATAAAAATTACATATAAATCAACTTGAACTATTGGCCGAGTTTTTTTGGTGTTTTGCTAAAGAAATGCGGAACTGCAACATTTTATGTCGAATTGATAACACTACAGCTATTTCCTATATAAACCGTATGGGCGGTATACAGTACCAAAACCTGAACAATATATCGAAAGAAATTTGGCAATGGTGCGAGAAACGTAATCTTTGGATTTTCGCGTCGTATATAAAATCGTCAGAAAATGCGGAAGCAGATGAAGCATCACGAATGTTAAAGCCCGAAACAGAGTGGGAAATCGCTGAATATGCCTTTGAAGTTATCAGCTCCAATTTTTCACCTCTGGAAATAAATCTTTTTGCTACCAGAAATAATAGAAAGTGTGAGAAGTTTATTTCTTGGGTTAGGGATCCAGAGGCGTACGCTGTAGATGCTTTCACGCAAAAATGGAATGAATATTTTTTTTATGCCTTTCACTATTTTCAGTTTTGCAAAAAATTATTTCAGACAATGCAGAAGGAGTAGTTGTAGTTCCTTTCTGGACCTCTCAACCTTGGTATCCGATATTTACATCTCTGTTAGTTAAAGAACCTTTATATTTTGAAGCAAATATCAATTTATTACTTTCTCCTGATAGATTGCCGCACAAGCTATGGAAGATTTCCCTGGCGGTAGGTCACTTATCTGCCAAGCGTTCCATATGAGAAATATTCCTAAAGCATCAGTTGAGATTCTGATATCATCCCTGAAACCCTGCACCATTAAGTAATATAATAGTCCATTAAAACATTGGTGGTCCTTCTGTCAAGCTAATTCTGTTGATATATTTTCAAAATCAATTCCACTTATTCTTACATTTCTCTCTGAACAATTTAGAAAAGGAGCCTCTTATGGGACATTAAATTCAGCTCGTTCAGCAATATAATTACTTACATCTCCGGAAGTGGGAGAGAATTCCGATATTAAGAGGTTTTTTAGGGGCGTTTTCAAACAGCACATCGTGTTCAAATTCTTTCGCTAATTGACATAAGAAATATTAAGATGGCCAAAGAAGGAATAGAAATAAAAATTCCAGATCAAATAAAGACATCAGAAATTAATAGATACCAACCCTTATTGGTTGCCATTCTTTACAGAAAATCTCAAAGTTTGTGCTGCGACAATACTAATTTATTATTTAGATATAACGAAGCAGTGCAGGAAAAATGGAATGAACCAGCTTTTCTTGACATTCAAAAAACCTTATCGGGAAGCCTCCAAGCAATCAGTCAGTAGATGGATTAAGACCACATTAAAGAATAGTGGGATTGATACGAATACTTTTTCGGCGCATAGTACACGCCATGCATCAACTTTGGCGGCAGCTAGGAAGGGCGTTAATCTCGCGACTATCATGGACACAGCGGGTTGGACTAAAAAATCCTCGACATTCAGAATTTTTTATGACAAACCTTTAGGTAACAGGGATGCTTTTGTCAAAGCAATTTTGGAAAAATAGACATACTTATATAAATATATTTTCTTGTTATTGTTTCGTTTTGTATTGAAAATAAAAATACATAATACTTGTTACTTAATAAATCCTATTAAGGTAATAATTGTTGCAACTTGCTTTAAACATCTACCTTGTGATCATGAAGACGAGACGAGAAATACAATTATTAAATCAAACGAACTTACCTTAAGTGAAGTTCTATTGTAATTGTATGAATCGTCTCGTCTGAATAGATCACACCCTCCCATATCCCCTTTTGTTTTATGTTCCATAACTGCCCCTTTTTTAAGTTGCAACAATAGGTACACTTTAAAAACAATGACAGTTGAGGCTGACAGCTCTAGGGGTGGAGAAGAGCGGAAAGCTTGCTTTAAACGTGTGGTGACGATGGCGTAGAAAGGGATTACTACCTTGTGATCTATTCAGACGAGACGATTCATACAATTACAATCGAACTTCACTTAAGGTAAGTTCGTTTGATTTAATAATTATGGTTCAGGAAATATACAAACAAAAGGCTGAATAGCTGGTTTTTGCAGGGTTGATTGAGAACTGTCTCCTGAATCTCCAACCAATTTTTTTTCAGCCTTTTGTTTGTATGTTTCCTGAACCATAGTAAATAAATATGGTGAATGTTTTCCCACATAATGGGCGCTGGACCGTCAAAAATCAAAGTTACAAAAAAATTTTATTAGGCAAAGTTGTAGAGATATTACTATGTACAAGCTGAAAAAGAAAATTTCAAAAAAAAACAAAAATAAAAAACCACCCCTATTGCAACAGCCTACAAGGGGTGTGGACTGTGACTTTTTGGTCGGATACTCGGGAGACACCCCTCCATCGACCCTGAAAAAATCAGCTGGCCGGGTATTATTTGTGAGCACCCCCTATAGAGAAGGTCGACTTTTACTGTATTATATACAGTGTGGGGCAATAGTGCGTCAGACTTCGATATCTCGTGTTCTACGATAGCTAGAAATTAAAAAAAATACAAGTAAAGTAGATAAAAAAGTATAAAACCAGAAATTATTTTCGAATATACAGAGCGAGCCAAGGCGAAATTACAGGACCAAGTGCCTTTTTATAAATGGAATGCTATGTATATCAGTATATTTTTTGAAGCCTCTTTCTAGACTCTATTCATTCCTATAGTATTATTATTGACTATCTCCCAACCACTTGGATGTAATGAATTTTTTTGTCGAAATAATGCCATCTGCCGATGCATATTGAAAAAATCACCAAAGTCACAATTATGGGTTTTAAGAGAAACTTATGTGAATGCTAGTTACGAGACATCTAATTAATGTTTTTGAATCATTTTGACTTCCTAAAAATGTACAGGGTGGCCAAAAATTATTTGTCAATTAAGAAATTTCTCAATTTTTTCAAATGGAACATCCTGTATATTTTTGGACGATGTGCAGTAGAACTGAAAAAAACATTTTTTGTAAGTACTTTCCTATGCCTAATTGCATTTTCGTCTTATTGAGCAATAAGTGCGAAATTCAAGAATAAACAAAAAAATAGAGGTTTCTTCAAATAATTTATTAGAAAAAATTATAGTGTGCTCCACATGTTGCCCATTCTGATTGACACATGTCCTTATGCAATTTTGAAATGAGGCCATTTAGTGGGTATATTCGAAAATAATTTCCGGTGTTAGACTTTTTTTTTTATCTAGTTTACTTGTATTTTTTTTTAATTTAGAACCTGAGATATCGAAGTCCGACGCACTATTGCCCCACCCTGTATATTATGTCATAGCGTCATATTTTGCTTCACTTATAGGTAATTTGTTTATCACACACCATGTATCAATAGATCAATATTACTTTGCAATTCACAGCAATCATTTTCATACACAACCTTACAAAGGAGTTAACAGTAAGACTGTCTACTATGTCGTGGTCCTAATTTTGAACTTTGGGGGATCCAGACGTAGCTAAAATTTCGATAGATCTAGCACCATGGTATACAACATACTGCTTTCTATCAGTTAGATAGGGTTTAAAAAATGCAATAAAGTTATCCGAAAAACTATAAAACTCAAATTTGTCTAAGAAGGTATTGTGTGTCAGTCCATCGAAGGTTTAGAAACGTCGTAAGATATAACGTTTGTGATATTATGAAGTAAAAAAAAATTTTTGAGGCCTTTGATTCTTGTACACACACTAAATCACAATTTTATTTTTTTCACCGCCTTCAATAATAGGTGGGGTGGCAATGGGGGTGGTTAATGCCAAACATTTTTTTGAGATCTTAGCTTCTCTTATACGTACATACTAAATACTAATTTTATGGACTCTTACTTGCTCGATTTGCGCCCATTTACTCCAATTTACCCCCCAACCCTTCAACGGAATAATATCAAAATATAATCTAGTTCCAGATCTCGTTGACATACATTAACGTACATACATTTATCAAATTTCAAGTAAATATCTTAAATGGTTCCAGAGTAATCGTGCGCACAAAAAAAGTTACAGACAGACCGACAGACAGACAGAAAATTATTTTTCTGCTCAAGATTAACATCTTGACGTTTTATGACATTCTAGACGTATTTGGACAATAAAAATTTTCAATTTTTTTTGCGTTACTATGCTTCCACATCCAGTTGAAGTATAGTACACGTTGAGTTATTGATAATTGATGCCTTACAGGGTTAAAAAAAAATGGTGTAAGGGCTTTAGTAAAATTATTTATTATTACTATCGGATAGTAGTTATAAATTTATTATGCGAGTTCCATACTATTTAGAATAAAAAAATGCACCATTTTAAATCGGACTCTGGGCTAGAACCATAACTAATTTATCTTGAATACCTACATTAATATTATTTTAAGATAATGCTCTTTGATTTCCTTTTTTAGATAACGAATGTTTTTTATTTGTCTGGAAGCTTGAGAATTTCTCAGTTAATTTTTAAATGACATTTTGACACGAACGCGATAAGCTAAAAGGGATCAGCTTTCTCGATAAGACCCTTACCGTCTTTCAAGGGGTATTTGGAATTATTTTTATCGTGATTTATACATTGTGCGCTTATTAATGCATACTTTTATCTAAATATTTTTAAGAGGCTAACTTAACGATACTGGTTATGCTCCTTTAATCAAATGAAAACGCTGGAAAGATAAACTTCTCATTTCGGTTCTCAGACATCAGTTCACAAAATCTGTGTCAAGGAGATAAGCAATTTGATTTATGTTGTATTTACATATAATTAATAACGAGTAGAGTTGTAGTGGGGCGGACTGCGAATACTAGCCTATTTCTAGTGTTTAAACAGTCGTTTAGAAATGAAAAATCGCTCCACCAACCTTGAAATTAACTGAAAATTGGTACAAATGTAACTTATCTATAGAGAACAAAAACAGAAAAAAATTGTTCAGGAAATCCTCTGTGCAGTTATCGAGTACAACCCCCCAAATGGAGGGTCGTTTCACTATCTTGGAAACATAGGCTCCCTCAAAAATGATGACTCTCTCCTCCATTTTGGAATGAAGGGAATATTTCTTTCATCTGCCCTGTTCCAATAAAAGAGAAAATACACTCCAAAGCAATAATAAATCTCAACTCGATCTGCCAAACTTGGAACTAGGCACCTTCAAACACTACAAATTGTTTTTATTTTTCCTCTCTAATATTTAAAAAAAAGAAGTATTAAAAAAATCATATACAGTATTTCCCATGCGAGCGTAGAGGCGACTTCAATGTGAATATCAGTCGATATTCCGTTGAAGCAACGTCGAGCGCGGTTAGTACTTGGATGGGCTCCCATCTTGGGAAATACAGTGTTCTCGTCCCACCTTCTAGAGGCTTGTATATCAGTGTATACTCGGAAGTTACGTAATTTCAGACGAGGATTACGTAGTGGATATACCATCCTTCGGAGGGGATGTAAAGCAGGCGGTCCCTTGTCTATTAAATGTTAGGCAAGTAAAAGATCCCTACTCTTCTTAAGGGAAGAGGTTCGGCAAAATTTCCAGGTTGGGGGTAGCTCGTCTCCTGGCGTCGGCGATAGGCCCTGGTAGCGGAAATAGGCCGACGTTAAATAGTAAAAAAAAAAAAAGTATTTCCCATGACATGACAAAAATATAATGATTAAAAATAACTTCACCACACTTCAGTCATTACTTAGTCAACAACAAACATTTGTAAGTTATATTAAGACAATTTTCTAATTAAAGCTGTCATGAACATAATACAATAAAGGAACTTTATTATGATATGCAATATCCAATAGGTGGAAGGCAACAAACACATAAACCTTATACTCAAAAATTATCCAAGGAATAATTTCATTTAGAGGTAATTAATCGGAGTCACTATTATCTTCTTCTATTTCTTGTTCTGCTTTTTCATCTTCTGCTCCGTCTTCATTGATAATTTTGTCGCAATTTATACATGTGAAAAATTCTATACAATCTACCTTTGCTTTGTAACAAGAACACCGTTTTGTTTTGCACTTCGTCTTACAGAAGCGGTCTAGAAGTTGATCTGGTGGTGCAGGTTCTGAACTTCAATATATATGAAGCTCGTTATTGATATTGATCCAGCATATACCATCCAGTGTGGGAGCTTCGATACATGGTTCGTTACATCTACAAACTATTGCGAAATAGTCATTAGTTCTCAGAGTATGCTTCATTAGCGCATCTCTATTTTCTTTGTCTTCAAATGCATTCGGTTAAAAATTGACATTTTCCCTCTAAAACTTACCTGAGATGGTTATTGCATCAATTTTCGGAGAATCTGAATTATCAACTTCAAGTCCATACATATCCGAGATACATAAAAAGTTTATATAAAATTTTAATATTAGGTTTTGGTCATGTTTTTCGGAATTCAACGCATTAGATTGTTACCAGCAGCGAGAACCACATGGTGCATAGTATAGAAATATGGCATGGAAAGTGTAGATGCTTGTGAGATGCGTTGCACCATTGCGTATTGCGTCATGATATGGAGTGTTTATGATCCACTTTCTGTGTTTTTCTCCAAAGGCTGTTCTTCTAAGTCTTCTGTTTCCTCAGTTTCTGATTCCGGCAACGCATATATACTTACAGTTTCCTTACGGTATTCCTTTTTTACTGTCTGTTTTCAATGAGCTTGATCGTTATGGTTTGTTCATGATCTTCTCCATCACATGTGTGGCGTGGATTACAAATTTTTGGTCTGTTGCTGTTCAGTAACTATGTTTTGTCCCTTATTTGGACATGTTCCAGATACTTTTTTGGATATGTTTCAATCATTTTGGTATTGCTTTCCCTCCTCATAATATTGGACCATGTCCCTTTAAGCTCTTTTCTTCTAGCTCTTGTTGTCGCTTTTGTCGCTTATGTCATCATTGGCATTTAATAACTGTGTAATTGTGTATATTCTCTTGATAAGGCTAAATGAAGGATTATTTTTTCGATGAAAGGTAAAATTTCCCTTGCAGTTGTGTTAATCCATACCTATACAGTTTCTTTCCTTTGGTTCGTCAGATATGTTTCTATATATTTCAATTTGTTCGGCATTCTTTGGTAATCGCTTATTTTGTATTCTTTTCCACCGACAGAGATCCTTTCTTGAAGTTTATACTCAGTCTAGGTGTGTCCACATGCGGCTTGCTTCATGTTTTCTAGATAGTCGACAATATCCTACTTTCCTTTGTGCTGATTAGAAGATCATTGGTAAACGTTAGTATGAATGAGGTGTCCAATATTTCTGTGTTAGCTTGTATCGCTTGCTATAAGACCATGAATAGACGATTCTATCTGACTGCATGTCAAGTAGTTTTATTACTGGTACCATAACTCTTTTGTACAGCCACGGCCTCATTATTAGTTGTAGTTTCATCAAAGCTGATTATAGCAGAGTTAAATACACGGTGGTTAAGTTGCTGGTTATTAGAAAATATTTTAAATACAATAAGAAATATCTCGCTTAACAAAAAGTGAATAATTTTAAACCTGGAGAAGATTTGATGTGATAACTAATCTGGAATTTTTGCAGTACAAACCAAAATACAGTATACTTTGCTCCATTAACGTCAGATTCATCTGGAGAAGTTTAAAATTGAAAATTTATAGTTATCTCCATAATTCCACCTTAGTTAATGAAAGCTTGTCGAACTTAGTAGAGAGTTTTGGTGTTTAATAAAATAATTAAGGTGTAACTATTAAGCAATGATGAATTGTTGTTAAAAAGTGAGATGAGAACATTAACAAAATATTAAAATACTTTTCCGTAAATGTCGTGTTTGCGACCTTTTGATTTTCCTGTCACTTTCTAGAAGTGATAAAGGGTGCTGTCTTGCAAATACTAGTAAAGAAGTTGATTGATTTTAATTCCTTTCATAACTTATTGCAGTTTTTATAATAGGACCAATTCTATCGAAATAGCTGGCGTTCCTCATTGATCCGTTTTGAGACTTCTTTAAAAAAAATCATTAATGATATTGTTGATAGCTTGATAGTACACTGCCTGTTGTATGCCGACGATGATTTTTTTTTTGTAGAGTTGCAAGTATCGATGACTGGTGTTTAAATAATAATTTACCTATAAATATCCAGAAATGTAACGCAATGTCTTTCTTAGTCTGTCAAAAAATTCTTGATCCACTCTGATTACACAGCTCCACAAAATAAAAAAAGTGGTCTGTCTTGGAACTTCATTGTATTTCGACCTGCTGAAGACATATGTATGTTTAGTTCCACCATCCACCATTTTTCTGTAAATTGCGAAAATAACCTAAAAAAGCCCTCATAATTTAGGTTATTTTCGGGATTTATTAAAAATTGGTGAGTGATGGAGCTAAATGGACTCCTGATTCGTGTTCAACACATCGAAATACATAGAGGTTGCCCAATGTAGTCCTCCGCGAGATCTTTAATTTTTGATTTAACTTTTTTCTCGTCAAGTCAATAACATCAAAGTTATCGCGGAAAAACGTATTTTTGTCAAAAAATTTTTTTTTAAAAAGTTGGTTTCATTTCAAAACCAGATCCGCTCCGCTATATTACCATGAACTAACTTTTAGGCACTAAAAATAATGAAAAAGAAAGTACAGTTTTTTAACAGTCTCAGAAAAAAGATATTTATTTTTAACTAACATGTGTAACAATTATAATAATTTCTAATTTCAGTTGCTCCATTGACATTAGGTCCTACAATATCCAATCAACTGAAAAGTTGAATTTTTAAGTGATATATTTATACGTTCCTTTATTGTATGTTATTTTTTATCTTCTTCTGAGTTGTACATTTATATTTAATATTTTTCCTGTGTTGTATTTTTTTAATGAAATGTGTTCTTTATTATATATATATTTTTTACTGTAAATGGATCTATCGATCTGTAAAATAGTCTAAATAAACAAACAAAAAATAAATGAATAAAAGAAAATGATTAATAAATTTTATTTACCAGCATGATTTTTCATGCCGATGCCGTTAAAATATTGAAGAAACACTTTTTAGCACAGTCGACGTAGGTATTTACCCACAAGAAGTTGCATACTGTGTAAACTTTTTTTAATGAGTTCCTGAAAGTGTGTAGAATAATATCCTGAAAAGTTTACATTTCGCTCGGGTGCAGAATTTTTTTCATCCATTTTTTCAAAATTTTGAAATTAAATCAAGCTAGGAAAAAATAAAAAATACCGATGGGTAGATCACGTATTTATAAACAAAAAATATCGTAACAAAATGTATCGTTAAAGTCACGGTCTTCCCGGAAAAAAATAGTCAAGTGTAACGTTATAACTCGGAGTGAGATCCATGCGTGCACGCGCTTGAATACGCATGACTGTGACACCGACGCACTGAATAACATGTTACTAAATCAGAATTTGTTCAATCTATATGAGTGTTGGTTCATTTAAAAGATGGAAATTGTAGCTTTCTGATTCTTTTTTGTTCATGAAACAACTGCCATACAATGGTTCGGACAAATGACGGAAACCAGACAAAAGAACAGAGGAGTTAAATAAGGATGCCCCCTATCCTCCCGACTATTCACCACGGTCCTAGACCAAGCGATACAAAACACAATAAGGGAAACACCAAATTTTAACGAAGACACGGAAACACTGAGAACCCCAATCGTATTAGCTTACGCCGATGACCTCCTAATCGTCGCAGAAGAAGAGCAACAAATTCTCAACTTCCTAGAAAACATGAAACCGCATTTGGACACATCTGGGTTGAAAATAAATTTCAAAAAATGTCTAATAATGGAGCGAGACCCATCAACAAAAGAAAGTCGGATCAGTGGAGAAGAACACAAAATAGGTGACTACTACCTAAGAACAACGAACAAAATGAAATACCTAGGAACATATCTGACGAACCAACTGAAAAGGAGAGAAACAGTAAAGGAGAGAATAAAAACAGCATACAGAGTCACAAGAGCAATTATACCGTTCATTGAGAAAAACAAACTATCATGGGGCCTGGCCAAACGGCTATACATAGCCATCATACTGCCAACAATGACATATGGAGTTAAAAATGCGGCAACAACAAAAGCCAACAGAAGAAGTTTGAGAAGAGCTGAAAGAGACATCATCCAATTACTCAGAAAAACAACAGGGCAAAAACGACATAAAACATCAACACTACTAGAAGGGAAGACAATCACAAAAAGGATAGAAATGTACGCAATGAAGTACTGGGGACACGTCCAAAGAAGGGAACCAACACACCTACTGAAGAAAGCACTAACACTGAATAGCAGCAAACTTAAAATTGGGAGACCATGTTACACGTGGAAAACAACAATCGAGAGGATCATGAACAAACTGGGAAAGGACCAAACATACTGGGAAAGAATGAATTTCACAAAGATATCGGGGCGATATATACTCTACCAGAATCAGAAACGGAGGAATCAGAAGTCTCAGAAGAAGAAGAAGACCTGTAGAAACAGAAGTACAAAAAAATAGGAGCACAAATAGCAGCGACACAACGCGGCAACATATCTCACAAGAAGACCCAGAATAGGCAGAAGCCCAGAACCAAAAATACAAAAAAAGGGGGCTTAAACGCTCCCTCACGACATAATGCGGTAACGCATCTCACAAATACCTACACCTCCCATCCCACATTCCTTTACCATGCGCCATGTGGCTCTTGCTGCTGGCAACAAGCATGACCTTAGTCCAACCTAACGTGGACGTAGCAGGCCCAGCTGTATAACTTGGGAGTGGCAGCAATGCCTACCGCACGCTGGTAAATCAATCAAATCAATCAAACAATACAAACAAAGGATGGATGGGAAAAATATACTTATATATATTATCACGCCCCAACTCAATCGTGGCAATAAACAATATAGAAAAAAAAATAAAAGCCCTTCAAAAAATTCTTTCTTTATTGAGAACCGTTGAAAAGTATGTGCACTTCATGATTATTATGGTTTATTACGTTGTAGTAACGGGGATTAAAAAAAAGTACATCTCAAATCATTTTAATTTCCTTGCTTGATGATTTTTTTGATAAATATATGTAACTGTAACTTGCCGAGAAATTGACCCATTGGAAAAAATAAAATATCACTATTTCCAAAAAAATGTATATTTTTCGAATGTTCAAACACAAAATCGTTTACTTGAATGTATTTTTTCGAAAATATGATCAATCAGATCATGATAAGAAATTGCGATTTTCACGATCTTATCCTTATAACTTTGAAAATATCTTTGATTGTTTTGAATACAAATTCTGGAACTTTTCCAATACATTAACAAATGTATAAGGAATCCATTGGATATAGCGGAAATGTGGATAGGTGTACCTGTAATAAATACAATACAGTAAAGGCACGTAAAAATTCATGTGAGCGATTCAGCGGCTATGTGTGGTGTCTGTGTATGCGTTGATAATTATATATTTTCGCTCCATACTCAGTATTTATCCTCCTATTCACTAAAAAAAATGTTTAAAACGTGTAATCAGAAAGAGAAAAAAGCTTTATTTTACTCGATAGAACAGCTAAGAATTATTAGAGGTTCCACATATGCATTTAACCGTGCGCTAGCTGCGCAGAGTGACAAGGTTACTTCACTATTTTTTTTCTAGGAATACCGTGGCTTTAGCGATAAATTTTATTAGGATATTTTTTGTTCAGAAACACGTGGTCTATCCACCTGTATTTTTTAATTTTTTTTGCCCTGACTGAATTTTATAATTTTGAAAAAATTGGTAAAAAAATTTTTTTTTTCACTTTTTTTTATGTTCTGCATCCGAGCGGAATGTAAACTTTTCAGGATATTATTCTATACATTTTCACGAACTCATTAAAAAAAATTATTCAGTTTGCAACTTTTTGTGGGTTTCACTATTTATTTATTTATTTATTTATTTATTTATTTATTTATTTATTTGGTACACTATTCAACAGGTGAAACCCAATTACAGAATAGGAAAATACAAAATAATTCAATACTTATCTAAATTATGAACAAAAAGATATATACATATTATTTATATATCTGAATTAAACTAATAAACTAAACTAAATTAAACTAATACAATGCATTTGTCATATATAAAACAAAGTGAACGTCAGATGTACACTCTAAATTGAGTATAATAGTCCGCAAGTCAACAAGAAAGAACAAAAATATATTTAAGCTAGAGACAATTTTTTTATGTTTACAGCACTGCAGGTGAAAATATCTAAAGAAGTATCCAAATTATTATATATATTACACATTTGCTGAATACAAGAAAATTTCTTTACATTTGTTCTTGAAAATGGCAAGTAAAATAAATTGTTGTGCCTAGAGGCCGCCCTAGGAATTTGGAAATTAAGCATACTTAAAATTTCTCCACAGTCAATGTTACCATGTAAAATTTTATATAAGAAAATTAATTGTGATCGGTGTCTACGGTTTTCTAGACTGTCTAGGGAAAATTTAGAGAGTAATTCTTGATGTGGGTAACCAATAGCAGGATAGGTCCCATCAGTCTTAAAAGACGCATATTTCAGAAATCCACGTTGAAGTCTTTCCAAATTTTGTATGTGTACATTATAAACAGGACACCATACTATAAAATGTTCTCTGTCGTCTGGGCTATTCTTGTCTTTATTAACAGGTCTGACGACAGGGGGGGGGGAGTAGGCGGGGCTGCAGCCCCGAGGCCCGGCACCTTCACTGATAAATACATTTTTGTGTTGATTGTATTTCAAATTGTGTATTGACAATTATTATTTTTGATTTGTCCCAGCCGAAGGGGGCCCGCCAATTTGATTTTACCCCTGGGCCCGTACTGGCTCTCCATGGGCCTGTTTATAAAGATCTGAAATTGGTTATTGAAAACTTATTACAAATATTTGGCTTTTTAATGGCCGACTCTGACTTCCTGTTTAGGATCCTACAGTTTTATCTTTTAAGGCTTTACCGTTTTTAAAATTTAAATAAAACATTTTATATGAGTACGGCTTAAACAAAAATTGACACCGTGTGCTTGAAGAATGCCTTTCAAATCTACATATCACGTCCTTAACAGAGTGTTATGCAAAAAATACTTTCGTTCCTGTATGGGTTTAATGACAATATTAATATTAAGAAACCTTTTCTATATGTAATCATTGTACCATAAATC
The DNA here is from genome assembly GCA_936432065.2 of Rutpela maculata. Taxonomy (NCBI): domain Eukaryota; kingdom Metazoa; phylum Arthropoda; class Insecta; order Coleoptera; family Cerambycidae; genus Rutpela; species Rutpela maculata. The sequence continues at coordinate 111,432,416 of OW386290.2, forward strand.
CTGTTCAACATTTTATATGAGATTGTAAGATCTTATTTCGATATTAAATATCACGAATCACAGTAAAAATTATAACGGCTCAAACACGTGTGAGACAGTATATCGTATTTCATTATTATATACCGCCGTATAAAATTTTTTGTAAATGTACTTTCATTTTACGGAACAAAAGAATTACTAACTTTAAAATTTTACGACTCTATAAATAGATCATATTAGTCCAGAGGGTAAGAGAATCCACCTTGCATTTTATGCTCAAGCGTTGAAATTTGGTACACTTGTTCGTTAGAACCTACTCTTTGATATGAGAAATGTTGCCACGGTCGGGGTCCCCACGGGGGCCCGTTATAGGCGTGGTTGCCAACCTTCAGGGACAAATCCGCATTTTCACTTGTTTTGGAGGTATGTATCGTAGAGGGCTGAAATTTAATACACATGCGGCATTTGGGATGTTTAAGCTCACAAGCAAGTGTCCCAGTGCCCACGGCCCTTTTTTTTTCAAAATTGCGGCGAGGAAATGCACATAATAACGTTATTTTCCGAAAAAGTTTACTCTATCGCATTTTTTTGAGTGAGGTCTCGTTTCATATGTTTTTGAGGTCACTGATTTCGAAAACTCATGTTTTTAGTACGTGAGGTCGAAAATAATGACAGGGTGAATTACTATTAGAAAACGCGAGCAGATCCGAAGATCCGCAGTACTCAGGCCTATCGGCCTATTGTACATTCGCGACATTTCGGATCCCCTAGAAAAGACCAGTGCTCTCCACGAAGGAGAGCAGCCCTTTCCAGGGTAGATCCCGTAGTTCTTCCGGCTGTAGAAACTGCCTTCCGAAATACCTGTACCTTGACACTCCTATTGGCGCACAATGGCACAGGATATGAGTGATGGTTTCATCCTCCTCTCCACACATCCTACACCAACTGCATTGTATGCAGGTGCTTGTTCAGAGGACAGTGTCCTGTTATCAGGCCTACCATCCGCCTCAATCGCTCTACGGTGAAGTCAATCGAGGGCCCCTTTATATGGAGCCTCGACTGCCTCATTCCGGGGGCCTGAGCCCAATAGTCATTAAACTGAGCCATAGCCCAGTCTTGCAGCTCTGATTGTATCAGACTTCTTGGCAGACCGACGGTCTGCTTCTTCGTTGCCCTCGACTCCACTGTGTCCGGGCACCCATATAAGTTTAACTGAGTTGCGTTCACACAGCTCAGTCAGAATGTTTCGACGTTCAGCACAAGCTTAGAGGTCACCTTGTTTGATGCAAGAGCCCTCAAGGCTGCCTGACTGTCGCTACATATATAAATGTGCTTATTAACGAAGCCTCTCTTGTGGTTTTCACTTGCACACAGTAAAATGGCATATATCTCAGCCTGAAAAACACTAGGATACTTTCCAAGTGGCGCCGATATACGAGCCCTTGGCTTGCATCCGTGTAGACCAGCACCGGTTCCATCCTGAGTCTTCGATCCGTCTGTGTACCATTCCAGACCTCCGGGACTCGTCCCCAGTCGTTTCGACTAGGGAACACGACTTATATGGAATAGTGAATAGTGAACTCAAAGACGGGGAGACACCGGTCGTCCTCTGTCTGAGCAACGACCTGGTCCCTTATAGGTAGAGCTAGAGCCTTTGTGTGCCCCAGCCCTTGTCCCGTCGTGTTCCACATTCCACTTTTAAACAGTCTATTTGCTGCTTTCCTAGCTTCCAGTTCCACTTCGACATGCAAGGGAGTTAGTCCAAGGATGGTCTCCATTGCAGCCGTTGGGGTGGTCCTGATTGCTCCTATTATTCCTAGGCAAGCTAGCCTTTGAACTTGACACAGGAGAGCCCTAATTGTGGAGCGCTCCTAAGAGCGCCACCACACAAGAGCCGCATATGTTATGAGGGGTTTCACCATAACGGTGTACATCCAGAGGGTGGTCATTGGATTTATTCCCCACTTAAGACCGAAGATACTTTTGCACATCCATAGGGATGCGCAGGCTTTCCTCGCTTGAGTTTCCACGTGGTCCTTCCATGTTTGGAGTCTAGGGTTACTCCCAAGTACCTCACTGTACGGGAAAGACACAAACGTGTGCCCATGAGAGAAGGAAGCTGAAAATTGCTTGTCTTTCTCCTTTTAGTGAACAGCATTAGCTCTGTTTTGCCAGGGTTGACCGAGAGCCCGTGTCTGTTACACCATAACTGAATTATGTTAAGAGCCCTTTGCATGAGCCCTGCGATAGAAACTTCAAATTGGCCTCTTATCATGATAGCCAGATCGTTTGCATATGCTTGCGCATAGTAACCTGCTTCGTTCAATTCGACCAGTAGCCCGTCGAGCATGAGGTTCCACAATAGCGGGGACAGTACCCCACCCTGAGGACAACCTCGGCCCGCCTTGGCCCTAACCGAATCATTGCGAAGCGTGATTTCAATGTTGCGGGTGCTCAGCATGGACGATATCCACTTAATTATGGTGCCGTCCACGCCGCGGTCCGCAACTGCTTGACAGAGAGAATCGAAGGTTGGGTTGTTGAATGCTCCTTTGATATCCAAAAAAACTACCAATGCCAGTTCTTTCTGCTCTAGCGTCTTCTCAGCTCTAACAACGATCTGATGAAGAGCCGTCTCTGCAGATTTACCGGTTTGGTATGCATGTTGATTGGGATGAATTGGTGATGACACCAGTACCCCATCCTTTATGTACCTTTCTATTAACCTTTCCAATATCTTTAAAAGAAAGAAAGTCAGGCTTATCGGTCTAAATGCCTTAGTCTGGTCTTTGGTATAAAGACCACTTTTACTTCTCTCCAGGACACTGGTATGTATCCCAGAGCTAGGCAGGATCTAAGTAGATGATACAGGTGTCCCAATACAGGGTGAATAAATTAATATTAATATTATTTTTTTCTTTTTTAGTTCGTGAAACGAGCCCGTAGAGGTGGTTAAGGACAAGTTGTGGTCAATGTTGTCCACTGTTGCTGTCGTGAACAAGTTTCGGCGCAATTCCAGTGGGCACACCACGTCTTCTCTGTGGTGCAGTTCACATACATTATTCGTCTTTTCTGTAAGAATTCTTTGTAGCCGGCCGTATGAAAGTCCCAGGCGATAAGCAACTTCAACCAGATGCTTTTTCCTTGTTTCGCCATACAATTTGGCAGCAACATAAACGGGTACAGGATTTTCTCTACTTTTATCGTGCCGCTTAATAGATCCTTTCTTAGTCCTTTTCACGCCATGAAACATCTTCTGAATCGGCGATGCGTGACGCTGGCCCATTCAGTATCATTTTTAGAAGAGTAATGAGAGAGGTCGGCACACTGGACAACTGATTTTCTTTTGACATGTCACTGGAGTCTTTTGCTGAGATTTGTTGATTGATTTCTGTCTAACTATGTCAGCGGCCTGTGCCAAATGTATTCCCTCAGAATCAAATTATCGAACATCGTCCCGGATGGAAAAGTCTATATCCTTTCGAAATTTCACAAGGATATCCTGGCCCTGAGTCACAACATGTTCAAGTTCGGGACACTCTTGCAGTAGTCGCTCTCTCAACCTAGTAGAATGAACATCAGTAGAAGGTTGACCGTGTTCCGCCAGACGTTCTGAGTATTCTCGTGCCAGCTGCGCCATTTTGAAACCGTCGCTGATTTCTCTTGCTGTTTTAATGTTACACACGAGGCCAGCCAGTCCCTGGGATTGAGTACGATCTAAACCTGCAAAAAAAAAATATATTTTTTAGTCATACAATTTCTACCGGATATGTTAGTCAAGACGTCACAGTATTGCGGGTTTGCCTATGTGCGCCTTACGGGGAAAATACACGGACAGACCCGCAACAGAGCGGCTTCGAGAGCGAAATACTTCATTTACCTGTTTTATCGGGCAAAGGTGCGGCTCTCTTTACACGGTCTAGGTAATTGACATTAGTGAAGTGAATATATTACCTACCCGGTACTAAATACCCATTACTGGACGAAGTACCTATTACCGGGTAGTCGGTATAAAAAGTACCCGTTACTCCGGTATTATCTTAGAAGTAGCGTGTTTGCGATATGTCTGCTTTGCGGTGGTCGTTATCGGTATCAGTATGTATATGAACTAATGAATGAGAAACTATAGGAACAATGATATAGATAAATCCAAATCGGTATTGGTATTAGTACGAGTGTGAGCCTGCGGGTATTCGACAACTTTAGATATTGCAAATAATGTAAAGTCGGCTTCCGGCCACGGTCAATAAACTATACGGTTACCTCAATCAGCAGCTTTTAGACGAGAGAGACGCGCGGAGCGGGGAATCGAATGAAAGAGACAGACATATTTCCGTGCAAAAGACAGAGACAAAGATTCTGTTAGGGTCTACAGCAGCTTTTAGACGAGAGAGACGCGCGGAGCGGGGAATCGAATGAAAGAGACAGACATATTTCCGTGCAAAAGACAGAGACAAAGATTCTGTTAGGGTCTACAGCCTACGTCAGCTGTAGACACTACAGGCATCTTTGTCTTTGTCTTTTGCACGGAAATCAGATATGTCTGTCTCTTTCATTCGATTCCCCGCTCCTCGCGTCTCTCTCGTCTAAAAGCTGCTGATCGAGGTAACCGTATAGTTTACTGACCGTGGCGGCCGGCTACCGACTAACACATAAAATTTTCGAGTTACTGGCACTGACGGTATTGACTGAATAACGTACAATCGGCGTCAGCTTAAAGTCATCGCTGTTGGAAATGCTCTCTTTCTAACACGCGTCACTACAAATAAGGTTAGAAAGGGAGCATCTATAATGGTGGTGACTTTAAGGTGACGCCGATTGTACCTAATTTAATAGTTTCTTTCTTAGTATTTAGGTGATAACAAAATATAAAATAATTTAGTTATAATAAAATGAACACAAGCATCAAAAATAAAATGGACATGAAAATATTTGGAAGTTCCACAGAAAGCCGTTTTTTGTTAAGGTCGATTGTCGTGCAACACCATTGAATATGTACGTGCAGCAAGTGATCTCGCGCCTTATTGACAATGAGCGCCGTCGATCCTACTAAATGTATCCCCTAGTGCGGTTATAGCTACACTTCATCAGCAATATCAGCATGGCACGAGATAAATATACCAGTATCGGTACCGGGTACAAAGTTGAAAAGGTACCGGGTACCGTAACTAATCAAATGTACCTGTATTTGACATCACTAATTGACATGGCACCTGTTGTGGTACATGGCCTTTAGTGTATGTGCATTGAGTCGCTGCCCCCCCCCCCCCAATCTTCGCTAGTATTAGCGTGTCCTTGAGTTCTTTGGCCGTTTCGTAAATTTCCGTACTACAATGCACTGTGGATACTTTGCTCAACATCTTGTGAGGGTACCAGGCAAACCGCAGAATAAGCAACAGTCGGGGGAGAGGGACTCTTTTCTAGTGCAAGACTTGACAGGCGAAATAGTTGTTGGGTCAACGGCTTCTGTGCTTGGCCTTTTCTTTGCCCATTCAAGTCCGCTGCTGCTGAACTCCAAGTAGCAGGTTTTGTACCATTTTGCTCTTCTAGCTAAAAAAGGTTTCGTTAAGTCCGGCACCCTCATCCAGAGCCGAAAATTTTCAACCAATTTCGAGTATCCAACATATTTGTCAGCTTTGAGACTCCTTCCCGGATACGTCAGTACCTCTTGTGTCTGTTTCTGGCATAGTATGCACAGTTCCCAATTAATCTCCTTAGAATTATCATCCTCCACCAAACTAACGTCACACAGTTAAAATTTTTTCAACATTCTCAAGAAAGACACCTTCGTTCATCTAACCAGTTTTACTAGCGTCTAATATACGGTTATAATATAACTGATTTTCCTCGCCGCCATTTTTAAAAAATGGCCGTAGGCCCTCGGACACTAGCTTGTGAGCTTAAACATCCCAAATGCCTCATGTGTACCAAATTTCAGCCCTCTACGACACTTCTTAGCTCCACAACAAGCGAAAATGCAGATTTGCCCCTGAAGATAGGCATTCATGCTATAACAAGGCTTCCGCGGGGGCCCCGACCATGGCAACATTTCTTATATCAAAGGGTAGGATCTAACGAACAAGTGTACCAAATTTCAACGCTTGAGCATAAAATGCAAAGTGGAATCCATTCGTGCAGGTTACCGTCCGGACTATATTAACCATGAACAATGTTACGAAGTTTCGTAACAAAAAAGCAAAAATTTTCGTAATTTTAAAGTTACATTTTACATGGCATCTAGTGGCCTTCATGAAACTCCATTAAAAATCTGTCCATAGAAAAAATGTTGGAGGTAGCGGAGGAATTGCAAATATCTGCAATTTCAAAGTATGATATCTCTTGCACAGTTTTTGTCGTACCCTCAAAATTTTGCAAACTGAGTAAACTTTTTTTTAATGAGTTCGTAAAAGTGTATAAAATAATATCCGGAAAAGTTTTCCTTTCACTCGGGTGCAGAGCATAAAAAAAAGTGAAAAAAAAAGTTTTCATCCATTTTTTTAAAATTTTGAAATTAAATCAAACTAGAAAAAAATAAAAAATACAGATTGATAGACCACGTATTTATGAACAAAAAAATGTCCTAACAAAATTTATCGTTAAAGCCACGGTTTTCCCGGAAAAAATAATCAAATGTAACGTTATGACGTACTGAATTACATGTCACTAAATCAGAATTTGTTCAATCTATATGAGTGTTGGTTAATTTAAAATATGGGAATTGTAGCTTTCTGATGCTTTTCTGTTTTAAACCATACAAATAAAGGATGAATGGGAAAAATGTCACTCCTAAACTCAATCGTCGCAATAAACAATATAGAAAAAAATAAAAGCCCTTCAAAAACATTCTTTCCTCATTGAGAACTGTTGAAAAGTATGTACATTTCATGATTCTTATGGTTTATTAAGTTGTAGTAACGAGGATTAAAAAAAGTACATACCAAATCATTTTAATTTCCTTGCTTGATGATTTTTTTTGATAAATATATATAGGAGGCTGTAACCCGCCGAGAAATTGACCCATTGGAAAAAATAAAATATCACTATTTCGGAAAAAATGTATATTTTTCGAATGTTCAAACACAAAATCGTTTACTTTTATGCATTTTTTCGAAAATGTGATCAATCAGATCATGACAAGAAATTGCGATTTTCACGATCTTATCCTTATAGCTATGAAAATATCTTTGATTGTTTTGAATATAAATTCTGGAACTTTTCCAATACATTAACAAATGTATAAGGAATCCGTTGGATATAGCTGAAATGTGTAATAAATGCAATACGGTAAAGGCACGTAAAAATTCATGCGAGCGATTCAGCGGCTATGTGTGGTGTCTGTATATGCATAGATAATTATATATTTTCCCTCCATACTCACTATTTATCCTCCTATTCACTAAAACGTGTAATCAGAAAGAGAAAAAAGCTTTATTTTACTCGATAGAACAGCTAAGAATTTTTAGTATGCATTTAATCGTGCGCTGGCCGCGCAGAGTGACAAGGTTACTTCAATTTTTTTTTTCCAGGAATACCGTGGCTTTAGCGATAAATTTTATTAGAATATTTTTTGTTCAAAAACACGTGGTCTATCCACCTGTATTTTTTATTGCAAATTTTTGTGGGTTTCACTATAAAATGTTCTCTGTCGTCTGGGCTAAGTATAAATGTTTCTTCCTCTAATCAATGTACAATTAATTTTGGACTACCAGGTTTTCAATTTAAGAAAAATTATTGTATGCTAACGACATAATAGCTTACATATATTTTATTAATAACTTTATCACGGTATTCAAATTTAATATTCATATATGAGGTACATATTTTTACGTTTTAAAGTAATGTTAGCTGTTTCAAACAGATGTCTTAGATAAGGTTAGCGTCCTCATTAAGAAACTATACAATATTTGTGCAGAGAATGCTTACTGTTTTATAGATATTGATTAAATTAGAATACGGAGCTATAGTTATGATGGTCCGGTTTATAATGTTTAAAGACGAAGTTTGGAAATAATTCACCACCATCTTCTAAAGTGTGCATCTTTAACGCTGAAAAAACTGCCTGCTATTGGTTACCCGTTATCAAGACCCGTTTTTTTTGGGGGGGAAGGAGGAGGGGAAATCCGTCATGGACACCCAGCGCCTTGGATCTATCACGCTGGATAGTGCTGGACTCTAGCCGAACTAAAACCCCTCCGAGATAGTGGCACCCTCACTGTCTTGAGTGTTTCTTCATATCTTGGAACCGCTCTCGCTTACCGTCAGAGTATCAAGTCAATCTTAAAGTTAGATGTTCAAAATGATCTGCCTCCGCAGAGATGTCTTCTCCTTACTTCCCTACTTCGTTGAAACGATTAGTGGTTCAAGTTTCTTTCGTCTACTTCCTTGATTTTCATGACTGATGTTATCATGTCGTCCAGTAGTTGTCAGTTTTGCTCTAATTTTAGCATTCTCAACACCATATCATCGAGTGTAACTAGGCCGCATGACTCGATGCCTTTCTTCTCTACACCGGAACACGGTATGCTCCGCGTCGTCTATCTCCTCACAGTACATGCATTCTCGATCCTCGATCTTCCCGATGTCGTAGACGTACTCTGCAAAGCATCCATGCCCTCTTAGGGCCTGTGTAAGGTAGTACCCAGCCTCCCCGTGTCCTCATTCCACCCCTCTCTTAATATGTGGAATGAGTCTCCCCGTCCAACTTCCCTTACTCGAGATATTCCATCTCTCCTGCCACTCTGAAAGAGTCTATCGTTGGTCTCCTTCCTACCAATTCCCTCGTATATCCCACTTTTTTTTGCTAGGAGGTGGACAGGGTATCCCTGCCTCTATTATCACTGCCTCACAGGAGACCGTCCTGTAGGCACTACAGACTTTCAGTGCCGCTGTACCCTGGCCAGTATTTTTCACGTTCTTTCCACTGCCATCGCACTTACCCATCCTGGGGCCGCGTATAGGAGAATGGGGTGCATCACGCTGCACAGCACCCTCCTCTTCCTGGCTTTAGGCTCGCTGGTGTTATGCATCAGCCTGCCTAGGGTCGTTGCCACTCGCTCAGCTTTTTCCTTCATTTTCGATCGTTATCAAAATCTAAATAGTTCTGAGATTTGTAGATAAAATTAATAGTTAATTTACGCTTAATAATAAAGTAACATCGATGCCAAATTTTTAAACCAGAAGTGAAGGCACACCAGTGCAAAAATTTTAATCTAGCCAAACAGCAAATAAAAGTTGTTTAAGCAACTTGATGAGGATGCAGTGAGAATCTTTCACAAAATAAGCCACAAAATGTGAAAAACAGGCCTGATGACTGACGAATTGGAGAAGCTCAATTTTCGTGCAAAGACATAAAAAAGAAATAAGAGATGTCTAGGATAATTACAGATTGCTGGGACTAATATCACATGCCATAAAAGTGATTCTGCATATTCTTCAATCCAAATTCTATTTGCCAGCGAGGTTAAGTGCCTAGGAGTCATTTTGGACCAAAAACTAACATGGAATACCACATCCAAAAAGTCACACAGAAATCAGCTATTGCCCTGGGAAGTTTCGGCAGATGTGTGGGGTTAAACTCCAAGATAAACCTATGGTTATACCCATGACAACCTACGGATCGGTGGTATGGTGGACTAAGATACTGAAACTAGGAACAATAAGGCTATTGAATGGCGTACAAAGGCTTGGTTGTCTGTGTGCCACGGTGGCCATAAAACTGCTCCTAAGGCTGTATTGGAGGTCCTTTTAAACCTGCCACCACTACACATATTTATCCAAGGGGAAGCTCGTTCGGCAGTGCATAGGCTAATGCAAAACATAACGACCATAAGGCAACAACACGGAACAGAGCACCAAAAGTTATACTCAGAGCTGAAGGCAGATCCCATTCCAGGAATGCCCACGGATACTACAGCCTTAAAGTATAACTTCAACAAGAATTTTCAAGTCAAAATACCAGACAGAGAGGACTGAAATAACGGTCCTAAAATATCAGAAAAAAATAGTTTGGTATAAGGACGGCTCCAAGACAATACTGGTAGTCGGAGCTGGGTTTTGCGGGATAAGACCGAAAACAAAAATCCTTATAAGTCTAGGAATACACGCATGCAGTATTTTAAGTAACCGCTTTACAGTGGTGTGTAAAAGAAAAGATGAAGCAAGGAATTGTCAACCAAGGACTTGCCATTATTTCCGATAGCCAAGCATCGCTAAAGGCAATCGATTCCATGCAGGACGATTCAAGACTAGTATGGGATTGTATAAATGCCTTTATGCACCTACAAATGACCGTGGCGTGGGTACCAGGACACAAGGGACAGGATGGAAATGAAAAGGCTGATGAACAGGCCCGGAAAGCCCCGTCTAAGGTCCCAGTAGGAGCAGAACCCTTTTGCGGTGTTGGGTATCAAATAAATTTCTAGGAAGAGGAAGAGTTTCCCGCTATAGAGGCATGTTAAAGAGTTCTTTAAAGAACGATCGGCCAAATTAGTGACCTACTACGCCAAAATAGAAAGGCCATTAGGATAATGGAGCGTGTCTTAACTGGACACTGTAGGCTTAATAAGACATGAGTCTAATAGGTCTGGCAGAGAATGCATCATGCAGATTCTGTCAAAAGGAAGTATATGTGTTATACCGCTATGAAGGCCTAGCCAGACTGAGATTCCAACTACTTGGTAAGGAGAAACTAACGGCGGATAGAGGCCCCTATCAATGCTGTGGGTCGATACAAAAGACAAAGTTGGATAAAAACTCTAAATAAGTAAAATTAGAATAGGACCGTCACAATACATCCACAGGTCGTGATGGACAAGGCCAATCTGCCTGTTCCTCTTTTCAAATTTGTATCTGAATCTTTTTCAATCCAAACTTCAGGAATTTCTAACTTGGGATATTGGATTTATAGACAGTACCATTTGAAATGGAACATCTACATTATTTATCGACTCTGTTTTGGTGGAAGACAACATCAATTTTAACAAAAGCCAAGTTGACAAGGGAGATAAACACGGGCTGCGTTTTATCACCAATCCTCTGTAATATACCTTGTGGCCACGAGATTTATATGCAATTTGATAGATGAACATTTCAGGATTTTCTGACAACGAGCCCAAGGGCAGATCTGGACCTTAAGCTTGGGGGGTGGGGGGTAACACTGAACCCAAAATTTTTTGATGGACGGGAGGGAGAAATCCGAAAAACATTTTTTCGTCCCAAAATTTTTTTGATGAGCGGGGTGGGGAGAAATTCCGAAAAAAAATTTTTTCGTCCCAAAATTAAAACATAAAATTTTAACGAGTTGATGGTTTACACAATCTTGGGGATGGTAAATTTTTTCTTCCCAAAATTAATAAAACTCATAACATTTTAAAACGAAAGTTGGTGGTTTACGAATCTTGGGGGGGTAATTACCCCCCATAAATCCGCTCTTGAACTAGCTTGATGTCAAAGTTTAAATATTCAAAACGGTGGATATTTTTTTTGTGAGATGCTAAATAAGAAGCACACTAGAGACATTGAATAAAAAATTTTTTCAAAAAAACTAACCGCTTTCAAAAAAAAAGATATCGCTAATTTAACCTTCGCCCAGTTAACTAACCCTTATTTTCGAATACAATAATGATGATAAATATGTCTTTACTATTTTCGTAGAATCAGTTTATATAATTTTGTCTGTTATAAATGGCTAAGTTCAGTTTTCCATATGAAAAGTATGTGGTAACTGTTCGTCTACTTAACTAGATATCGATATTGAGGTGGGTGTAAAAATCAATAACTGACGAATTCACACGTATTTTTTATCAGGTTCAATATCGATATTATGTACCTAATAAGATTCAAGTAACTGGGTGGCGACAGTGAAATACTATTTCATCATTTTTATCGACCGTTTTTGAAGGCCTTTCAATATTTTTTCCATTATTTTTTCCAACGGCTCCCCAAATTTCTCAAATAAAATTCTCTCGTTAATTGTGGCATTTGACATGCGGAACTTTCCAAGTCCCATCATTTAAAAACAACGAAACAATCTGAAAACAAACACTGTCATTTTGATAGTATAAAAAGTATAAAGTATAAAGTATGAAGTATAAAAACTGTAATACCTCATTTTAATAACATTTTACTTCAGTACATGGGGAATTATAGGATGAGACTTTTATTAATGGAGCCGCTTCCTTTACATAAGAAAAACATAATTTCCCTTATAGCTTCAAGTTAGTCTGTTTAAGATCCAAACTCGTAAGTGTGTAATTTAAAAATTCCTTCCTGATACCTCCAGGCGCACGTTGATACAAGCGAAGCAAAATTACCAGTTAAAAGTATGAAATGCCTGTTGGGCGAAAAAATCCAGCAGCTTTGTACACGAGTAAGGGCAGACAAAAAGAATGAGGATGTAAACATTGATAATTAAAGTAGTCCGGTAGAAACGAGATACCCTGAAATTTAGTTGGATGTTGAACAGTTGTATTTTTGGATGTGTGGCGCGATTTGACTGTCTTTGTCGATTCTAAAAGCCTATTTTACTGGCATTCGACTTATAAAATCGGGAATTCTCCAATGTTTTTCAGGAAAAAATTACAGAATTATATAATATTGTAAAAATTCGACAAAAAGTTCTTGAAAAAAATCATCTTTATTTAGTACATGCAAATTAGATTTAAAAAAACAGTGATTAGAAGAAATAATTTGTAAAGTAATAATATTTGAGATGCGATAGGGTTAGAAATAGATACCCGAAAAGTCCCCCCCCCATGTAGGGGTGGAACGTCCCTTTTTTTGCAAAAAACCACCCCCCAACGGGGACTTAAAGCTGGTTCTTCACTTTTATCTTGTAAACCGTTCGTCGGAAGAGAAAAAAGCATAGGAAATATAAAATTAATTAAATTCTGCATACAAAATGCTCTATTAACCTTGTAGCTTATCCTCGTGCTAACAGCGTCCGAACAGAAGGGTAATTTGGAGCACATAGGTAAAAATCGATCCTCTTCGAAGTTTCACAGTGAATATCCTAAAACCGGCTACTTTAACGAGAAAAATGCTGAGGAATGAATTTATAGAACGAAATTCACTCTATAAAATTTTGTGATAAAGCGATTTTTATTTATTTTCCTTTTTTTTTCACACAGATGCGTTTATAATTATACTTAAAATATGTATAGTACCGACGTAGATATAAGGACAGCCTCAGGCTATACCCGGAAGGATTGCGGCAATAAAAACTTCAGACATGAATAATTACCTTAAACGTATATATAGTAACTTAAAATTATATTGCATTTTCTGTATCATTTTATTTACTCCTCTCTCAGATCCCGATACTCTGAAAATTAAATATACGTAAATAAACAGTGAGGTATTTATAATTTTTGGAGTCATGTTTCAACTTTGAGCTTGCTTCATTTCTTCTTCCTCTATTCTATGAAAAAGGGTTAATGAAAAAATCCAAGAATTCGTCTCTGTATTATTACAAGTGCTGGAGAGCAATTCGCGCTTGCATTATACAAAGCCCCAAAAAAGAGACACCTTTGGATCACCAAAGGTTCATTAGTTTCAATAAGTTGATCGGTCAGTTTAGTACTTCCGGGATTCTACCAAGACTGCCACCAACATCTGAGGCATTCCGTTAACATTCTTACAGAGTATTTTTTTAAATTCAATCTTGGCGAGGAGAAAACTTGGAACCAATGGATTGGGGCTGGAAGAAAGTAGGCAATATCTTAGCATCCATTTATACCACCGAGTTACCAGCACCAATTTCCACCCTACAGCTAATATCCCGCAGCTGCAAAAGGGTTGCGGGAAACGATGCAGCTGTGTTAATGTTGGATTGCGCTGCTCAACAATGTGCTCTAATTGCCATTGGCAAGGATGTTTAAATTCCGAATTTGAAGAAGTGTTCTTCGATGGAGAACCCCTTAATGAGTAGAATTGGACAGAATTTTAGTGGAATAGGCCTACATGGGAAACCACTTAAAAAAAACGAACCGAGAGAATCGAGGGTGGTGTGGAAACGAGCTCAAATAAAAAAATACAGCTTTGTGGAAAAAAAGGGAAAATAAATAAAAATCAGTTGTGTCATAACCCGCTATACATGTGTCTTATAGAGAGAATTCCCGTTTTAAGATATTCGCTGTGAAACTTCGAATAGCGATTTCTACCTGTGCGCTCCAAACTACCCCTAACGAAATAGGTGAGGATGCTGTTAGCACGAAATAGGTGAGGATAAGCTACAAGGTTAATAGGACATTTTTAATTCGGAATTTAATGACAAATTTTTTATTTCCTATACTTTTTTCTCTTCCGATGAACGGTTTACAAGATAAAAATGAAAACCCAGCTTTAAGTGCCCATTAGGGGTGGTTTTTTGCAAAAAAGGGACATTCCATCTCTAAATGTGGGGTGAACTTTTCGCTAGCTATTTCTAACTCTATCTAGAGTACGCACCTCAAATATTATTACTTTATAAATTATTTCTCCTAAAATGTCTAATTTGCGTTACTGATACTATGATCTTGACTATGAAAACGATGAATCTCTCACGATCGCCATGGAATTTTTTTAATTGAAGCACTGAAATTCGAAATATCATTTTTTTATCGGAACATGGCATTTGTGACACCATCGTATATTTCTTTCAAATGCTACACACAACCAATTAGTATAGGAAATAGCGTGCAAATTCGACGACGAGTGGTTACCGTCTGCCAGTCGGTAATCGAAGAGACCATATAAATACAAAAATTTTTATTCGCTCTGGAACTTTTTGGTGTGGTGGGGGGATGGGGGGGGGGGCATTTATTTTTAAATCGAATGATTATCGATATCTGTCCGCATAGGTAGTTAATATATGTACTTCACATACCCCAATCACGCTGGCAGACGAAAATTCCGAACGGCGCGCGCGCGAACCGAAAAAAGAAACTAAAAATGTTTTTTCTTTTTCCGGTTAGCGCGCGCGCCGTTTGGAAGTTTCGTCTGCCAGCGTTATTGGGGTATGTGAAGTACATATACTAACTACCTATGCAGACAGATATCGATAATCATTCGATTTAAAAAATAAATGCCCCCCCTCCTTATCCCCCCACCATACCAAAAAGTTCCAGAGAGAAAAAAATTTGTATTTATATGGTCTCTTCGATTACCGACTGGCAGACGGTAACCACTCGTCGTCGAATTTGCACGCTATTTCCTAGACTAAATGTCAAGTTGATCCACTGACTTCTGAAACTCACTTCATTAATTATCATTTTCTAGAAAACTGCTCATTCCTATTTCCTCAAACCAAAATCCTTCCATCTGATCTGTGTGCATTAAACTTACTTTTATCAGTAAACAACATTCTAATCCACTCTGTTATTTCTAGATTACCGGACGAAAGGTAGAGATAAACCAAGGTTGGCTCTAGATGATGTATCACCGGGTAAATAAAGTCGTTTTAAGATGGCGAGCTGGGCAATAAAATATTTCGTTATCCATTTCAACTTATAAGCATTAGTTATTTGTTGATAAATTATGGGCGTGGTACAAGCCGGTGAACGTTCTCTATTGTAAGAGGAAGTAGATATATCGTGTCTTACTCTGCTTATTGCCTACTGCTCCATGCAAAAACAACTGAACTTTATATTCATGCACAATATACACAATATCTTACTTTGTGGTTATTTTGACGAGTTCGGTAACGTCCAGAGTTAATACGAAAAGGGCTGAAAGTGTTGGCGAAAGTCAATAACACTAACACATATATATATATATATATTTTTCAGGAGCTAATACCTGGCGCCTCTCTGTAAAATCCATTTGTATCGTGAGAGATACCGTTCAACTTCGACAGATGTAATTGGCTCATACTTAATCTGAAATTTTCCAGACTTTACACGCATCTTGTGCAGAAAAATACTTTCTTGCTGTAGAAAAGGTCCACATACCCAATGTCGCAAGCGTCCAGGAATTGTTTTTAAAAACAGTTTCGAATTTTTGTTTGACTTTCTCAGCAACGCTTCCCAACAATTGAAATATGTATGGTCGAAGATCGAATTCAATAACCAGTATATGCCAGAGCCAGAGCATGGGATCATCTTCTCTGCTTTCCTCGTTGGTGACTTGTTCTTCGGCTGACTATTCATATGGGTTATGTTAGTGGCGTTAGTTATTATTGGATTATTATGTATGGTGGTTGCAGAATAGAAAAAATTTCTGAAGGATCGTGCGAAAATGCCAAAGGCCTTTATTGTCAAAGTAACAAAAATGAAAAAAAAAACTCTTTTTTTTTTGCACAAACGACTTCAATGATTTATTTGCTGAATTTAGACAGTTTCACATATCACATAGTATTTTTTTATAGAAAAATCAGTTGGAAAGTATTAATACACACACACCATATTAATACAACTGCTGAGCATACTTCTGTATGCCATTCATTTAACAGAGATTCCCCCATTTGGATATTGGTAAGTGTCCAGTGAAAAAAAATGAATGATGGTCTGTGCGAGTGGCCATTTTGGCAAATCGACGCCATCTTTGATTGTTATTGAAAATGCACTGCATTGGCATGTGAGGTGTCATTTTATATTTTTTTAGAGTGCTGAACACGTTCCCTATAATATAAATACTGAAAAGTGGTTACGAATCAGCATATTTTATTTCTATACTAAACAGATTTACAGTGTTTTATAGAACACGAAGTAACATTAAATGAATGAGTCAATGACAGACATCACTAGTTTAAGTATATGACATGACTAATATATAACAAAAAACAATATATGACTCCTTATATCTATAATTTTAAACAGCAGGCGTATTAATTTACATTACAATAGTATAATACTTATTACGATAATCAATAATAGCTACACTTCTGCAATAACAGTAAATGCAACAAGATATTCCATATACATAAACATGAATCTGTTGCACACTTTAGACATGAGCAACTAGGCATAAGTTCGTTCCTGGGAGGAAACAGTGAAGTTGTACGTGAGGCTGTGGACCTACATCTTCATAACCAAGCTGTATAAAATCAAGTTGCGTGATGTTATCATTTAAACATGTTATACATAAATGTGCGTTGTGGTAGGCCCCTAAAATGTGTGATCTAATTGATGCATTTGTTGGTGGAAATATTTTTCCCATGTGTGTAAAGAAACATTTGTAATTCGTCCATTGTTTTACAAACTGATCCCCTCTTCAAAACTTGTACGATATTAGTTTTTTCTGCTAATTATATCGATTGCTCCATTACTTCACTCGCAGGAATTCCGAAGTGAGAAATGCTTCGGGTGTTTGCTAGTGCAGTCTGACCCAGTTAGGAAGCGTAAATTAGGAGGTACATGACATATTGCAATGCGTTCAGTCATTATAGGAACGGGAACTTGGCGCATCGTAGCTCCAACACCTTGACGAATCCACAGTTCCTTCAATCAAAGATTCTTGGAAGGAGTCTAACAATATAACAGTAGAACCACAACGTCTGTATCATTCGATAATACCATCACTCTCTGATACCCTCTGTTTATTGCATGTTTAATATGGGGCATTATCTAAGATCTGCCTCCTCTAACATGACAAATTGTAGTTTTTCGTGGGATTGTCTTAAATTGGTTGGGTTAGGAAAAGATGTTCTGCTACAGAAGATTTGCATATTTGGTCATACGTTGCTGCATTTTTCCAGTAGATACGATTTGAAATAATCTTGAAGTTTGACTTTGTTGGAACTAGACCAAATCAGTACAGACTGGAATTTGTCTTTTTGTACATTAATAGGTGTTGAATTTTAAATTCACAGTCATTACTAAGAATAGCTCAAGACAGAGAGAGATTTGCCGAAATTGTAGTCAACCTTCACTAGGAAGATGGCACCTTAAGAAGAAGATTTTTAATAAAGCGAAGGTTGATTGATCTACATGTGCCACAACGAATTCGTTCGAAACTCTTTGGCGACTTATCTAAGTAAGAATCAGATATGAAGTTAATAATTGCTGCTGTATTCGCTATAATATTTTTCACATACGAACAGACAGCCTCGTAGAAATCTCCAAATGTTTTAAAATTTTTCAGAGAAATCTTTCTAGCGCAAGCCATGATATTCACAATATAACAATTTGCAAGATTTGATAAGTTTGCTGAACTGCCATCTGTTTCGGTTAAAACTTTTACAAGATCTGAGGATAGCGTGCTCTTGTTTGTCTTTTAAAGAACCCGTTTTCATCAAAAAGGAAAAAATTGTCAACGATCTCATATTTTAACAGTTCATTAATAGGGTAATCTCTCTTTCTAGCTAGTTGAATAGGGCGTTGAGTCATAGCTTGATTTTTTTTAGGTATCTTGGTTTTTATAGTCTGTTTCTCTGTGAGGATGCTATTAATAGGTGGTAAATTCATCCTGTGGATGGTATCTTTCTTATCAATGAATCTGTCTTTCCTAAATATTTCATATGCTCCATTTCCTATAGTGAAGATCTGAAGTAACTTATTTTTCACAGCATCTTCAACTGTCTGTTCCGTAATAATGTCTCTCAGTTCTTTTGCTCCTGGAGAAAATGGGTTTTCGTTTTCTGTAATGAAATTCGTCATCGTCCTAATCTTACTTTCCATTTTATTTGATATAATTGATGATGACTCATGGTGAGCTCTTAGTTTATAATTCTTTGAATAACCATTGGGAATATTTCTGTACATATTACTTATTATCAATGTAAGCAGTAATGATTTCCATATCCACTAATAATTATTTGACATAATAGGTATGGTTTCAGATTTATATATTTCAATTTTTGTTAAAATGTTTTTGTGTTCAGCTTAAAAACATGTAAAATGACACGGCACATGCTTATGCAGTGCATTTCCAATAAGCATCAAAGATGGCGTCCATTTTCCAAAATGGCCACTCGCACAGACCATCACCCAATTTTTTTTCAATCACTACACGATTACCAACAATACCCAAATGGGTGAATCTCTGGTAAATGATTGACATACAGAAGCATTCTCAGCAAATGGACTATATACCGAATGCCAACAAAATGGGCTTTCAGAGTATGTCTCTAAAGAATATTGAAATCGGTGTATACGTTCAAAAGATACAACTGTATATTGCAATATGTATTTATAAATTGGCTTGGAAAATCTACTTGTACTTATTATAGAAATATTGTAAAAAAAGTGATCAATGGAAAGGTGAACGCACTCCTACTTCTTAGTGATAATGAGCAGTTTCTTCTGAATTAACAAACCCACTTTAAGGAGAAATGACATTATTGTCAGTCATTAAATTATAAACTAATTGGACGTGCAATTGATTTTGTCAGAAAATAAATAATTTAAACTGTGGTCTCTTTATTCTCTTTCCAGCTCGCCTCAATGAAGACTTTGAAATATAAATTGCGTCATATGTCATCTTAATTCTATAACATTTCCATTTTATATATTCTGCAATCACTTCGTTGCAATAAATATTTTTTACGAACTAGTTTCTTGAATATCTAATTATTCCGCTCCGCCAAATATGTGAGATAAGCAACTAGAACGAAGAATCTGCTAATAGTCTAGTTATGTTAGGTCAAATTAAACAGTTCTAGAAGTTGAAACTCGACAGAAGTGTGGCTTATGCCCTTACAGTTTGCTTACAGTTTGACAAATAAAGGGTTCGAAACAAAAAACGATCTTAGGGAGTAAAATAAAAGCAAGACATGTTTTTCATGCATGGAGAAACATCAAAGAGTGGTAGGTATACATTACAATGTGACATTAAGAGCATATAACACAAAAATAAAAAAATATTTCGTATATAAGACAAACATTAAAGAGTAAATTAATTTGTATTGTCTAAACGTTGGTTGTGGAATTATAACTTACGTGTTCAGACCATTCAGTGTTAGATTGGGTGAGCACAAGGGTTACATTAGAAAAAATTAGATTCAGAAATCGAAGATTTGCGAACACGCTTGGGAGATCGGACATAGAATAAACTGGGACTCTGCAAAAATTTTAACAAAAGAGACAGCAAGAAAAGAAAAATTAAAGAAGCGGCTATAATACTATTGAATGAGGATAAATGCGTGTCGAATCGTTCTGTAGATGTTTGCACAACCTGGCTGCCGATGTTAAAAGAAGAACTTAACAAACTCAACATTGTTTAAAATAAAACTATCAATTAGATATATCAATAGTTCTGTGTAAGCAGTAAGTATCTATGGATACTGAATATAACAAATATATTCTTAAAGCTGCCGACACACATTATAATACGCTTTGAGAAAGGAAACAGATTCGCTTTCCGAAACGTCAGCAAAATACGTCATTTTTATATTTTTGTTCTTATTCATTATTTGTCAAAACCACCCTCTAACTGATCCTTTGACGTAAAAGTCACAGGCGTAGAGGTTATTTTCCAGTAAAATACTGCTTAATTGTATTATTTTGTAGATTTCAGACATTGTTTAGAAGAATACATGTGGCAGAGCATCCCAATAAGAATAGAGAAAAATTAATTTGTGATACAAAAATTACAATACAATCCAATTACAAGAAAATGGTTAACAAACAAAGGAACTATGGCATTAACATCACAATGCGAAAAATGTAGTAAATATAACTTTATTATATTTCAATGCGAGAATTAAAATAATCGTCAACAGAATAGAATGTATTTTTTAGGAAATACTTTTTACAACTTTTTTCAATTTATTTATATTGTTTATTTGCTGTATATTGTTAGGCAAATTATTGTAAATTTTCAGAGGCATTAATTATTGTCGGCTCATTTGCAGAAAGTGACAAGTGATAATTTGGCAATAGTCAACTATCTTTAACACGTAAGTTATAATTCATTTCTCTATCTGCAAAGTTTATCACTTTGGAGATGTTTTTTTACATGAAGAATACACGCCAATATGTACAATTGGGTTGTTGACGAATTTTTAAAAATGGTGAAATATGGTAGTGGAGGCGTTAATTTAGTTATATGTTTAATTTGAAAGAAAAATTCTTAGCGCAACATATTAAAAAAAATTATTAAAGTTCGACTATTTGAATGTACCACGAAAACGGAAGTGACATCATAACGGCAGTAAGATGTGAAGTTATATGCAGAACAGAAGAAGAGGAACAAGTTGATATTGTTGGCAATAAAGAAAATAACCACAAATGTCAAAATTGAATTTGACATTTAATTAGAAGTTTTTAGCGTTTGGTATTTATTTTCTTTCAAAATGACTGAGGCAAGATTTATAAAAGCCAATTCTGATATTTCACCTTCTATAGATATATTTATAGTCAGCGAATTTTTAAAAGAAGATGATCGTTTTAGCATTGCAGAAGTTGGAGGTGCAAAAGCCACACAGAAGACAGGAACTATAGTTCCTGTCTTCTGTGGTTGAGTATAAATATTAGAAAAACAGTTAACCTTTCATTTTTACATTCACCATTCATGACTGGAACACTGAAGAAAAGTTTTTTCTTTATTCCGCTAAAATAAACCGAAATATAACCTAGAAACGTCAATTGAATTTGACATTAGGTTTGTTCACACAGTCTGAACTACTGCACTAGTGTAGATAATAGAAGGAGATAAAGTGAGACTATACTAAGTTGAAGAGCCCTGGTGCATATAGTGAGGGGGTTTTTGAACAAACTTATTAAATATAGTGTCAAATTGAATTAACGTTATTCTCTTTTTTCTCCGTCGCTATCAACAGTTTATAACGTCGTTTAATAACTAATTTCTCTGCAGACTGCCGTTATGTTGTCACGTCCATTTTAAATGCATGTATTTTTAAAATTGATATTGTAATATTATAAGACTTTATTTTCAACTTTTACATGTTTCCAATGACTTTTTATGAAGAAATGTTATTGCTAAACACAGATTCCATTAAAATTTTAACTTAGTGCAACAACATTGGGTACAGTGAAGGATCTATTAAGATTTTTAAATCAATAAACAACTATCTGCAGGAATGACTCATACTTTTAAATAAAATTTATCTTATGATCCACTTTTGTGATGGGTAAACCATTTACCCCGATTGAATTACCTCAACATATGATGCAGTAATTCAAATGTGAGTTCACATGTGCAAAATAAAACATTTTGACTATGTCTAATAATTGCGTAATTCCCAAATGACGCAACACATTGTTGCCATTTTGTTATTTAAGTGTTCAATATGGGTATACCATTTTAACTGGCTGTGAACTTCCTAAGAACTTTATCTCTCCAGTTTCATTAATTTATTCATTGTTTAGGTTTACAAAGAGGCTATAATTGAGCTCTTTGGCGGAGAATGAGACAAGTTCGGTTTTACTCGTATTTAATACAATAGTACTCATTTGCTGAACAAGATTGGTGCATATGTTGGCTTTATCAACCAATTGTTCTACTTGATCTTCCGCAATGGAGACAGCATAATCGTCAGCAAAAAGGGAGCCTAATAAATTGTCAATTACGTTACTGACGTTAACGTCGTTAATAAATATTAGAAATAGTATTGGTCCAAGGGTATTACCTTGCGGAACTCCAGTTGGCACTACTCTTTTTTCAGAGATATGAGTTGACTTATCATATTTTAGTAAAACTTGTTGCTGACGCTCGTCAAGAAAGCTTGACATCCAACTGAGGGAAGCTCCTCTTATTCTACAGCTCCATAGCTCCATAGCTCCATTTTACTCAGCAGTAATCTATGATTTACTGTTTCAAACGCACGAGTGAGATCAAAATAAATACAAGAGACTTTCTTTTTATCTTCTAAATTATTTATAATATAGTTATGCATACTTTCCACTCAGGGGCCTTTAGAGAGTTAATTGTTCCATATGGCTTCCCTACTGTTATGACCTAAGATTAGTGATGGCCACGAAAGTTACTTATGAACAAGTTACTTTAGCAACTCGCTGTTTGAATTTGCTAGAAACTACGACGAGGCGAGCAATAACAAGACTCCGAGAAACTGAAAGAGTTGGACCAGATCGCCCAAAGTGCATCACAAATATTGGTAATCGGTTTGTTGTATTCTGAAACATAAGAAATCGATTTCAAATTACTGTAACTATGTACAATTGCCTACGATTACTTAGCGATATCACAGTTCGCAGAAAGTTTAAAAAAATCATCTTGCAACGATGGAGATATAGCTGCATCATCTGGGATCATCCGTTGCAGTCTCGAGAAGGTTCTGGTCACAGATATGAGCAGGACATTTTTAGAGAGATGGCAAGTTTTCACAGCGTTTCTATTATGGCGCTGGCGGAGATCTCGCTTGAAGGTCGTTCAAAACTGTCTTCCAAAATATATGTGCATGACAATAATGCAAAATCTAAACGAATAACAAGGGCCAGATCAAAGATTGACCAACTGAAAAGTGAAAATACGTTGGTCCAAATGAAATGGAGTGCACTTCCAAACTAGTATGCGAGTTAAATCGGTATCAATTGTACGTTTTTCCTCCATCGATTTTTCCAAGAATGATCGGATATAATGTTTATATCTTTGCTCTCATTTGTGGGGAAACTGATGGGGTACTGTTGCCGCTTCACAAGTATTAAGCTCTTACATTTCTAGGTGATATATTAAGAAAAAAACCGAGCATTGTGATACAATATCTGGATGAGGTTGGCAGAGAACGCTTGCTTTGACTCTTTGCAACTCCAGATATGAATCCAATAGAACACTTACCAGCGAGGCTAATCGTTTTTTGTTATAAACAGGTAAAATGGTTTAGGAAATATATTTAATAATAAATAAATAAAAATCAATATAGCTGAATATGTAATATCCTATTGCCTTCGTTCAATTGTCTATTTTGGTCATTTATCGGGGTCTTATGTTTGTAAATTATAAGTTGTTTTTTAAAGTACTAACAACATTGAACATTTGGGATTGCATATAAGGGCATAGTTTGTCTTTCTGCTTCTCCAGAGTCATCTCGATGAATCAAGTGATCTGTTGTAGACCCCGTGCCCAGCACGCGTGTAACCACTCACTGATTACAGTCAAGCAGGCTCCGGCTGCATACCGGTGTTCTGAAGCGTGTCCGCCGTTCGGTTGTTTCCCACGGTCTCACAATTCCCCTTGGCCCCGCTCTCCAACTGCTCATGACTCGACCACTTGATGTTTAGAATTATTATTATTGTATCGAATGGTAATACGGCATGGCAATCACACTTCAGTGTTTGTTATCCTTCAGTCGTTAAGTAGACGCGTTCATAATAAGAGCTATGCACGCGAGAATTTGACAGGCTAAACAGGACCCCGGAGACATTTTCGGTAATGGCAAGAATAAAAGTCATTTTGCAAGTTGGATCACATGTGCACATGTGTTCAGGCTTGAATATCATTTATGTACCGTTAAAATTACCATTAAAAAGGTCATATCATTTACTTTTGTTAAAGCAGTCGCTTTTTCTACTGCAGTGTCGACTGCTTTGATGATTGGTTCACTATTTATTTTCTTCTGGGGCAACTTTCTTTTCTGCTAAAGAAACAATCACAGTGATTCCTCCAAAAAATACTGAAATTTGTAAAAAATTTTACACTATCACGTATACTAAGCAGATATAAGTAACCCAAGTAAAAAAAATGCCTTACTATAATTGGCAACCCGTCGTCAGTATTTGACGTGATCACAATATAGCCCCAACCAATATACACACTAAATTGCTCAATTGGTTCTACGTTGGAATTCATCCTATTTTGATTTAAATTGACATTATTCAGCAATATACCGATAATTGTTTGTACAAAAAGTTATTTATTATATTTTTATTTTATTAATATTATTATTTGTAATCTGCATTGTAAACTTTATATTGATTTTACCTTATTCAGTTTTGTTTGTATTTGACTTATCCAATATCATTTTTTGTATGATCTAATGATTTTTATTTTTATTGTATTAATAATTAGTTTACTTTACGAAGAACTCGAAAACACATACAGATCATGCCCAAACCATGACATTAAAATTAAAATCGGGGACATAAACGCACAGGTAGGCAGAGATACAATATTTATCCCTACTATAGGAAAGCACAGCCTCCATCATATAAATAATGACAATGGAATAAAGCTAATCAACAGCGCTGCATTACTAGGCATGGTTATATTAAGCACCTGTATTCAACATAAAGACATCCATAAATTAACATGGACCTCTTCAGATGGAAACTCCACCACCGGTATTTAGAGGAGCTAACGTCGACCATCATCTGGTAGGAGTACGTTTTCGGACTCGGATATCAAACGTAAAGAAACAAATAATAGGCAATTTTATAAAAAGGTAAAGGATATGAGAAACAACTTCAAACCACGAATAACACAATGTAGGGACACGCAAGGCATAGTACACCGCTTGGTAAAACATTTCGAGGAACTGCTCAACAAAGAAACCCCACAACCGCATCCGAGGAAGGCAACAGTGAACAACGAGCTAAAGAAACTCCCCCTACTATAGGAAAGACTAAAGCTGCAATTTCCAAGCTTAAAAGCAATAAGGTAGCCTGCTTCGATGACTTGCCTGAGAAACTATTTAAGAATGGAGGAGATAACCTTGTTGTATATTTACACAATCATAATATTAATATCTGGACAGAAGCTGTAATTTCTCCAAAATGGAACCTCGGCATAATATGCCCAATATATAAGAAAGGGGATATGATGAACTGCGCCAATTATAGAGGAGTTACGCTACTAAATACAGCGTATAAAATCCTCTCAAATGTAATAATAATAATAATAATAATAATAATAATAATAATAATAATAATAATAATAATAATAATAATAATAATAATAATAATAATAATAATAATAATAATAATAATTGGGTTCTATATGGATGACCTCAAACTGTATGCCTCCGGTGAGCGTGAACTTCAAAATGCTCTAAGGGTGGTCGAGGAGTACACGCGGGCCATTGGTATGGAGTTCGGGTTGGACAAGTGCGCGGTCGTCCACCTCAAGAGAGGGCGATGCGGGGAATTCTCTGAAGATGCGCAGCTCGCAGACGGAAGCATTCTGAGACATCTGGATGCCGGGGAGACCTACACATACCTGGGTGTGCAACAACATCACATCCAGGATGTGAAACAAATAAAGGAGTCTCTCCGCGGCAAGTACAGACGCCTACTCCGAAAGATTTGGTCCTCCGAACTTTCGGGGAAGAATAAGGCGTCTGCCACTAACATGCTTGCCGTTCCTGTTCTGCTCTACTCCTTTGGAGTAGTAAAATGGACTGTAGATGAGCTGCGCCAACTAGACAGAGATACCCGCAAGATGATGAACATCCATAGGAGTATTCATCCTAGATCGTCCGTTCCTCGTGTTTACTTCCCACGTCATCGGGGGGGCCGAGGACTCTTGGGCCTGGAGTGTATGCATGGCAGAGTAGCGCTGAGTATGGCATGTAACATCCTCAGGAGCTCGGATCCGCTCCTGCTATTAGTGAGAGATCACGAAATCGCAGGGGTGGGCGCAGGATTGTTTAAGGCAGCAAAAAGAGCCGCAGATGAACTTGGTCTCGTATTCGACGTCAGACGAGGTGGCCGGCGCGGTGCTGATCCAGAGTCAGTCACCGAGCTTCAGCCAAATCGTCTGAAAGCCCAAATAAAAGCTGCCGAACAGGAGAATCTGTTCAGGCTGCATGTCGATAAACCCATGCACGGTGTGTTCTATAAGAACATAGAAACACTGGGTTTATCGACTAGGCTGACATTCGCCTTTTTAAGGTCAGCTGGGCTTAAGTCGGAGACCGAGGGATTCATTGTGGCCTGTCAGGATGGTGTAATAAACACCTTGGTCTACCGAAGCCGCGTAATGGGTGTAGAGGTCCCTGATATCAACTGCAGGACCTGCCGTCAGGCGCCGGAATCGCTGATGCATTTGCTTTCAGCATGCCCGATATACGCGATTTCGGCCTACATCCACCGCCATAACGCGGCTTTACGAGTGCTATACTACCATCTAAGGCACTCGTACGGGGTAGATCAAACACCAGTGCTGCCTTACATCCCCGGAGATATTGAGTCCGTTGTCGAGAACGAGAGGAGCCGAATTTATTGGAACTACTCGTTCCCGACCGTCAGGCTCATTCAAGCCAACAAGCCTGACATAGTCCTCCTCGACCATCAGAACAAAGTGATGTTTGTCATCGAATTCTCAGCACCTGCTGAGACAAACATCGCTTTGAAGGAGGGGGAAAAACGGACCAAATATCGTGATCTCCGGTATGAGCTCCAAGTGCTGTACCCAGACTACTCGGTCAAGATGGTCGTCCTAATAATCGGCGTACTCGGAGGGATGAAGCCTTCGCTGCTCTCAGAATTAAAGATCATACCGGCCTGTCAGAATTCGGCAGAATGGTTGGCAGGTCAGATGCAGAAGGCGGTTATCTTGGGGTCCCTTCGTCTGCTTAGGGCACATGATTCAGGTGTTTACAGTCACTAACTCCACAGGTCGTGGAGAGTGGCTGTAATTAAGTAGCCGGCGCGGCTACCGTGTGGTGTCGGAGGCCACGGAAGCCCTGTCCGGCAACGGAAAACTGAAAAAAAAAAAAAAAATAATAATAATAATAATAATAATAATAAAAACAGTTTATTATCCAAAAGACCAAGACCAAATATATGCTAGATTACAACCTAGCGTCATAGGAGACTACCAATGCGGCTTCCGTACTGGTAAACGAATAGTAGACCAGATCTTTGCACTAAGATATGATATGATATTGGAAAAGACAAGAGAATATAACTTCGACACGCACCATATATTTGTCGATTTCAGCTGTACCAATGAAAAAGAGCTCTAACAGACCATACGAGAATTTTTTACACCAAATCACCTAATACAAATGATCGTGCTGATGATGCAAGCAAAGTGTAGCCTGTAAAGTACGAATACAGAAGGACGTGACAAGTACATTTGAAAGCCGTAATGGTCTACGTTAAGGCGACGCTCTGTCCTGTCTACTATTCAACATTGGAAGAAGTAATAGGAGACTCGGAATTTGATGTCAGAGGAAGAATCTTCTGTAAATCAGTGCAAATATTGGCATATGCCGATGACATGAATATAATCTCAAGAAACAAAGAAATTCTAGTTGTAATCTTTTCTCGACTGAAACAATCCGCAGCAGTCACGGAGCTCATAATAAATAAGAAAATGACAAAATATATGTCCACCACCATTAACCGATAAGAACAAGAGGCACTCAATATCGGCATCGATGGGTGTACATTGGAAACAGTTAATGAATTTGTATATTTAGGATCTTTAGTCAACTTCACGAACACTAGAAGTGACAAAACCAAGCGAAGAGTTCTCCTGGTCAATAGATGCAATCACATCGGCACTATACAACTTTTGTTCCTTGAACCATTCCCTAATTACTGTCCAAATTTCACGTCAATCGGTTTTACCCGAAATAATTCTGAGCGAAAAACCTTCAAACTGTGGACTAAATTATTAACTTTTTGATGAATATCGGGAAGAAAACATAAAGAAAATAGATTTTTCCTGTAAAAGTTGTTATTATTGTTTAAACAATATACATAATTATCAACCCCCGACTGTAAGAAACATTTTTGAACTTAAATTTTCAATAAAAAGAACTCAATGTTTTATAAATATCGCAAAAAAATGTTTAAATATATTTTTTTGTAAATATTGTTATTATTGTTTAAATATAAATAATTATTTACGCCACTTGGGTTGTTTCTGATTTTGAATAATATTAAAAAAGACACATTTTAAAAAAGAATTGTCAAAATGGGAGCTGTTGTTGAGAATTAAGAAGTGAAAACCTTCATTGACTCGACTAGAATCCTTGATAAAAAAATACAGTTTTTCATAAATCCAAAAAATAAAACATAAATTAAAAAATGTATTATTGCTCATTGGAAAATTCACCCTCGACAATAAAATAATGGCAAAAAGTAAGCTTTCTCACTACATGGGGACGTCTGGTCACAATACCAATGAAGATTGCGCAATACTAATTGGCCGTGCATAGACTGCTTAAGTCATGCTTTGCAAAAAACGAAATCACAATGCATTACAGCATTATGCAACATCTCTACAAGATTTTAAATTAGTTCCCAGCGTGTCAATAAACAAAATATTTTATTCTATAAAACATCTAGAGGAACTGATTCGAACAAAAAAGGGGAGAGCTCTAACTTTTAACTAAATTGTTTTTCTGTGTTAATGTTAATACATTTCAAGCGCGTACCACGTCGGAAATCCCCACAGTAAGTAACGGGTGTATTACAGAGAATTCTAATTAGAAAAAAGTTCAATTAATATTTAACACTGACTACTTGAAGACAATGATCCGCTTTCGTTTCAATAAATTACAATACAATAAACCGCCATTAATGCTGTGAAAAAAAAGAAGATACTGTTGCACATATACATAATATATTGATTTATTGTGCGCATTTAGTTATGCTAAAACTGTACTGAACGTAGGAACATGGGAAAGTTATTTAGCAAAATAATAAACAAAGGATATTTTGCCGATTGCCACACATGCTTTTTAAAAAAACCGTTTATGTAAGCCAATTATTATTGATACTAGGTATGTATGTGATTCTTTTCTCACGAAAAGGATCCACTACAAATACAGGGTGATTCATAAGGAGTGGTTAATATTTTACCTGCAGATTCTATAGCGGAAAATATTAATTTTTTTGCTTAATAACTGGGGGTCAAATATTAATACTTACTGAGATACTAGTACAGTAACTGGAGGTTTTAACTTCGGAATAATGTCATATTGAACGGATTTCGTTCATTTTTGGCAGTATAATAGTAAATGCTTTACAGAAAAGTTTCTATATTGTGCAGGGGCTTGCTAATTTATAGGGGGTGGAGGCCACCCCTTCTCAGGGGGTGGCACTTAAAAAATATATATATATTTATTGGAGCTGAAATAGAATCAAATTTTAAGAAGAAAAGGTTCTATGCAATTTTTCATATAAATTGGTAGTTTTTAAGTTATAACGACTTCAAAATTCGATTTTAGCTTAAAAAAAAGTATTTCCAAACGGCTTTCGTCAAGTATCTCGAAAAGTATTACTTTATCGAAAAAATGTTACGGACCAATTACAGAAAGTACAAACTGAGAATTAATTATATTTTTTTGTTTATTGATGTAGGATTGATATTTTCGGAGATATTTAAGTTTATATTTTTTGGTAGTGTTTCGAAATTACCTTTAAAGTTTAAAATGCATTTTTTTCTAAAGCAAGTGCTTTAAATGAGCAAAAAAAAATTGAGCATCTAGGAAATGCTACATCTTAACGAAAAACTGTATTTGAGATAATTTTTTTAAATGACTGGCTAATTAGAGTAACAAAATGGAGACCTTTTTATATAAAAAAATATAAATATGCACATTTTTCCGTCATAACTTCTTTATTTCTTATGCTACGAGTAAAAAATAATTTGAAAGCGCAATTAATTGTCTTTAATTTCATTTCTTAGCATGCGTGACGTAGGTGTCACAGTTTCTGAGATATTTAACATTTAAACTGCATTTTTCGTCTTATAAACTTTCGGACGCCATTTGTATACTTTCATATCTCCGAAACTATTCGATCTATGTAAATAAATAAACAAGCGAAATTCATTATCAGTTTATGAGCTTTATTTTTGATCTCTACCCATTTTTCAATAAAACTAATATTTATCGAGATATTTGGAAAAGGAAAAAAAAATTACGTTTTATCGAAAATACCTTTATAGTTTAAACTGTATTTTTTTTCTAAAGCAAGTGCTGTACACAAACCAAAAAATTTGAGCATTTACATCATGCTATATATTAATGAGAAACAGTGTTTGAAATTTCTTTTTTTTAATTACTGGCTAATTACAGTAACAAAATGGCAACGTTGTTATTAAAAAAATGTGTAGATGCACATTGCTTTGGTCATAACTTCTTTATTTTTTATGCTACAGAAACAAATAAAAAAACAGTTGAAAGCTTAATTAATAACCTACCATTCTACTCATTAGCATCCTTGACGTAGGTGTCACAGTTTTTGAGATATTTAACTCTCACTCTAAATAATTATCTTATGAACTCTTGGATGCCAAACGTAAACTTAAATATCTCCGAAATTATTAATCCTACATCAATAAACAAAAAATATAATTAATTCCCATTTTGTACTTTCTGTAATTGGTCTGTAACATTTTTTCGATGAAGTAATACTTTTCGAGATACTTGACGAAAGCCGTTTGGAAATACCTTTTTTTAAGCTAAAATCGCAATTTTGAAGTCGTTATAACTTAGAAACTATCAATTTATGTGAAAAATTACATGGAACCTTTTCTTCCTAAAATTAGATTCTACTTCAACTGCAATAAATATATATTTCTTTAAGTGCAACCCCCTGAGAAGGGATGGCATCTACCCCCTATAAATTAGCAAGCACCCTCACAATATAGAAACTTTTCTGTGAAGCATTTACTATTATTCTACTAAAAATGAACGAAGTCCGTTCAATATGATATTATTCCGAAGTTTTGCATATTTTTTACCTCTAGGTACTGTACTATACAGGATGCTAAAGTTATAAAAATAATTCAGTAATTTTATATTTCAGTTATTTTTTCACATATAAAATAAAAGTCGGTACAATTAGGTTTTTTGACGTGATAAAGTCGAATAAGCTCTCATTTTTGGTGTATCGCATAGAGGGCGCTACGTAAGCTATCTTGGTTTCACAGAATCCGTCATAACTTTTTGTGCTTCGTTCATAATAATCTCATTGCAAACTTTTTATTTAACCACTTAACCTCTTCAGATATTTGGTATTAAAAGTTATTTTTGTTAAAATGAAGAATAGAGTATTACATAATAATGCATTTTGGGGAGGAAAGAGAGGATCACTGCAAAAAGTTAGTTAAAAAAAATGTATGGGTGCGCAGGATTTTCTAAAATGTAAATATCTCTATTAGGGTGCATTTTCTGTAGATAAAAAAGTATCCCTTTTTTGTTGTTTAAAAATAATGGTAAAATAAAAAATTTGCAATGGGATTGTAAATGAACGAACTGCAGAAAAGTTATGACAGATTTTATTAAACCAAGATAGCTTATGTCCCGTCCTCTATGTGATACACCAAAAATGATACATATAGATAAAACTGTGCTTATTTCTCACGTCACAATTGTACCGACTTTTATGTTTATGTGTGAAAAAATAACTGAATTATAACAACATTACTGAATTATTTCTATAAATTTAACACTCTGTATTTCAGTAAGTATTTGACCCACAGTTTTTAAGCAAAAAATTAATGTTTTCCGCTATAGCATCTTCAGGTAAAATATTACCCATTCCTTATGAATCACCCTGTATATGGAAAAAGCATCAATCTAAATGGGAACATTTTGCAGTAAAATATTTTCAGTTTGCACAGTAAATTTATCTATATGTACTTAATTCTAGAAAATGTTTAGGAAATTTGATAAATATAGTAATATACAGCGTGTCCAGTCGGGAGCTTACACGATCTATATCTCGAAAACTACTGAACAAATTTTTGTAAAGTTTCGTATGTATAGTAAAGAGCGTATGCTCTTTCTAACTAAAGTATTTTCACAGTTCTATCACTTCCGGTTATACCGGAAGTAGATGTCAACTTTGTTATTTTAAATGGAACACCCATATTTTTATTATCGGAATTGATAGACTATAAAATTTTAAGGTCACTTTATATAACAAATCTTGTACCTAAAATTTATAGTTTTCGAGATATTAATTTTTTTACCAAAAAATTGACACCTGCAGACACCCAAAGAAATTCTTCCTATGAATAACCCATACAAGAATCTAAATATCTTTTACTGTAGAAGTAGTCAGCATAGTCGTAGATTATTTAAAAAAAATTGAAAACATTTAAATATTGTACAGGGTGAGTACAAAAGTGGTCACAACTTTCCATTCAGAAACATCAAATATCTTCAATTTAAATGGAAACCCCCACTTTTTTTTGTTTTATCAAATTCTACGACTAAAAATATGGATAGTTTACATTTACTTCCCTATACCTAACTACGATGGTTTTTGAGATATTTACGAAAGTTCAGAAAAACCAATTATTTTGTAAGAATTCTTTTTTTAACCTTGTAACATTTTAATTTTTTTAGTTTCGTTCAAATACACCACCGTTGGCGTCTGAACATTTTTCGCACCTGTGAAGTGCTGCGTCTGTAGCCGCTTTTTGAATCGTATCTGGTGGTAAGAACTGAAAAGCACTCGTTCTTGGCATTCATCTTTTGTAGTTATTGCAGCTGCAAACACTTCGTTTTTTATGTAGCCCCATATAAAAAAATCAAGTATTGTTAAGTCTGGAGGCCTTAGTGGCCAAAGAAATGGACCTCTGTTATTAGCAATCCACTGGTTCGATCAAAAAATAATTTACGATCATTCGTCTGTGAGGTACCATAATTTCGATTTCTGTATTACGTGATGGTTGGGTTTATCACAATATCTAAAACTAAAAAATTAAAATGTTACAAGATTGAATAAAGAATTCTTACAAAATAATTGGTTTTTCTGAACTTTCGTGAATATCTTAAAAACCGTCGTAGTTAGGTAAAGGGAAGTAGGTAAATGTAAACTATCCATATTTTTAGTCGTAGAATTTGATAAAATAAAAAAAAATGGGGGTTTCCATTTGAAAAATTGAAGATATTTGATGTTTCTGAATGGAAAGTTGTGACCACTTTTGTACTCACAATATTTAAATGTTTTCATTTTTTAAAAAATAATCTACGACTATGCTGATTACTTCCACAGTAAAAGATATTTAGATTCTTCTATGGGTTATTCACAGGAAGAATTTCTTTAGGGGTCTGCAGGTGTTAATTTTTTAGTAAAAAAATTAATATCTCGAAAACAAGGTACAAGGTTTGTTGTACAAAGTGACCTTAAAATTTTGTAGTCTATCAATTTCGATATTAACAATGTTGGTGTTCCATTTAAAATAACAAAATTTGTTCAGTAGTTTTCGAGATATGGATCGTGTAAGCTCCCGGCTGGACACGCTGTAGGTGTGAATTTTCCTCTGAAGCGATATTCACAGATAACAAAACACTTGAATACTACTACTCGACGTACATTTCGACAACCATGCTGGCATTACCTGGAGACGATTAAACCAAAGTATAACTAAAAATGTTTCTGTAATTATACTTGTCATGGTTCAACGAACCGTGACCTAATAACTGTTATAGAACATCCCAGAATGGACATAAGCCGAAGACTAAATGAAAGTCTCGATTTAGAAAAAAAATGTTAAAAAAGACTGTTGGAGCAAAACTAAACAAAGACAAAAAAGGAACGTGGCGCCTAAAATTGAACTCATACGCGTTCACAGAAAAGAAATTTACGTGGCGCCCAGAAATTTTTCACCTAGAAAAATATGTTATGTCCAGGCCATGAGAGTGAAAGTATATTATGGTCATGGAAAAGTGTACCGAAAATAAAGGTATATTTTTGGTCAAAGACAAAAATACATTATAGACAAGGAAAAGGAAACAATATACTTTTTAAGAAGTACGCTCAAAATGTACTTTGAAAATATTTGTGGATGTTTTTAACTTTTTAATCGCTCCACGGGACACAATGAAAGTGGAGATACAGTCATTGTGGATATCATTCAAAAGAATGAATACAAAATTTTAACGATGCCACGTACTGAAAGGGCGAAATCGAAAAATGAGGCAACGCCGCGTAGCGTCTATAGGCAATTACATGGCAAAAATTAGTATAAATGGACAAGGACGGTTTCTCGAATAAAACAAATTTGGATTCATCCAGCGGCTCGTCAATTGGACGAGTGCGTTGGATAATCGGTAGAAAGCGATAGTAGGAAAACCAAATGCAGGTCTTTCCAAATCACAAAGTTATAGAGAAGAATGCATAAGTAAGATAAAAAGCCATTTGCCAAAAAGTCGCTCGAAGGCGAAGTCGTGTCACATCCATTATGAAACTTATATGAGGACCGGTATGTCGAGAGTCAGAAAGTTGTAACAATTCGTATATAGAACTCCGTTCTTGTGAATGATATAATCACGAGAAAGAAGCTAACTACAAGCGTCCCAAAATTCTAAGTAAAATATTTTAATATTATTTCAAGTCAGACCCAAAACCTAAAAATGCTTTCATCAATTTCTAAGGAAGTTGTGTGAATCTTTTCTACCAAGTAGATGGCTAGCGCTCGCTCTCCATTGTATGGTAGCATCAAAAGCTCTCTAGAAGAGGTGCTCGATCTTGCCTTACTTGGGGAAGGCAATTCTATTCAAATTACATAATTAATTAGATAGGATGTTACATAATTTTAATTCTGCCTATTTTAAACCTAATCAATAAATGGTTTTATTTGAACGATTGCATTTTATTAATTGACTTGTTGTAAGTCTCACCCTTCGAGGGCTTTCGTTTGATAGGCCGGAATTGAGTAAATTGGGTGTTTCAGACCACAAGTTTACATCTCAATACCCCGGCCACATTACGGAAGCTCGAGAGGGATTTTTTCTATGAAGACAATTCGGAGATCTCTAAGCATGAAATCTATTAAAAAGTTAGGTAAGTAAGAAAAAGTGTACCGAGAGAAAACCCAATTTTCGGAGAGATCGTCGTTAGTAATCTACGGTAAGTGCAGCCTTGGCCTATTTCTCAGCTATCAAATATCTCATACATCTTATTAAACCCACCTCGGAGTGGAAGACCACAAACGAAGAAGGGACAACGTGACTGGCCCCTAAATAAAGAAATTGGTGTCGCGTCACTCAGATGCTGTGTGGTGGGTTCTTCTACATAACCAATAAAGGGTACTATTTGGAATAGTTCATTTGTCACCATTCATACTATTTTTACATTTTGCAATCTCTAAGTTTTCAAAATCATTCAGCTGCCTGTTACATATCTAGTTAATCTTAAGTTATTTTATCTATTATATGATTGTTATTAATGGCATGTTGGGATTTTTCAATATTTCCACTTTTGAAGTAAGGCATGTGTTCCTTAAATCTTGTTAAAATTGGACGTTTTATTTGCCCAACATACTTCAATTTACATTCCTTACAGTTAATTTCGTAAATCCCGGGCTGAAATGCGTTACCACATTGTGTCGTGATATGGAGTATTTACAGTTCTCTCCCTGTGTTTCACATTTAGAGCTCTTCTTCTTCTAAATCTTCTGTTTTCGATTCCGGGAGAGCATATATCCCAGTAATTCATTGCATTCCTTTCTGTCCTTTTTGTAATTGTTTCGCCTCGTACTTTCCCTCTTATTTATGTATTTGCTTTATTCTTGTTAATTTTGCTAGTAATTCTTCTCAAACTTCTTCTGTTGGTCTTTGTTGCCTCATTTTTCATATGTCATATGTCAGCGTTGATAGTATGATATATATGTATGTCCTCTTAAACATGCTCCATTGTGGTTTGATTCACTCGATATAAGGTAGAATTCTTCTTGTAACTCTGTGAGCCATTTGAATTCCCTCATTCACAGTTTTTCTCCTTTTAAGTTGGTTCGTCAGATAAGTTTAAGTATTTCAATTTGTTTGTCATTCTTAGGGAGCAGTCGCCTATTTTGTATTCTTTTCCATTGACCGGACTCTCTTTTTTGGCCGACCTCTTCTTGAAATTTATTTTCAGTCCAGCTGCGGTTTCTTATTTTCTGTGTTTCTTTTGTTGTGTTATCACTTGATTTAGGATCGTGGTGATTAGTATATCCTGCAGCGAGTTGATTTTGGGGAGGGAAATTTGCATGGCTATGTTCCATTGCATAAGCATTAACTCATCTAGTTTCTCTGCTCCGAATGCAGTGTTTCTTCTAGCTCTAACCATTACTTTTAGTAGTTAAGTCATTGATGCTTGTCCTATGGTTCATTTCTTGTATTATGTTCGATTTTTCTTTGCGTTCCCTTTTCTCCTTGTCCATTTTTTTTTTGGCCGAGTAGTATGTATCTTCTTGTGTAGGTATTATCGTTTCTTCTGTATTATTATCACGTCTGAATGTTTAGTTTAGTCATTGTCCTACTGTAAGAGTTTCTATTTTAGAAAAGTGTCTGTTTCTTTTAATTCCATCGTTTATTTCATATTTAAAGTTGTGGAAAGCCAATGGGTGCAAAATTGTTTATGATATTTGACCACTTTAGGCTCGATATTGTAGTTGAAGCATTCTTAATAGTGCGTTTTGACGTTATGAGGGTCGATAGGAACAAATAGACGGCAAGTAGATCTCCCGTCTTTACTCCACTTTTATACATTAAGTGAAAGAGAAGATATAGGCCATTCCATGCCAACTATCTGACGTGGCGTATGAACGTAATCTTGTGAGTGTATTGTTTAACCCAGGACCGCAGTTGATATCGCAGTCGAGCTTATACTGTCGGGATGAAGATATAATTCGATAATTACTTTATATTTCTTTATTTGGCAATGTATTTTTGAAAATAATTTTAGCAAGTTTTGTTACCAATTCATTGCAGTGGTTTGGAGGATATTGTAAGTGTAATATTATAAAAAGTAAACGAGCGAACAATATAGTTAAATCCGACTCTGCGTTCTACACCTCTTGCGTCTCAACAACACCGCCTATATAGGCGGTACGTCGATCACTATTGCGATTGCGGCTACTATACCTCTGTTGGCGTAATAATAATGCAATAAATATGAATTAATTAAGTAATAAAATGTTTTAAATATGTTTCCTTCATTCCCCCTTCAACCGCTTCAATTTGGGCATTCGAAATATAAATTATAATTCTTACAAATGTGAACCGTGTGGGTCATGTCGGCAGACTTCCGCTGGTCCTGGCTCTTGGCCTGCCGGCTGGGTCGTCTCTTCTGGCGATCTTCTCTCTTGGTCTTCTTTCTTCGCTGGCATGCCTGCTCTCGGGAGCGTCATCTGTCGTAAAAGGGAACGACTGTTGCCGTCCCCTTTCTGAAATTTTTGGGTGGCGGGTTTGACTTACCAATTCCCAGGGTGCCAATTGCTTCATCTGTTGGAAGGATGAGCTGTGTAGCTCAGTATATACGCGACCTAGATGCTTGTACGACGTTCTTCACGGCTTATATTTTCTTGATGTAAGTGGCTGCTTGATAGCCCCGTCAAGTTGAGCTGGCTCCGTCTGACCACCATTGGGTAGATTAGCACCCTCATCCTCTTCGCCTTCTTGACTATTTCGTCCGTGTTCTGTCTCCATGATCCATGATGACGTCAAAATACTTGTCGGTATCGTACCATTGGATGTTCTCACCGTTCATGGTTACATGTCCTGTGGGTGTCTCCTTCCTCTCTCATCTGAAAAGTATCACCTTGCCTTTCTTCGCTTTGACTGCGACTTTCCACTTGTTGCGCCATTCTTTCAGAAGGTGTGTGGCCTCCTCAAAGTAACAGGTGATCAGTCAGGCTCGCCTGGATCTAGCGACGATTTCCGTGTAATCGGCGTAGAACGGCAGGGAGGTCCTCTCGGCCGGTGGTAGATCGGAGGTAAATATGGTGAACAGGTGGAGAGAGTAACGATCCCTGCGGCACGCCTACTTCCATGGGCCTGTAAGTTGACAGATGGTCTGCTATCTTCATTTGTAGTTTCCTCCGGTGGAGATATGATCCCAATAGCTTGACGACCCCAGCGGGATATCCCATTGGATATCCCATCATCTTCGCTAGGAGACCATCGTGCCATACCCGGTCGAAGGCCTTTGCCACGTCTAAAAAGATCGCTTCCTGTAACTTGTCTGTTGTTGAAACCCTCGGATAAGTGTCTCTGTCACGAACAGGCAATATAACTAACTGTATATTTCCGCATGATTTTTTGGGCGCTTTCAGATATGATAAAAACTTAGATAGAGGTAAACTACAAATTTCCAAGAAAATTAATAAAATTGGGAAATTCAAAATGGCCGCTACAATATGACGGTCTAAAGTTTAGTCTACTTTCAAACTTGAATAACCTTTCAATGGTCGTAAATTGAATTGTTTGGTTTTTGTCAAATAAAAAATGGATGGGGAGTGTTAATCATTGTTTTTGGTTGCTTCAACGAGTCGTTAGTGGAAGAAGAGCCATGTTGCTAGTATTTTATAAAAGAATATTCGGCTATGAACAAATTACATAAAAATTACATTTCTCTACTTCCTGATGCCCGGAAGAGTAAATATTTTGTGGTATTCCCATTGATGCTTTTATTTGAGTAAAAACAATTAGCAGAAAGCGCCTGTTCCTATAATTACTATCGTCTTTTTATCGGAAGTGAAATTACAATAAAACAAAACAAATCAATCGAATTATAGCTCGAATTATAAAAAAGTTTACGCTTCTAGTAATAATTTATCAATGAATACCTTTCAACTAGGAACTTTCTAATTTTAAATACGCAGGATGTGATTATAAACGGTGCACGAAAAATAATAATTTATATAATAATCCATTTAACCTACTTAGGTCAAATTTAAACGCTTGAATATTGGTAAAAGAACTCATTGACTAGAATAAAAATCAATCAATAATTTCATATGCGAACAAAAAAGTTAAGCGCTGCATTAAAGCAGAGAGAAGTCTGATGGCGAAATATTTATTATTTTTGGTTTTATATTTTTTTTTAATATTATATACAGGGTGCGCCACTTAAAACTCCCCAGGCTTATAACTTTCTTATTTTTTAAGCGATGACCATGCTGGGCACATCAAATTGTGGATATTTTTAAGGCATTTAAACATGCGTACAGATTGATTTAAAAAAATGTTTTTTGAAAAAATTGTTAAGAAAGAAAACTTAATTTCCTTGAATATTTTTTTACCTCATCCTGTACATGAACTGCGTTAATGTTTTCTAATAAAGATTTTAATTTGCTTCAATTTATGTTATTAAGTCATTTTATTAAAAATAACTTTGAAAAGAATGTAAATAATAATTTTATGCTTCATTTGTAAAAGACATATCACAAACAATATTCAACGCAACAAAACAGTATCAAGAAACAAAAGAAATAAATATTTTTAAAAACAAACTTATTTAAAATGTACCAAACAGGATATTGCAAAATTTTTATTTTTTAAACTTTTTTACTTCAATAACATAAATTGAAGCTAATTAAAACCTTTATTAGAAAACATTAACACAGTTCATGTACAGGATGAGGTAAAAAAATATTCAAAGGAATTAATTTTCCTTTCTTAACAATTTTTTCAAAAAAAATTTTTTTAATCACTCTGTATGCATGTTTAAAGGCCTTAAAAATGTCTACAATTTAATGTGCCCAACATGGTCATCGCTTCAAAAATAAAAATGTTACAAGTGTGGGGAGTTTTAAGTGGCGCACCCTGTATATTGAATTACCTAAAAGGAGTCCATTGTGTGGATCATGCCTCATCAACTTAATTTGGTATATGTGTCTAATACTTGCAATATACATATAC
This sequence comes from Rutpela maculata, assembly GCA_936432065.2. Lineage (NCBI taxonomy): Eukaryota > Metazoa > Arthropoda > Insecta > Coleoptera > Cerambycidae > Rutpela > Rutpela maculata. The sequence goes on from OW386290.2 coordinate 111,472,824, forward strand.
AAAGGTTGTCTATATTTGATGCTTAAGAAACATACATTTGCAGCAATTTCATATTTGACGAATTTATTTAAATTTGAATCAATTTTCGATTAATTACTTCCACGTCCAGTGGAAGTATAGTAACGACAAAAAAATTTTTAAAAATTTTTATTGTCCAAATAGGCTTAAAATGTCATGAAACGCCGAGATTTTAAGTTTGAGCGAAAAAAATTTTTCTGTCTGTCGGTCTGTCTGTCTGTCGGTCTGTCTGTCTGTAACTTTTTTTTATGCACACGTTTACTCTGGAACCGTTTAAGATATTGACTTGAAATTTGGTACACATATGTACTTTAACGAGATCTAGAACTAGATTATATTTCATCTTGTTCCGTCGAAGAGTTGGGGGGTAAATTGGGGTAAATTTGGGGTAAATGGGTAAATCAAGCAGGTAAGAGTCCATGAAATTATTATTTAGTATATACAAGAGAAGCTAAGGTCTCAAAAAAATTTTTGGCATTAGCCACCCCCATTACCACCCCCACCTCCTTATTAAAGGGGATGAAAAAAAAAGTGTGATTTAGTGTATGTACAGGAACCAGAAACCTCAAAATATTCTTTTACTTCATCCACCCCCACTACCACCCTCCCTATCACCACCCCCACCCCACTACCGATGTGGGGTATCGTTTTACGGGTTTTTGGGGTAGAGGATTTCAAATATTATATTATTAAAGTTCCATAAACAATTATTTTCATATAAAAAGTTTTTTCGTTGTGAGTGACTTGGATAGAGAATCTGGATGTGGAAGTAGTGATTCCTTGGGCAGCGGTTTTTACGTTTGGAGCATTAAATAAATTTCTATTAGGTCCTTATTTTTTAAAGGGTTTTTAATGAGGAAATGTATTAGTATTTTCCTCAAAGAGACTTTGTAGAATTTTAGGATGAAGTTCTATTATTGTTGGACGTAGTTTCTGGGTTTTAGGACGACGCACAGAGAAAGGCAATCAAAAATTCAATGACTTTCCAAGATAGATAGATCACAAATATGCCTAGTCACAATAAAGAAACAAACTAGTGATGCACAATTATTGCATTAAAAATCATTTAAAGTAGATCACAGACTGAATATTATAACGGTTCCAATATTATCTTTAATTAATTAATTTTGTATTTTTACTTCCACATCCAGTGGAAGTATTATAGTAACGACAAAAATTTTTTTAAAAATTTTTATTGTTCAAATAGGCTTAGAATGTCATGAAACGTCGAGATTTCAAGTTTGAGCAAAAAAAAAATTTCTGTCTGTCGGTCTATCTGTCGGTCTGTCGGTCCGTACTTTTTTTGTGCGCACGTTTACTCTGGAACCATTTGAGATATTGACTTGAAATTTGGTACACATATGTACTTTAACGAGATCTAGAACTAGATTATATTTTCATCTCGTTCCGTTGAAGGGTTGGGGGGTAAATTGGGGTAAATTTGAAGTAAATGGGTAAATCAAGCAGGTAAGAGTTCATAAAATTGATATTTAGTATAGACAAGAGAAGCTAAGGTCTCAAAAAAAATTTTGGCATTAGCCACCTCCATTACTACCCTCACCCCATTGTTAAAGGGGATGAATAAAAAATGTGATTTAGTGTGTGTACAAGAACCAGAAACCTCAAAATATTTTTTACTTTATCCACCCCCCACTCCCACCCCCTGTCACCACCTTCACCCCACTACCGATGTGGGGTATCGTTTTAGGGGTTTTTCAGGTAGAGGATTTCAAATATGATATTATTAAAGTTCCATAAACAATTATTTCCAGATACAAAATTTTTTCGTTGTGTGACTTGGATAGAAAATCCGGATGTGGAAGTAGTGATTCCTTGGGCAGCGGTTTTTTCTTGGCCACAGAACCCACGAAAATTTTTTTATCGATGATATAACAGTTCAAGCTCTGTCCAATTTTAAAAAACTTTCCATCCATTATATGCTATATTAATCCAAAAATGCGATTATTACTTGAACTATGTCCAGTTAATTTAATATTTAAACAAACAATTACTTACGTTATATACATTTTAACGAACGTTTTATTCATTTTCAAATTAAGTATCTAATAATTTCATTATGTAAATTTGTCGATCTTGCTAAAGCTTTTTATACCGTTTGCCATAGAACATTATTATATAAACTAAAAAGTTATGGGTTTAGAGGAAAAACATCTGATCTCATGAAAAGTTATTTAGCAGAGAGAGTCCAATGTGTAAGTATTGATGGCATTGAAAGTGAAAGGAGAAAGGTAAGCTATGGGGTACCTCAGGGTACAGTCCTTGGACCTGTATTGTTTATTTTATATATCAATAGTTTATTTAAATACAACTGGTCAAATTCTAAGTTTTGCTAATGCCACTGTAATATTCTATAGTGGAGACGGCAAAATTTGAAAACTACTAAGGAAAGTTATTTCAATAGAATAAAACAATGGTTTGATCAGAACACCCCTTACTATCAATATTGATAGAATTAAATATCTAACATTCGCATCATATAAAAATAAATGACCTAATCTAGGGCCCCTCAAAATAAATGCTAATATTAGCATAACAGAGGCTGATTCAAGGACATATTTGGGCGTAATCATAGACAGACATCTGAAGTGGGATCTACAAATAAATAACATTACTAACAAAATAAGATATCTTCTGTCAAATTTTAAACGCCTGAAAAACTACTTAGATATAAAAGAATTAAAAATCCTGTATTTCGCATTATAGCTCAGTAAATGAAGACATTTCGGCTGAAAAAAATTTGACGAGAAAGCTGTTTTTTTGAGGTGCCCTTAGTACATCCTGAGAAGTACGAGCAATTTGAGCCATGTTTTTTTTTTGGGGGGGGGGGGGTTAAAGGGGAAATTTTCAGTTTTTTTGCCATTATCTCGAAAAGTATCATTTTTTCGACAAAAGTAGTTATGAGCAAAAACGTTTATTATAATATACTACACAAAAAAGGTCGTTACACTTTTTTTCGTAGGTTCAATCGTTTTTGAGTAAAAGTTATGGAAAAATACAATGTCTGTATTTTTTTAACAGTAACAAACAGTAGGCCTAACCCACATCTGACGCTCAAAACAACCATTTGCATAAATTATTCGTTCTCTTCTAGCAGATCTAATTCCGTGTCAACTTCATCGTCCTCTTCATAAAGAGCTTCGTTAATTGGCTAATCAGTTGATGGTATCGTATCTTCAACTATATCTTAATCTGTAGCTCCGTTGTTACTATCTATTTCTTCCGTCGCGGCGTTCAAACAAGATTGCCCATGGCAATGCCCCCATACTGCAGAACAGCGGAGATCTAGTTTTCTGCAGCTCAACTAGCATTACAGCCTTTGGCATAGTTGCAGAATATAGTATGCAGAATATAGAGGTTTTGAATAGGTTCCAATCTATTGTTGATGATTTTCCATCAACAGTCTTCAGGATTTAACTATTTCTACTGGGACTGGAACCGACGCGCCTCTGGTGGTTGTAATAAAAAACAAACGGATCGCGTCGGTTGGCGGGAACGTTGAATAATTTTGATGGTAAAATTTAAAATATATAATATTAGACTAGACGAAGGAAGAGCTGGAGTACAGGTTGGAAAATTTTATCATTTTGGCTTGGGAAAAATATGTTTTTAAATGTAAAAAATGTGCCCATCACGATGGTAATGTCCAAATTTTTCAATAATGTTAATTATTTCTTTTCCTTGCAATTTTCTGAAAAAAAAAATGGTAAGAATAAAAGTTGTTTGATATCATACTTTCCATACGGAGAAAATATGAAAATCAAAGTTTTACACTTTTCAGAAAATTTATATTGGAAAATCGCTCTGGATGGAGAGTATTTTAAAAGAGTAACACACACTGTAGGAAAATTTGGACATCACCATCGTGATCACTCTGCATCTTCTTACAGATAAAAACATATTTCTCCCAAGTATAACATTTTATCAACTTAATCACCAGCTCTCCCTTCGTCTACTGTACTTTATTTTGTTAGGGTGATTTTGACAGCAGACTGTGCCAATTTGAAAATAATTATATGTATTAAAATGGGTTTAACACAGTTGCTGAAGCTCTAATATACATGCAAATAGTTTACTTACATAATAAAAATATTCAATTAATGCTTAATACTTACTCTATTTTAAATGATCGGATTATTTTGATACTAATGACAGCTTACGTACAATACATACCTATTTTTGTATCCATATTTCTTTTGTAACCTTAATGAAGTCCATCCGTTAAGTGACAAATAAATTAAAAAAATAAAGTTGTCTAGTTTGTTTCTCTTTATTTTAAGAACAAATACAGTTTTTACATTTCTTTTATTGCTTTTTTTATTATCGTGCAATATTTAAATGACTGAATGAAATTTAGTTGCAAAAAGTATATCTTCTATAAATTCCACCCCTTTTTAACATATAATATTGCTGTTTGGGAATTATCTATGAAGACAAATAGAATATTTATAAAGCAAAACAACAGTAGAAACAGTAAAAACTACTAATTTATCTGCAACCGCATTTGCTATTTGTTTTTCTGCTGATTCCACTATTTGTTTATTACTGTTTACTGTTTTTCTACTGCTTGATGACTTCTAACCATTTTTTAAATGGTTTGGGGATGGATGTCTTTGTGAAACTTTGTCCTCACAATTAGACACACAACATTTTATGTACGTACTGTATATCTTTGAAACGATTGATCCCACGTAAAAAAGAGACTGAGATAATAGCAAAAAACTGAAAATCGTCCCTTTAACCCCCCCCCTCCCCCCCCCCCCAACAAAAACCCATGGCTCAAATTGCTCGAACTTCTCAGGATGTACTAAGGGCATCTCAATGAAGGTCTCCACAAAAAACCAGCTTACTCGTAATTTTTTCCTATTTTGGCCTAAAATTTGTCTTTATTTACTGGGGTATTAGTGCAATCACAACTATCTTATGGAATAATTGCTTGGGAAATGTGGTAGGCACGTATTTAAGAAAACTAGAGGTAATATAAAATGGATCTTAAAAATTATGTTCAATAAAAAATATACTTATCCTTCAGAAGCTCTTTTTGAAGAATCGAAAGTATTTACCATCAGAAAATTATACTGCGTTGCATTACTGGTTCACCTAAAAAATGAACATAATATTAAATTCAACAAGCACATTTACAACACTAGACATAAATTGAAAATTACAGAAAAGCCTATAACTAAAAACGCAGTAGGAGAGAAAAATCATAACTGCCTAAGTCCCAAATTATATGATACTTGCTGACCCAGCAAACGTTGTTTTGCCATATAAATTATAAATTTTTGTCCAAAAAATAAAAAGAAAATTTCTGGATAGGGCCACCCTTATCACCTAGGGGTATAAAAAATAGCCTACGACCTATTCTCAGACCTACCAAATATACACCAAAAATTTCATAAAAATCGGTCAAGCCGTTTCGGAGGAGTTCGATAACAAACACTGTGACACGAGATTTTTATATATTAGATTATACCCGATAGTCTAAAACACATAAGCAATATAAAAATATTTAAAAGAAAATTAAAAATGTGGTTATTCTCGATGCAAATAGTGTAATAGAAAGTATAATTAAAAATTGATTTCTACACCGTTGATTCTGTTTATGTTATTACTATTAACTGAATTTAAATCACTAACCGATGTCCTGTTTTCTTTTCTTTTTTACAGAAATGTATTTACCTCGTCCTAATGGTTACTTATGCCTTGTTTAATACAAGTCAGTATTAGTAATAAAAATTAACCTGCCTCGATTTACCTACTCCAATGTTTCTATTGTCATTTTATTTTACATTTCTGTTTTGTACTTTGTACATCCTCACGAACAAATATTTCAAACACTTCAGTGAGTATTTCAGTACAATTGTGTATTATTACATGCATTATACATATGTTGTTATTGAAGAATACGAATAGGAAATCAGAATAGTTCATTGATTTATTAGTATTTGTAGTTATATATTTTTCCATAAATAGTTTATTGATCTATTTGCATCTGTATCTCTATTTATATTACTCTTCTCAAAGAGTATATTGCATTTGATCGGCACATTTCTAAAACAGTAAATATCGCTCGTAGAGAAAAAAATGTTCATATCATTGTGTTAGTGAACGAATTCTGTACAACTTTCAAAATGTCCGTCTGTCCGTCCGTCCGTCCGTCACGTTTCTTATAAGCACGATTACTTAAGAAAGAAAAGTCCTATTGTATTGAAATTTGGACAGTAGGTTAGTGTTAGCTAGAGGAAGAACCCTATTGCTTTTGAAGAAAATCAATCAGTAAATAAGAAAGTTATTAATCATTTAATTAAAAAAAAATATTTTCTTAACTTTTGTCGCTTGTACTCAAATAGAAATTTTGCGAAATATTATCTCTATAATATATTTTTTTTTGTCTATGCATTTTACTAATATATATTTCATAATAATATATCTAATGAGTTGAAATATGATTCTCGAAAGATATATATCACAGACATTCAGTTCGTAGCAACATGTGATGGTCTAGTGGTTAAAGTTTTGCCTTGCAATCCAGAGATCGTGTGTTCGAATCCCACACAGGATGGATGTTTTTTTCTTCATTTTTTTTTTATATATTTTTTTTTTCACAAAATTTAGGATTCCAAAAACTAACATTATTTACAAGAAAACTGCGAAGAGTATCCTATAGAATGTGTAACAATTATATAAAAAGTTCAGTAAATTGGCGAAGAGTACGTTTTTAGCTTGTTTTGTAGTGGATTTGTGTATTTGTGTAGTTATATTTCTTTTTCGTAAAATTTGACATTCGCCTGGGCGTCCCCCAGGGGTCGTGCCTGTCGCCAAAGTTGTACAACTTATACGTCTCTGACTTTCCGGAGTTCCCGAATACGAAATCTTGGCAAATACGCCGACGACACGGCCATGTATGCGCATTCACACAATGCACAAGCGGCAAATACGCTACTGAAAGCGCACGTGGCCCGTGCCACGGCGTATTACGACAAGTGGAAGATTCGGATCAACGCCGAGAAGTCCAAGTCGATTATCTTCACGCGCCGGTTCACAGAAAATCGAATATTAACACCAATTTCGATCATGGGTCAAGAAATTCCAATCAAACAGTGCGTGAAGTATCTGGGGGTTAACTTGGACAAACGACTGACGTTCAACATCCACGTTAACGACACAGTACGCAAGGTCTACGCCATGTTCAGGAGTCTGTATCCGCTCCTGGCAAGGGGTAGATGACTCAACAGGACAAATAAAAAATTGGTTGTACACGATGGTGATCAGGCCGGCCATCACATACGCGGCGCCGGTGTGGTGCAGCATACCGGCCACGACAATGAGAAAACTTCGAGTTCTCGAACATAAATTTATGCGCCTCATCTCTGGTTCGGACAGATACACCTCCCTCAGAGATTTATATGATCGTTGCCACGACATAACCCCACTAGCGGACTACGTCCAAGAAATTTCTCAAAAATTCTACGAATTCAAACTGGGCGATAGTCCATTAACCCGCAACATAACCCGAATCAGACAGCATAATGCAATCCTTTTCGATATCCGACACCTCCTACCATACCAGACGTTGCCTATTTTCCGGCAACCTCTCTAGCCATACTTTCCTATACGACAACTTCTTATTTCTCGACCTTTAATCTTTACTAAAACTTATAACCAACCTTCTCTATCTGTTTTATCCCTTTTGTTCTTTTGTCCTTTTTTTGTTTCTAAATTCCATCTTGACCTATAAATTCTTAAAAACCAAAATATTTCTTACCCCATCTTTTTAAAGTTCCACGACATTTTCCTGGCGGCAGGAAGACCACCAGGGTGGAATTACTTCAAAGGGGTTTTTTCGTTGAGTTCTGTTTTCCCGTGCCATCAACCAAAATTAAATAAGTGCTTTGCCTAGTGAGTGATAATTTTTTACAATTTTCTTTTAATTAGCTTTAGGTCCGTGTGGACACATTTTTAATTTTATTTTAGTTTTTAAGTCTACCTGTGACAGACAGGAGTACTAATTTATAAGACATCCGTTGTTAAGCCAAACCGGACCTGCCTCGCCCAGCCCTGCAATTACCACGGCACTCAGCGCCGTGGTTGCCTGGCTGGCTCCGGGACAGGTTCCGGCGAGGCGCATAAATGTATATAAAAATGTTTAATAAATTGTTATTGTTGTTGTTGTTGTTGTTTTGCCTTGCAATCCAAAGATCGTGTGTTTGAATCCCACACAGGTTGGATGTTTTTTCTTCATTTTTTTTCATATATTTTTTTTTTTCACAAAATTTAGGATTCCAGAAACTAACATTATTTACAAGAAAACTGCGAAGAGTATCCCATAGAATGTGTAACAATTATATAAAAAGTTCAGTAAATTGGCGAAGAGTACGTTTTTAGCTTGTTTTGTAGTGTATTTGTGTATTTGTATAGTTATATTTCTTTTTCGTAAAATTCGTTTTTCGTAAAAAAATAATAATAATCTTGTAGTTTTCATAACAGTATGCACACTTATTCGTGGTGGTTTTAATTGGTACACCTTGTAGGTATACCTATTATATTCTATAAAAGAATCACCTTTATAGTTCATCAACACAGACAGATTCTGCTTTCTAATCATCGCCATATAGTTCATTTTGTTAGATAACACCGTAAAATTTCTGATAGCTCTAAGTTATTTATTTTCTTTCAACATTAATAGATTACATTCTACACGGAAGACTTCTTGAGACTTAAGTGTGATTTTCACCATGACTTGGAGGTGGGCAAAACCACGTTCTATGCAAAGAAATTACCGGCCACTCTCATTTATTTTATGTCTAATAAGTTCGTGAACTTTTAAAATATATGCCATAGCCGCAGTAATTGACTTCAAATATTTGGCTTGATTTTTGAAATATTTGAGTAAATAAAGAAAAATATCATTAACGATACTCAAACGCCTTTTTTATAGGCGGCCTATGATCAGGTCGAATTCTTCGGGACTAACAGTGCGCTACTGTACATAATCGTATACTCATCGACGCACTGTGCTACGGGCACAGATATCTGGATACAACTGGTTAAAATAAATTTTCCTAATAATGTGAAATTGTATTTAAAAGAGGTACAAATATAAACCATCCTTTAGTTACTTTCCAACTTTTTATATCATAATACAGAGCTCGGAAATTTTTATCTCTGTGACGTCAAAGTCAGGGTTGGCTGTAGGTCAAGGAAAGAATTTTTATGTAAATATGACACAATATATCTTACCTTGTACTTTTTTTAGGGAATTCCGTAATATCCAAAGTTAATATCGTCAGTTTATTATAAACACTTATTGTCACTCAGTAAAGCCACTAGCACATGCGTTTGTCAGGAAATATGTCTATTAAAATTTGTTTTAGATGTCCAAGAAATTGTTTTGTTGCAACTACTACAATAAAAGATCTGTTCCATCAAATTGCAGTTCTGGAATATCGCGACTCCACAACTATACTGCAGCCTGAGAAGCACGAGACATTTTTGTATACCGTCGACTCTGTATACTTTCACACTAGGTTCGTAGATACATACATGTATATGGCTAGATTTGTACTATGGATTGCGAAACTGCTACCTCGGATGGTTTGGATGGTGGTTTGGATGGTCTGGATGGTTTGCCCTTTTCTTTTAGTAAATGCCCATAATTGCCACAGCGTAGGTATAGTACAGTTGTCTTCAGATCTACTGAATGTCTTCAACACTGCAATTGTAAAAGAATTAACTACGTCTTTAGGTAATTGTCAGTACATTTCACAAACGTAGTAGATTTCTAATAAAAGGAGGTTACGTATTAACATTTTGAAATTAAATGGAATTCACTTTATCACGTTGTGTACATTTGTGATGCACACGTACATGGCAGTTTAATCCTTAACTGTGTTTGTTATGTATAGGAATTGCGTACCGGTTTACCGATTTACCGACTTATCGATTTACCGCCTAAAAAGTTTTTGAAAGAATCTACGAAAAAATCGATATCTTTTACCGGTAATTTCGGTAAAAATACCACGTTGGCAACGGCAAATCTACAATAAGAAATACAATAGTGGAACTTTTTGTACGAATTTCGAACCAAAAGCAAGAAAAGTCATCAGAAGATAGCATGGAACTGGATGAATCCAATTCCAACCACTCCGCTGATGATGACATTCCTCTCCCCGCCAAGCAAATGACATTACTCTACCCATACCATCTACCAACTTCACAAAAAATTCTCTAATTTACAATAGTAAGAAAATTTACAATCGTATCCCAGTAGCATTGAAAAATATCTCCTCTGACAAACTATTTAGGAAGGCTGTAAAAAAATTCTTAATTGATAAACCCTATTATAACTTACAGGAGTACTAAACTTTGTCAATGAGAATTATTTCTTTGGACAATAAAGTATCTCTCTCTCTCTCTCTCAGTCGCATTTCGGATCTATCAACATCAACATCGGCTAATAGGCCTTTTTGCGGGAACTATGAAATGATCGGACACTTGGTTGTCAAAATGGCTGGACCGGTATTATTTTTTCACATTAATTTAGACGAAAGTGTGATTGACGGTGCAAAATTAATACACAACATTGTGGAAGAACACACTTGTGCTCAATTAAGGCCATAGCTCAAGTATCCTGGCCGTAAAATGACTGGAAGCAAGAATAAAGAACTGGTTGCAAGGTTAGAATTCAACTATCAACTTATCAATTTATATACAAGTGCATTAAAAGAAAACAAATGTGTTTAGTCTACAATATACTTAATAACATTCTTCGTGCAGTAATTGATAATGCAGTAAAAATATTTTCTGTTTTTTTACGAAAATGTAGGGTCAAAAACGCAATTGGAAATGAGGTTTTTTGTCGATCCTTCTGTGGATAAAGCTGGATCCTTTTTTTCTAATTTTTTCAAATAGGTAAACTATACGATGGCACTACCTATTTTCAAAAAATTGGTAACAGATTCATCATTATTTGTTTAAAAAACGTCGAGTTCCGCCATGTTTCTTCGGACAATTTTCGCATGTAAATATTGGATTTGACATAAACACTACGTTTTTTAACCAAATAATGATGAAACTGTTACCAATTTTCTGAAAATAGGTAGTACCATATCGTATAGTTTACCTATTTGAACAAATTAGAAAAAAAGGAGTCAGCTTTATCCACAGAAGGATCGACAAAAAACCTCATTTTCAATTGCGTTTTTGATCCTACATTTTCGTAAAAAACATAAAATATTTTTACTGCATTATCAATTACTGCACGAAGAATGTTATTAAGCATATTGTAGGCTAAACACATTTGTTTTCTTTTAATGCACTTGTATATAAATTGATAAGTTGATAGTTGAATTCTAACCTTGCAACCAGTTCTTTATTCTTGCTTCCAGTCATTTTACGGCCAGGATACTTAAGCTAGCGCCTTAATTGAGCACAGGTGTGTTCTTCCACAGTGTTGTGTACTAATTTTGCACCGTCAGTCACACTTTCGTCTAAATTAATGATAAATGTGAAAAAATGATACCGGTCCAGCCATTTTGACAACCAAGTGTCCGAACATTTCATAGTTCCCTCAAACAAACATAGCGGCAGCACATGCGCGCGCTTATGATGAAAAGGCCTATGCTACATTGTCGATTAAAGAAATACTGCAAATAACGATAAGAAAGAAAACCGATGTAAACAGCACTCTGCCGATAAGAAGACCGCAGATAACTCCTAACAGTGTTCCTCAATGCGTGAAATCAGAAATGCAATATTTTCAGAAGGAGGGAATTCAGGGGAAATACTTGAAAAATAGCTTTCGAACCACTTATGACAACTCGGCCTACCATAGCCTTCTCTGCGACTGGAACAATTTGTACTAAGATTCGGTCGCGGCTAAGTGATAATAGTATTGATAAGTTGTGTTTTCTCAGAGCATTTTTTATTAAACAAAAGAAAACAAAGAAGTCGTTAGAAAAGTAAGAAACGATATTAATTTCAGTTATTATTTCGAATGTTTTTCTTGTTTTGTGTTACTAATTTTTAAATTCTATTGAATTTTTTTTCAAGTTTACAAGTCTAGGAATTTTGGTTTTCATATTTTATCTTTCTGCTGTTATTATTTAATAAAACTGAAGGGAAGTTTTGGTTATTTAATTTTGTAGCTTATTTCTTTGTTATTGTTTTTAAGTCCAAAAAAACCGGTAATTTCTTAAGAAATTTATCCAGTTACCGGTAAATTGAAAGTCGGTAAATTTGCAATCCCTAGTTATGCATGATATAATATTATCCAAAAAATGGTTTATAATCATAAATTTCTTAAGAAAAATTGTCATTTCTGCCGGTAACGATTACACATTACGGAACTTTTGGTACTGTTTAACCCCTACTAAATAGAGCTTTCTGAGTATCCGGGTGGCCCATATCATAATATTTAAAACAAATGAGTCATTTTGAAAAATGTGATTTTAATGGATTTACAGCATCCTGTATGATGTATTATTGGACATATTGACGTTTTCGTATTTTTTATATGAATTACATTGGAACAAAAATAATTTTAACATATTCGCGGCCATCTAGATTGACAACTAAAATTCGAATTATTTTTCGTGCAACACTGTATAAATTGTTCAAAATAGTATAAATGTATCCAAAATGTGATCTTCACTTCCAAAATGTAAGAACATACTGGGTGGTCCATTTAGAAAAGACTATTGGGGCCATTTCCGGTGAAACCGGAAGTGATAAATATGGCGGATAGGTCTCAAAAAATTGGAAATCTTACCTAATTTCACCATACAAAATTTCATCCCGATATCTTTAAAAACAAGGAAGTTACAGGGGTGGCCCACTATTCGTTTACACTCGATATATATTTTTTATTGTAAATTTGTGTTGTACTTGAATACTGTAGTTTGTCAATGAAAATAGTTCCTAATTCCATTATTAAAGCATGGCATTTAACTATGTATAAAATTTATAATAAAAACTGTATATGGTTGTATTCCTTAGAGCAATGGGAAGTACTTCAAACTATTTTAAAGGTTGTACCATTTATGATTCTCTAAATATTTATAAATAACCAAAAATAAACGAATATTTCCCTCTCACTCTACAAAATCCTATCCTTAAAGATACATTTTAAGTTTCTGTATAGTATTTTCATTCGGCCCGTAATGCAATTCGAGGAGCCGGCTCGATTGGTTGAGAAGAGTGGCAGACGCGCGTGACGACCTATGACCTCTCATGTCTTGCCCAAGGCCCGCACGGGTCAAAAAAGCTATGAGAATTGCTCAGAGTGGTTCACACTTGCCATTTATGGGGGCCATGAGACCGTGTATGTTGTTTACAAACTTTTTTATGCTCGGGTGCTCTCAAATAATGGGGCAGTGTGTGTCGAGTCCTTGCGGGTTATTATTGAGCTTTATTAATTATGGGTTTTTATGCTGGCTGGGTGGTCTTTGGCAAATTTACAAATTTTAATTATAAAATTATATAGGAACCTGTTTTCAAATTATGTTTCAGCGCGTTTTAAAGCTTTAGACGTAATTTGTTGTAATAGAAGTTAAGTTTATTTTATTTTGTTAAGCTTAATTTATTATCTAGTAGGAATACTGTGTACCACACAGCCACAGATTCCTAATTCGTGACACAGTAGTGGTTTGTTAAAGGCATATACAGTGTGGACCAGATTAGATGGGATTTGGGGTTTTCTCTAAAACTACGGCAGATAGACAAAAACCAATATAGGTATCCTGAGCCCAATTTTCGAGAAACAATCAATGGCGCAAACCGCGATTGTCTATCTTTTTCGACTATTGAGCTACAGAGCGCTTTTGGAAAATTGTCATTTTTGGATGATCTCTATATCTCAATGACCAAGTGTCGAATCAAAAATCGAGTAATACATTCTTAAGGCACTTTTTTGGGTAGAATCCACTGCTGGTAAGAAGAAAATTATGCATGCCTCAGTTTTCAAGATATAGACAAAACTTTTGTTTTTTTTTTAATGTACATTATTTCATTATTCGATCACAACTTAAATTAGCTATCCAACGATATATCATATATCATATTTATCTCCAGAAAAACTGTGATTAATTTTCGGAAAATGTAATATATTTGTGAGGAGGTCCTGGAAAATTATTAACAACAACACTTCTTATAATATAAAATAATTTTGCCAAAAATAGGAAAAACTAAATTACAATAAATGTTCGAATTGTCTTCCATTGACATCTATGCATATTTATCGCATTTCTAATGCCTGCAGTACACTCTCGCCGAGACTGCTCGGTGAATGTCTTGGCGAGACATTTACCAAGGGACCAGGAAGCACGAGGGCGATGTGTACACTCTCGCCGAGACCGCTCGGCGAATGTCTCTGTTTTTAGTAATGTGAATGAAAGACATGGATATTTTTACGATTAATTAATTTTATTAATTTGCTTTTATTATGATTGGAAAATATTATTTAGGTATTAAGCAAATCACAACTTACACACTTTTTTATTTATTACGAAATTACTTACTTTCTGTATATTGTTGCCCTGATCTGGGCACGCTAATATACTAATTAGGTAAATATTTAAAAACACTCATTATTGGAGAATCAATCAAAACAACTACTCTTCAAGCTAATACTGACGAAGTATTGAATTACATGACATGATTCCTAGCATTTTAAAGAAAAAAATTATGTTGAAAATAATATTTTCTAATAACGACATGGACGTTGCTGAAATTGCCGCTGCTGCAGCTTATTGTGCGTCTGCATATTTTAATTATGTGCATATATGCAAAAAATATAAAATTGAAAATCCTTGGAAACCAAGAAGATGGTGGATGAAAACAATTCATCGAAATAGTGAGTGTTGAAAATTTAAATGTGATTTTAATTATTATTATTTACCTCACTGTATAACAATGAAACATGCCTGAATTAATAAAGGGTGTAGCCGGTTAAGCATATGAAAAATGCCCATAAAGGAAATTACATGAAATGGGCATCAAACTACTCCCTTGACTATAAAAAAATATTTGTTACAATATTATTCCATAAATCCAAATCGATAAAATTCTCAGAATATGTTAGTTATGAGGTAATCTTTGCAGAACGGCAATCAACCCCCTCATCTGTAGCCTAATAACCCAGCCAGACCATATTTTTAAATAAAATTAATAAATTAATAAGCAAATTAGCCTTATAAATGCTTCTAAACTATGTATGATGTTTTAGGGCACCAGATTTTAGGTTTCTCAGGTTAAGTTTACTTAATTTTTCTCCAAGAAGTATGGTTTCCAAACGTTTTTTTGTGTAATGTAGTACAAAAATTATGTTAACAATGCATCATCGGAATGACACGGAATGACTCTCGTCATCAGAATGACCTAATTACTAACAGTATAATAAACTTTCGAATTGATATGAAAATAAACAAATGAAAACAAAATAGAACAAAATTGTAATGTTTAATACCTATTTAAAAAAATGAAATAAAACAAGAAGTTACAAAATCTACTACGTACTACTTATTAAATATTTGGTTAAAAAGTGTGTCAATTTCATCGTTATTTAAAACTTTAAAATATTTTGATGAAATTGGAACCGGTGCATCTTTTAATTTGCTCAAAATTCCAGTGCACTCCAGCTCCTGCCTATCTTCCTTATTGGGCCAAAAGAAAGTTTTATTGTTTCGGGCCATGAACGAAACAAGAATCTTGGTATCAATTTCTGTCTGTCTGTAATTAATTCGTGCACAGAAGACACTGCACTATCACCCACTTTTTGTTCCGTGAATTTTGAACACCCTGTATATGAGTTAAGTTTGAAATAAAAGTCACTTTTCACGATAGAAAATAAAATAAGTTTATATTTTTGTTCACGTTCTCACAATACTTGATTTTTGTTGAATAGAACTTAATTAGAGCGATTAGTTAATTAGTACGATTAATTAGAACGACTGGATAAGCACTAGAGTAAAAATTTGCCTTTGAGTTTTGTCGCGTTTCGACGTAATATTTTTTTCATCTGGAAGATCTTTACGGTCGATAATTTTCAAATTTTTTCATCAATTAGGTAAGTTGCAACAAATTTTTAATTAACAATTGCCCTTTTTGCAAAAATTCAGCTCCCCCAGACAAGAGCAAGTGAGAATATACTAGGTGCCCTCGGCCTCGCGGCTTGTGTTCCCTTTGACTCGTGGCCAAAAAACCGACACAAATCGGAGCGTTAACGAGGCGAGGCGAGGCGAAGCGAGGGCGCACGGGGCGATGCGAGCGTAGCAAGTACACTCTCGCCGAGGCGTTGCGAGGCGTTGTGAGGGCAGGCGAGTGCATTAACGAGACAAGGCGAGGGCACACGGGGCGATGCGGGAGCAGCAAGTACACTCTCACGCTCGCCTGCCCTCGCAACACCTCGGCGAGAGTGTACTGCAGGCATAATAGTTATTGAGAAGGCCATGATGAAAAAAAAAAAAAGAAAATCGAAACAATCGTAAATGCCAAAAACTAATTTGTGAATTAATTGTGAGTGAGCATTCTTAAAAATGGTTTAATTTAGTAGTGGTGAAAAATATGATATGATTAAGTATTTTATAGAATGCGGAGAAGATTCAAATTTAGCTTCCGAGCTTTATTTTTTTTTCTCAAACTTAAGATCTCGACGTTTAGTGCAGTTGAATAAATTTTATTCGGCGACAACATTCCACCTGAAATTTTATTGTTTATTCTTATGTCCTGATTACGAAAAAAATATTTGTGCCCAAAAATTTCTTGTGCGTCAAAAGTTATATGCACTTTTTGATGCGCTTTCACGGATTTTCAACTTATTTGCTTATTATATCTTGTACTACATAGTAATCGGATGGGAATTTTAAAAATACTGGCGTTTTTGGAATAAAATTCTTAAAAAATATGTATTTGTCAATCCGCCATCTTGGAAAAATATAGAAAACATCAAAAATGGCCGAAAGAATCAAAATTGAATATATTTTCCATAGAAAGGAATATTTTCACAAAAGACAGAAATAAAACTCGTTTTATGGTCAAATATAATGCACCAATCCCGGACACCTCATGTCAAATAGAACGGTCAAAGATGGCGAACGAAATAAAATTTTTTATTCTTCCCTTTTTTTCGATTGTACGTTATTTTATGTACTTTTAGGGATAGATTTTTTAATTTTCAAGAAAAGTGCATTTTTCCAATTTTCAAAAATGCATTTTCTTTGACCTTCCGTTTTTTCACCCAATTTTCATCGAAACAAAATGAAATATATTATATTAGTTTCATTAACGTCATATACCATAATTTCACTGCATTGCTCATCGATATCCGATTCATCAAAGGTAGAAGAAGTATTTGTACAATTATTTCCTTTACAACAGACACGTAGAATAGAATATTACATATATAGTTTTCTACAGCTACACTGATTATTTTTACAGCCTTTGTTACATTTACAAGAAATATCACTTAGTAAATTTTTAGGCATTAAGCCATTCTCAGTTTTAAGCCACCCGAATTGTAACGGATCTTTCTCAGAACCTAACTATTTTTGGACTTGGAAATAGACTCTTAAACAGTGTTTTTCTTTTACCTCTTCAGTAGGTGGAATTGCAGACAATTCTATTTTCATCATAATGTTTGTCTATTATTTTATTAATCTTAGGTTTGTAAAAATAGATTTTTTTATGATGATTCTATGCTAGTTGAGCCATTATAACCAAAAGGTCAATATTTTCGCCAACTATTATAACTTGATTGTCTTCGGTTTTCAAATCAATAGCAGTTTTAACGATTGTGGCATCGGCGTCTTCTCTGCATGTGCATATTTCAATGTTAAAGTCATTATCTATTAACTTTTTGCGCCATAATTTTATAAAGTTATCCTTATTTTTACTATTAATTAGACATTTTTTTGATTAGCCGATGATTTCATAATGTCACTTGTGATTGAAATATCTATATAATAATAATAATAATAATAATAATAATAATAAATCGCCTTTATTTATATTTAAGTCCTGGCGGAGTTTAGCATAGATATTCCACCACTCAACCAGGACATTTTAAAGTAATATAAAATATAATATAAACTATTAACTAAACACGATACAATATAGTATACAATTTACAAGAAAAAAATAATTTCGCAATAAACAATAATCTACTACATACCTTCCTACTTACGCATTGACATTTATATGTGATTGTTTTTCTTTATTTATTTTTATACATACGTCCACGTCTACATACAAACATACATACACACACATATACTTCCATATACATACAAAAAATTGAAAATATATTAAGAATATTTAAGGTCATTGTTCATTTAATAATTTAGTTTTAAGGACAAATTTAAATGATTGAGAAGATAATCGTTTTGTAGCATCAGATATTGCATTGTAGGTAATGGGTGAATTATAAGAGAAGGATCTCTGGAAAAGTGCGGTCGTATGTTGCGGAATTGTTAAATGTTCTAGTGATCTAAGGTTTCTGGTATGAATTTGCCATCTAGGTATTAGCTTATTAAATAAATCGCTTGGACTCTGAGTGGTTAATAATTTATGTGTATAGGTGGCAAGGTGTAATGTCATACGATTTGGCATGTTTAACCAACCTATTTCTTTTACATGAAGGGAGACATGGTCTCTCCTTCTTAGTCCTAATATGAACCTGATGCAGGAGTTCTGTACCTTTTGTACTCTAGAGCGAGTATATTGATCAATACATGGGCCATAAACAATGTCGCAATAATTATACAAAGATAAAATGAGTGTGTCACATAGCATTGTTTTGATCTTCTTATTTAAGCTATGTCGGTTTGCATATAAACTTTTTAATATACCGTAAGATCTTTTTACTAAATTATTTATATGCTTGACAAAGCGCAGTTTATGATCTATAATCAAACCTAGACATTTTATATTATCTTTGTGTTGTGAAATTTGCCCTTCCACCACCAATAAGACATCGTTTATGGCCCTTTCTCGATCTCTGTCATTACCAAAAAAAAAAATTACTGCTGATTTAGAAGGATTAATATTCAAAGAATGATTTTTAGAAACCTCCACGATGTCCTCTATTTCCTTATTTAATAGTGGAACTATTTCAATTAAATTTTCCACGGGTGTGATATGATATAGCTCTGCATCGTCAGCATAGTATTGAGACGAGAACAATTTTAAAGATTTTTGGAAGTCCGATATGTAAATTGTAAACAAAAGTGGAGCCAGAATTGATCCTTGTGGGGCACCATATAAAATTTCTTTATTTCCAGATTCCACACCGTTTACAACAACAATCTGACTTCTCTTGGTTAGAAAAGATTGAACGAAAGCAGAAGTTGTATCATCAAAACCGAAGTATTTAAGTTTTAAATATAGCAGTTCATGGTTCAAAGTATCAAAAACTTTTCTATAATCTAAAGATAATAATACAGTTACACACTTTTTATCCCATCCACTGAGAATATCATCTGTAAGTTTTAATAACGTACTAGTTGTAGAGTGATGTTTTCTAAATCCTGACTGATTGTCAGGGATAATTTCATTAGTGAATACGTAATCTGATATCTGCTCATGGACAGCTTTTTCTAAAACTTTAGATAAGGCCGGAAGAATATTAATCGGCCTTAGATCGTTATAACTCTCGGGTTTATTCACCTTTGAGAGTGGAAAAATAACAGCTCTTCTCCACATTTCTGGGTAGTAACCCTCCATTATGCATTTGTTAATAGCAAAAGTTAATATTGGAGTAAGGTGAGGAATGCACAATTTTAGCATTTTTATTGATATGCCATCTGACCCTGTGGCTTTACTTTTGATTTTGTTAATAAGTTCCTCAACATATTCTTCCGAAATCGAAATCTACGCAAACATTATTTGCTAAACGACGAATGTGCTCGTTATTCTTAGTGCTATTCTGTTCATCGGCATACTCATCAAAAATAATACTACTCAAGTCTTGACGGCTTGGTTCTGAATATTGATCAGAATTATAATTATTATTACTATGTGTATGCTTAATAAATTTCCTTTTCAAATTAATGAAGTTTAATTTTATATTAAATTTTTGAAGTTATACGAGACATTCTATAGTATTTCATTTTGTTTCGATGAAAATTAGATGAACAAGAGGAGGGTAAAAAAAATACATTTTTGAAAAGTGTCAAAATGCACTTTTCTTGAAAATAAAAAAATGCACTTTTTTGAAAATTAAATCATCTATCTCCTAAAAGTACATAAAATAACGTACAATCGAAAAAAAGTGACTCCTCCTCCTTGATAATTGAGGAAGAATTATAAATTTTATTTAGTCCTCCATCTTTGACGGTTCTATTTGACATACGGTGTCCGGAATTTGTGCATATTTGACCATAAATGAGTTTTATTTTTGTCAACTTTGGTGAAATTACTCCTTCTTATAGAAAAGATATTCAATTTTGATTCTTTCGGCCATTTTTGGTGTTTTCTATTTTTTTTCAAGATGTTGGATTGACAAATACATATCATTTTTTAAGAATTTTATTCCAAATAAGCCAGTATTTTTAAAATTCCCATCCGATTAGGTATAAGATATATTAAGCAGATAAGTTGAAAATCCGTGAAAGCGCGTCAAAAAGGGCATATAACTTTTGACGCACAAGGAATTTTTGGGCACAAATATTTTTTTCGTAATCAGGAGGTCATAATACATAAGAATCAACAATAAAATTTCAGGTGGAATGTTGTCGCTGAAAAAAATTAAATTAAATCGACTGTACTAGTTTCATGACATTAAGCTATTTCAACAATAAAAATTTTCAAATTTTTTTTTGTCGTTAGTGGAAGTATATCCAGTGGATGTGGAAGTAATATAGCAATATTGACTTAAAAAACCGAAAATCTCAGAATATACATCGAATTAAGTTGAAATTTCTAGAATAAACATAATATTTTGTTTTCGCTACGGGCTATCAAAAGGTGGATTCAGCCTTACTTTGTCAGTACTGATGAGTTAGTAATAATACTGTAAAAGTAAATATGCTTTGAGCCTGATGTCCCCTTTTAAATCGTGATACATAATAATATAAAACCCAAGAATTCATAATTTATTCGAAGGTTTATATTTCTGAATGCTTTGTTGCAAATTACCAGCATATTGTCGTTGCGTGACATGTACCACTTAAAAAGCGAATTAGAAGCCGATTTGCACATGTCGAGTGTCAAGCGTCTGGAGAAATCATAAGAAAATTTCCATACCCATATGGCTTGCATGTCAATGCTGTCGGCACCCTTTGTGCTTATTAAAGTGTCAATTTATTTATTAGAAGGTTAAATCACTGTCCACACGGGCTATAAGTACCACTTAAACATATGTTGTTGGACAGTGGCGGAGTAAGTTGTAATTATACGCCATGATTTGTTAATCTACTCGTTATATTTGATTAATGCTGATCATTTTTCATTTTCATTTCAAGAGTTTGAGGTGTGGTTTTCATTTTAACCCTTTCGGATCCAGTGTACACTGTGGTGTACACAAATTTATAAGCTTGTAAATACAAACTGGGACAGAATTTATCTGTTGTATACCATTGTAGACTTCAGTGTACATCTTAGTTTGTATATAATATATGCACTGAAGTCTATGTTATGAAAACTGAAAATTAGAGAGTTTACTGTTACAGGGAGCATGAAGTTGACGAATTCGTCTGGTGGATGACTAGAATTACCACACTTTGTATATACCAGTTGAGTGTAACGGAGTTATAAAATTTTTGTACAGCAGTTGAAGGTTTATATTTGGTGTATAATATATTATTTAGTGCATAAGTGATTTTATTTTATTATTTGGACAATTCATGGACATGTACACTGTAGTGCACATAGGGTTTTAGTGGAATAATATTTACTGTAAGTTCTAACCACATTTTTTTATGTTTTATTGAAAAACATATTTATTATAGCATATTTCATTGAAAATGAGTAAAAAGTATTTAATCCATGAAGACTTAGTGGAATTCTTGGAGAATGACCAGTCGGATATAGAATATAGAGCATTTGAGTGATGATGATGATGGATTTCAAACAGATTCGTATGAACAAAAAGGCAAAATTTAGGTAATTGATAACTGTATGTAGGCTAGCAAAGTACGTTTATTCCTTTAGACATGGTTGATGAAGAAGAGGAGATAGAGATCACAGCTTCAGCACAACTACAAAACGAACCAGAGACTGAAGAAGTTATTGGGGTTTTCCCACCCGAGCTAATCGAAGATGTTGAAATTCCAGAACAAATTGAAAGTGAACTCATAGCAAGAGAGAAAAAAATTAGTAAAAAGGCAAAAAAATTAAAAAAACAAAATTAAAAATAAATAAACAAAATAAGCACAATTCATTTTTTGTTTAATAGGTAGTAATGACACCGTTAAGTCCCAGTGTGCACTGTCGTGCACAGGTCAAAGGTCAAAGCTGGGCAACATTAGGAACTCCGGGCACAAACTAAAAATAACTAAAAAAATTAAAGAACTTATGTACCAAGTTTCAAATTTTTTGCTCACCTAAAAAAAATGTGGGTCCGAAAGAGTTTTAACAGAAGTTTGTTTGCATTGTTTTGCAAATTGTTTGGCTGCTTTGATATTTATATAGAGAGAGTGTTTGGTACTTTGATATACAGTTTTAAAGGGTGATAGAGGTGGTCATTTTATATCTATATGACTGTATAATGTACAGAGTGTTTCACTTCTCGTGAAGACATCTCTGTATCTCTTTTATTTGTGGCCGAATTCATTTAAATTTTTATCAGTCATACAGTTTCATATGACGACTTTATTCAACAGGTAAATGCCGCCTAGATCTAAAACGCCGGCCTACTGCGATAAAAAGAAAATCGCAATTTTCGAGAAATCATAGTACACTTAGAGATAGATACAAAAATTGTTTTCAAAAAAAAAAAATTGTTTCACTTCTCGTGAAGACACCCCTGTATCTTTTTTGTTTACGGGCGAATTCATTTCAAATTTTTATCAGCTATACAACTCCATAAGGCGATTTTATCTAACACCTAAAGAGAACTTTTTCCAGCAAATGAAAGTTGTGAACAAAAATCAGCATTCAATAAAACGCTAAAAGGACCACTTTTTATTATTACACATCAACTTAAATGCAGTACAGTTTTCTTTTACTTCCACGTCCAGTGGAAGTATAGTAACGACAAAAAAATTTTTAAAAATTTTTATTGTCCAAATAGGCTTAAAATGTCATGAAACGTCGAGATTTTAAGTTTGAGCGAAAAAAAAATGTCTGCCTGTCTGTCGGTCTGTCTGTCTGTCTGTCTGTCGGTCTGTCTGTCTGTCGGTCTGTCTGTCTGTCTGTCGGTCTGTCTGCCTGTAACTTTTTTTTGTGCGCACGTTTACTCTGAAACCGTTTAAGATATTGACTTGAAATTTGGTACACATATGTACTTTAACGAGATCTAGAACTAGATTATATTTTCATCTTGTTCCGTCGAAGGGTTGGGGGGTAAATTGGGGTAAATTTGGGGTAAATGGGTAAATGAAGCAGGTAAGAGTCCATGAAATTGGTATTTAGTATATACAAGAGAAGTTGAGGTCTCAAAAAAAATTTTGGCATTAGCCACCCCCATTACCACCCCCACCTCCTTACTAAAGGGGATGAAAAAAAAAATGTGATTTAGTGCATGTACAGGAACCAGAAACCTCAAAATATTTTTTTACTTCATCCATCCCCCACTACCACCCCCCCTATCACCACCCCCACCCCACTACCTATGTGGGGTGTCGTTTTATGGGTTTTTGGGGTAGAGGATTTCAAATATTATATTATTAAAGTTCCATAAATAATTATTTTCAAATTACAAAGATTTTTCGTTGTGAGTGACTTGGACAGAGAATCTGGATGTGGAAGTAGTGATTCCTTGGGCAGCGGTTTTTTCAATGGTTTTATAATACTTGGAAATCTGTATGTATGTATGTATTATGTATATATCAAATTGACCCACTTCCCGTTATTCAATCGAGCTGAAATTTTGCATACACGTGTAGTTAAATAATAAATAATTTCAATAATAATTGTTCATGACTTTCATTTGCTGTAAAAAGTTCGCTCTATGTTAGATAAAATCGCCTCATGGAGTTCTATAGCTGATAAAAATTTGAAATGAATTCGGCCACAAATAAAAAAGATATAGGGATGTTTACAGGGTTCACAGGGTTCACAGGGTGTTCACGAGAAGTGAAACAAAATTTTTTTTTTGAAATATTCCGATTTTCAAAAAATTTTATAGGGGGACGTATCTAGTGATTCTGAACAACTTTAATTAACACAATTTTTGTCTATCTCTAAGCCTACTATGATTTCCCGAAAATTGCGATTTTCTTTTTATCGAAGTAAGCCGGCGTTTTAGTTCTAGGCGGCAGTTATGTGTTAAATAAATTCGTCTTATGGAGTTGCATGGCTGATAAAAATTTGAAATGAATTGGGCTACAAATAAAAACATACAGGGGTATCTTCATGAGAAGTAAAACACACTGTATATACTGATACACAAAGTTTCACAGATTTTGAGATATCGGTCATTTCAAGTATAGTGGAAGTAAGGAGTCGGAAAGTATGCAAAATCGTGCTAAAGTTATGAAATCTATTCCTCCCCCCGTTTCCGAGGGTGCTGAATACGAATAACGGGGTGAAACAAGTTTTTGCAGGGATTCTTTGTTTTTTCGTGAGAATATAACAGATGGTGAAAGGTGATGTCAGATAGTAGACCGCAACCGCACTTTCAAAGATTATTTGTCCATTTTACACCCTCATCAAAAATGAGCCTGTCCTTGCAAGGATTTGAAATTCATTTTCCTTAAAATGGGATATAAGGAAGAGAATGCTACTGGTAAAAATTTTGTTTTTAATAAATTAAATATACAGGACACGATTTTGAGTTTAATATAATATTTTTTACAATATACTAATATAATCTAGGCCGCTTACAAAGAGAATTACATGGTTCATATTCCTCGAAATGAACAACACATTCAATGCTATTGCCTCCTTCTTCATCGCACGCGACGTAAAGGCGGCGAAAGTAAATAAAATGAGAGTACGATTCCCTAATATCAGCGGCATATGCTCTGATCGCTTCCAGAGAAATGGATAGACTCCGGGGTTGTCAGCGCGCTAACCCTATGCTCACGATGTACCCCTAGAGAAATTGATTGACTACGGGTACCTCGAGAACACAAGATTTACCCAGAAAGCAGTAAAGGCGGCAAAGACAAATAAAATGATAATACGAGTCCCTAATATCAGTCAAGTCGCTACTTATTATTATTATTATTATTATTACGAAATGGGTGGTTTCCGACAAGTTATGGGCGAAGGAAAGGTCGAACCAGCGTAAAACATTTTTTTCTTGATCAGCATCCTCGAAAACAAGAAAAAGAAAAAGGAACAATTTTACATCCCCTGACAGGGTAGAGTCCACCCTGAAGGGCGATTGCGGTCTGTTACCTGACATCACCTTCCACCATCTGTTATATCCCCATGAACAAACAAAGATCCCCTGCAAAAATAATCGATGCCAAGCTGTCATATGAGAAATAAGCAAAAAGGAGTGGTTTTTAGCCGTTTCACGGGGTGTGCATGTCTAAAAACTTTTTTCACCCTGTTATTTTTGTTTAGCACCCTCGAAAATGAGGGGGGGTAGGTTTCGTAACTTCGACTTTGCTTTTTTTCGGGAAAATCCCGACTCCCTACTTCTTTATTATTGGAATGTCTGCTAGTGTTTACTAGGAATGATATTGTTTAATATCATTCCACTCTTGAAAGGTTTTATCTGTGTTGACATATTTTTTCCCAATCTTCAGTGGACAGTTCATCAAAACAATTAAAAAAACGTTGAAATGTGGTTAAAAAAAATATGCCTAGAAATTAAAATGCTGGGGGGTGCGTTTCTGAATTAAATTTGAAATTTAAACGACATTTTCTCAAAAATGGCACACATGAAATACATTCAAATAACTCTAAAAACGTCTGTGTGTTACCCCCATTCCCATGGCGTGTCAAGTTATGATGGAATGCTAGTACATTCAATAAGAAACATATTTCTATAGATGGTAAAATTTTATTAGGTAGAATACTAAGTAGTGTTTGGATCTATGTTTATTATTATGGTTAAAGTTATTAAAATAAACATACCATTAAGAACAATCTAATAATTTTGCTGTTCAAAAATGTGAATCACCATTTCCAATACATCCCCATGCTCTTCTTCTTACTTCGATGGTGGTAATGCCTATTCTCATTTATTCCTTACATCTTGATGAGATTCCTGTCAAATTAATAAGAGGCTATACTGCCCTCCTAAGCCAAAAAGACGTATCTCAAGGTTTCACTGTTTTGAGATATAAGGCATGTTTTGAATTTTCGAAATCGCGTCAATATTTTTTTTTTGTAGTTGTACTAATGTAGAGGTTAATAGTGGTGTAGTTATGAATTTATATTAATTAGGTTACTAGTTTTTTTTACAATGAGATACGTCTAATTGGCTAAATCGCTTAGGTTTTCTCATATTTTTTTAGATACGTCAAACTTTGTTAGCACTTTAAAAATACTTAACGATTGAAATACGTTTATTTCGCTATGGAAATATATAGAAAATAGCTCCAGCTATCCTAAGATATAAAAATATGCATTTCGGCCAAAACTTGAGATACGCCTTTTTGGCTTAGGACGGCAGTATACACCAATTTACACTATGTTTTACCTACACCATTAACAAGTCAATTTTGATAAATAAATTCCCAAATAGGCTAAAAACGGCTCTAATTATACATGTATTTAAAAAGGGAAATGAAGACGAAATTAACAGCATTAGACCCATCTCACTTTTAAGTTAAGATAGTTGAAAAAGTAATCGCAACTAGAATTGTTTCATTTCTAAATGAAAAGGACCCATTAACATCATCACAATATGGCTTTAGAAGTAAATTTTTCACAGAAACTGCTACTATTGAGTTAATTTAAGATATATATGAAGAACAAAATGCAAAAAATTATATAATGGGAGTTTTCTTCGACCTCTCAAATGCTTTTGACAGTTTAGATTTGTCTTTTGTTTCACACAAATTAAATATTTTAGGTATTAGAGACAATCTAAATAAGTGGATTGTATGTTACCTCACTGATAGGAAAATCAGAGTTGAAACAGAAAATTCTCTCTCATATGAACATTGGGAGACCTTAAGGTAGTGTGTTGGGTGCTTTGTTATTCCTGCTATATGTGAATGATTTACCACATCACATAAACTCTGCAAATGTTTACATGTATACTGATGACACATCAATTATAGTTACGGTAAAAACTCCTGAACGACTAGAGATAAATCTAAATAATATTTTACATTTACCACTCAAAGAAAATGATAGGTAAATTCAACCAAAAAGAGCATACGAAATCGCGCCTATCTAGTTTCATAGTTAAATCAATCAGAAGAGAATAGTCATACAACTTTATTTGTTTTCGTAAACAAATAGTAGTTTAATAATCATATTTTCCTGTAACAAATTAAATAGTACAATGACATTTTTTTATGTTCACTAACCATTTTCAATTTGGTCTACAATTAAATAGTACAACGACTTTGTTTTTTGTTCACCAACTAATTTTTAGGTTGATCTACACTTTATTGTATGATGAAGTTTTTTTTGGTTAGCCAAAATCTCAGTATTGAAACATCAGACCACCCAAACCAAAGATTAGAGATTGTTTATAAGATCCATCCAAATATATCGATGATCCCTGAGAGAATTTGAACATTGCAATCATGTTATTAATTTTCTATAAATTCATAAGAGTATAAGATAATGCATGATTGATTATTGTCAGTGATTTGTATGTGGCGTCATCTGGGAATAATTTCTGTAATAGACTACGTGGTAAGCAAGCAAATTTTATGGTAATTCTTTTAGAACTTCTAGAAGACGACAATAATATTGGTTTGTCCACCAAGTACAATAATACAGCGAACTAATACTGGGTTAGAATTACAATTCGATAATAGTTAAAAATAAAATATACTATTATCTAGTTTAATTTGACAGAATTCAACAAAATAATAGTCAGACGAAAAAAATAACAGTCTTATTCATCTATTTTTTAAGTTAATGTTTGTTTTGTTGTACGACAACTTTTTATTAATTAAAATAACAATCACCTCTTGTTTAAAAATACCATCAATATAGTTTAGTTTAACAAAATTAACGATATTGTTAGTTAACCATCATACTATTTCTTTGAGTGTAAAGATTGGTGCTTTAGAGACAGGCTTATGATAAATTATGGCAAAACAGTTTACATTCATCACTTTGCGCTTTTAATACGCAAACGAAAAGGTTACATCTTTTGAATTGCTTGTAATATTGTCTAAACAAATATTATTATACTCTTCGCAAATACGAAAACGAAGAGTATATGGCATTTGATCGGCACATTTCTAAAACCGTAAATATCGCTAGTAAACGAATTCTGAACAACTTTCAAAATGTCCGTCTATCCGACCGTCACGTTTCTTGTAAGCACGATAACTAGAGAAAGAAAAAGCCGATTGTATTAAAATTTGGACAGTAAGTAAGTACTAGGGGAAAAACAAAATGAACAATGAACAAAATCAATCAGTAAATAAAAATGTTATTAATGATTTAAATTTGAGACTTTTTTTCATTCTTATATTTTTGTAATTGAATAGAAATCTGGTGAAATGATATTTCATTATAATATCTAAGTAGTTATATATTTTACAGACAGGAGCTACTGGGGGCTTGGCGATGTGGGTTCCAAACCCATATGAGGTGTGGTATAGTGTTTTTTATTTTTACTTTATTTTACACTGAGTCTTTCACCAACTAAGTTCGTACTCCAAATTAAAAATGTCTAAAACCAACACTATTTACAAAAAACTGCGAATAGTATCCTATAGAATGTGTAACAATTATATAAAAAGTTTAGTAAACCGGTGAAGAGTACGTTTTTAGCTTGTTTTGTGTTATATTTAGTAAACCTTGCCGCGGTGAATTATTTCTTTGGACAATGAAGTCTCCCTCTCTTTCTCTCTATGATACTTTTATTAGACTTTTTTAATTTATTTACAAAAAATTTCCTGTCTACTCATTTTTTGATAACTTTAATCATCAGTGACAAAAAATGTGAATGGACTATATTCGGGCTAAAAATTAAAAAAATATAGGGTTCTTTAAGATAATGTTTTGAAATCTATTAGGACTGGAATATTACTTCTTACAATTTTACACAAAATCTTATCCTGTTTCATTTTAATCTAACTCATTTTTACGCCGCGTGTTTTTATAAAGGGTTATTTTCGAAATACTGCAATTCTGCCTGATCTATTCGAAAAACAGTCGAAAGTGGTTCGCTTTGAGCGGTCATAGTTTGGCTACATATTCGAATTAGAAGTCTGTTTTTTTTTTAGATCGATTGGAAATTGAGTGTAGTTTAATTATTTTCAAGGGTTTGGATGTATAAACACTTATCAGTTTATTTTTCTAAGAAAATTGTTTGAACTAGCTTTTCAATATTATATTATTTAAAACGAAAAGAACATGCAATACCATAAAACATACTCTTACCTGTTATAGGTGATGTTTGCATTCTATTACTGCACTTCCCTTCCTTTGCCTTTTTGATTTCTTTCATTACATTACACGAAAAATACTATGGAGTTCTGGATTATGTACGAAATTAATCACTAACATTTGTCACAAGATCGCTAATCGCACGTCCCGAGATATGTATTATTTTTCACACAGCTACCACTAACTTGACAACGTAAGTTATACTATTATTTTACATTTTGTATATTAGCTTAAGTAAAAGAGGTCTGCCGAGAGACGTTTGGCCTCGGACACGTCTGACTTGAGCAACGACATTTCAAGAAATTTTTTGAAGACAAAATGGCAAAAAATTTTTTGAAGGCTATTTTGGAAGTTATCGAGACTAAAACATTTACTTTTTTTTTTGCTATGCGCAGAATTTTTTCACCTTTTTGTTCTCTTAGAACAGACTACTTTTAAGGTAGGACCCAATAGAACCGACCAATCCACAATTTTGTGATTTTTTCAAAAATTGTTGGATTCCCGAGCGACTTACAATTCCATCTTTGTTTTATATTTTTGTCTCCGGCACTGCTGTGTATTCAGTGTTAATATCTTCACATTGTTTAGTTGACGAATAGGCCTGATAAATAAATCAGCGTTTTTATTTGTTGGATGGTTCCAACAAAGAGGATGCCGACGAGAAAAGTGATTTCTTTTATCGCCCTCAATCTTCGTGTGCATTTTTACACGTTTATTTGTCGTCAAAGGTTGAGAGGTTAGAATTCTTGTACAGAGATAAGATCAAATATTTCATGTTCAAAGAAAAAAACTAGCGATATCCCATATCGCTGGATAGGTATGTGTTTCTTCTTCGCGCATGTTAGTTTTATAAAAAAGCCGACGATGATATATGCAAGTTTTGTTTACATTTAGTAATACATACTTTATGTTAAAGTTCCAGTCCAGTGGGTAGTGAATTACTTTCAATGAAAAATTATTTAGTCACTTTTTTTCGAAAAATTGTTTAATTTTCCTACAATTAGTTTAAAAATCATCTTAACTATACATTGAGGCAGGTATACCAAATTACAATAACGGCAATTGTCAAAATTACGTAAATTTTCATATATTTCTTTAAATGGGCCTAATAATAATTTTTGGAAAAAAATTATAACTTTAAATGTAAATCACTAAAAGACCATTGAATACTGACGGGGTTGGGCGCTTCTGAAAAGAAAGAAATCATCGAATTAGGCATCTCTTAGAAATTTTTCCAAAAAAGTAATGACTTTTCATCGGTAACTTGGAAAAAAACGTTTTTTGGAAACATTTAGCTAATAGTACATTACGAAAAAAATATTTCTGCCGAAAAATTCCTTGTGCGTCAAAAGTTATATGCACCTTTTGACGCGCTTTTACGAATTTTCAACTTATCTGCCTAATATATCTTGTACTAGTAATCGGATGGGAATATTAAAAATACTGGCTTATTTGAAATAAAATTCTTAGAAAATACAGACCTGCCCGATATGTATTGGTCAATCCACCATCTTGGAAAAAAAATAGAGAACACCAAAAATGGCCGAAAAAATCAAAATTGTATATCTTTTTTAAAAGAAGGAGTAATTTCACAAGTTGTCAAAAATAAAACTTATTTATGGTCAAATATAATGCACCAATCTCGGACTCCGTATGTCAAATAAAACGGTCAAAGATGGCGGACGAAACACAATTTTTAATTCTTCGTCAATTATCAAGAAGGCATTGTACGTCACTTTTTTTTGGATGGTACGTTATTTTATGTACTTTAAGGGGATAAAGTTCATTTTTTAAATTTTCAAAAAGTGCATTTTTATATTTTTCAAAATTTTCTTTGACCCTCATTGTTTTCACCCAATTTTCATCGAAACAAGATGAAATATACTATAGAAAGTCTCGTATGACTTCAAAAATTTAATCAAAACCAAGCAGTCATGACTAGAGTAGTATGTTAATATTGTGTTATACATTTAAATAAAGTATTACAACGTAATTGTGAACAATCATATGTAAAATCTTATAAACAATATACACAAATATAAACAAATAAACACGCACTGTCGTTTATGAACTCATCTATTTATAAATCACACATTCTTCTTAAGAGGTACACAAGTAAATGATCCTAATCCATATTTCTACCAATATATGAAACATCAGCATTATTCAAGGTTGTAACAGTTTATTTTACTAATGTGACATCATCAGCTTATATTGATATTTAACACGGCCTTTCTTGACTAAACTGGAGCGTCCCCGCTCCAGAGAATATATTACATTATACATTGCTATATATGAAATAATAAAAATGGCAAAAGTCTTTTACAAATTGAAATAATATAAGTAATAAATCAAACCACTAGGCTGTTCCGATTCCATTGTGCCACTTTGTTCCTTTAACTACTACGCCTCGACGTTGCCTCAACAATACCAAATGAGTTTCCAACTTGGGAGCCAGATACTGAGAAAAGAATAAAAAAAAAAGGTCATTTAAAATGTTGAGCAATATAATCGGTTGTCTACTATTG